>CM042142.1:80033119-80062174 GCA_023376005.1 Doryteuthis pealeii | reverse complement strand
CTGTCATCTGCAGTTTACGGGCTCTTTTTGTCTAGTTTCTTGTTTATAGGAATTTTTTTCCGTTTCTTACTTTATTTTCCCTATAGTGTAGCCCCTGTTTATTAAACCCTTTTCTTTCATACACGCTGAGCCTTCTGTCATAGAGTATGGACTCCTCTTCATAAGAGATAAAGGATTGAGGTTTCATTTATATATACCACTTGTATATGTTTTACAATTTGTTCTCATTCTTAAGTTTTGTATTGTGATATCTTAAAATACAAGTCATAAGCCAGCATTAATTAACATGATGTTTAATTTCTAATTATTAAATGCTAGCTTTTTGTCATCTCAATGACTATCTACCCATATGCTGGGGAAAATAGTTTGAACGGGGCTGTTTGCATTTCTACTTAGAGTGCTAATAATCCTTAGGAAAGCATGAACTCATCTCTTTTTCATTCAACATAATAGGGATTGAACAATGTTACATAATTCATAGGCAGCTTATGAATTATGTTATGTACCTGTAGTAAGAAATATTTGAATGCAAGGTCTGTTAGATTCAGAAGAAATGGGTGGTTCAGTGGAAAGTTTAACCATGGCGAATGATTGACAACAAGTAATACATTCTGCGACCTCCTGAGAGCTTGCGAAATACAGGCATGAGATAGTCTTAGTCAGATTGCATCCAGAGATTCAGATAAAAATTCAAGTGATGCAATATTGTGTTCTTAATCTTCTTTATTTTTCCCTAATATATTTCAGGTACATTACCCTTTATCAAATGTTTCTTTAGAACTGACTGTTCTTTCATCACTGTCTGTGTTCTTTTCTTGGGTCATGTGATGTTGCCAGGTGGTCATATTTATGAGGGAGAAATAAAAAATATCAGCATTTTCACCACTACATGATTCTTTTATTATATCATACTGGCATTTCTGCACATGATGCTTATAGTTGCACTGTTGTGATCACATTATCAATTTTGGGCCTGATTGCGGCCATTTTGCTTGCTGTCATTCCAAAGTGTAATACCTGGCCACTCCACTTGCAAGTATGTGTATCAAGGAAGTGGACCCATGATTTCTCTGGTCAGGAAGGGTGTCCAGTGGGCTAAAATTCATTAGTGGCTTTTAGCACAATATATGGGATTTACACTAACTCACAAGAAGTGTGTATGGTGGATAGAGAAGTTTAAAAGAGGCTCAAAGATGGGGGGAAATGCCTGTTAACTCTCTATCACTGATGAGTAAGAATTCAGCAAGTTCGATGAGATTGGTAATTGGTGAACTGGTGAGTTAATATCAATAAGGTAGCTTGTTCTCTGCAATTAAGTCATGGTTCTGCCTATCAAATCATCCATGATGAGATTAGCTTCCATAAAACAAGAGTGAAGAAATTTTGAAATCTATGTTGTATACTGTTTTTAGTTTTTCTTTTTGGTTAACCAGATTTTAAGTTTTATATATATATATATAATAATATATATATATATATATATAATGTCAAGGTAGCAATGGATACGGAGTGAACTGTGGCTGGTTATTGACTGTTTTCTTGCCTATGCATATCTTCAGAAGATCGCATACAAAGGAAACTGTCCGTGAACCAGATGCTGTTTGACTCCATGTCCACACTATCTTGATTTATATATAAATGCTCTATCAATGATATTTGAGCACTGTTTACTTATAAATATTACTTATAAATATGTAAATGGTGTGTTAATCATCGATGAGGTAGCTTGCTCTCTGCAGATTAGTCATGGTTCTGCCTATCAAATCATCCCATGATGGAGATTGGCTTCCATAAAAACAAGAGTGCAGATAATTTTTTAATCTCCCTTGAATATATGTCCATTCTGTGTGTGTTGTGTGTGTGTGTGTTGTGTGTGATGTTATGTGTGTGTGGTGTGTGTGTGTTTTGTGTGTATGTGTGTTGTGTGTGTGGTGTGTGTGTGTGTTTTGTGTGTTTGTGTGTAAATAGGAAAATATGATAAAAGTATTTCATAAATTTTTTACTACTAAAATGCTTATGCAAATGAAGTACTTCCATCGTTTTACTGTAAAAATAAAAATAACAATTCTGAAATCTGAAAAAAAATGGAAAGGCAAATGAAATAAAAAAATTTTAAAATGGAGGTGTCAAATTGTAAAATTTAAAATAGAAAAAATAAAAAAGATATAGATTTAGTATTGATACGTTGATCCGCTTTTAGGTCTATAAAACACCAAACTGTAAGCTTTATCCGAACAGATTTATTAAAATGTCTTTGATGACAATAAAAATAGAAAAATGTTTTTTCTATAATAAATCTTAGATTAACAAACTCCATCTTTGATTATATTCTCCTTTCTCTACAACAGACAACAATACCTGCTGAAAGAAAGGAGAAAAAAAGTAAATAATTCAGATAATGTGAATTTGAAAAACATATATGAAGGCGCGTGGTCTAATGGTTAGAGTCTTAGGAAATGGACTCGTCGACCCGAGTTCAAATCCTGGACGAAGCTGTTTGCATTTCACATGGCGCTAATACCCTTGGGAAAGGTATGAATCCTAGTCTCCCTCCTGCTATGGGCAAATAGCAGGGCAGATTGGGCTCTTTAATCTTGGCTAGGTGACCAGTCTAGGAGAAAGAAAACTCTGAATTCAAACCTGGTAAACTCTGCTTAAGAAATTAACCTTGTGTCACATCCTGCTCGTGCGAAGGGTTTTGATTTGTGTTGTTTGACCAGAAAATTATTGGCTGACACTCTACAAAGCTCTGAACACAAATGCTACACTCATGAAAAAGCACTTGGCCCATATTTGATGTTCAATAAAAATAGATGGAAAATGAACTTGACTTTATTTTTATTGATTGAAATCTCAGAAAAAAAAAAGAAAAAAAAAGAATCAACAATCTCTATTAATGCATTGCTTCTTTTATTTCTTTATTCTTTGTTGGTTGGTTGGTTTTTAGGGTTTTTAGGGTCATTTAATGCCAAATCGGGCCGGTTTACCTCAGTCGGTAGAGTACCTGCCTCAGAATCGCAAGGTTCTGAGTTCGATACCGGTCCCCGCCAAATCAGTGTATGAGTAGCTCAGATTGTATAATCTGATCTGTGCAGTAAAGTGGGGAGCTGACGGTAGGTGTGGTGCTCCACCTCAGCAAAAATACTCCCTCTGGTCTAGCGCTAGCAAAAAGGAGATAGACTCCCTTGCTCTCCTGCTAATACGAACAATAGACCACTCCGACAACTTTACTTTAATGCCGAATCAAGTCATACTGATATCAAGTTGTTTACACTACTTTCTATTGCTTAAATGGTCAGCCTAGTGGATTGAATAAAGACAAGAAGTTTCCTGAGTTTGAGAAGGTTACCAAGTTTGACAAGAAACATCTGAAGAATGCCAAAGGGCACACCGACCGAAACATTACATATATAACAATAAAGATGAGGACAATTGTCCAAAAAATCCAAATAATATAAATTATCAAGCCTCAGCTTCAAAAATTCAGACAAATAGTCTTCAAATTATAGATGGTCCACAAAATACTGAAACTTGTTTTTAATTTAATCTTTATATTATTTTATTGTGTAGTATACCTTATTTCTTTGTATATAGTATACCTGTATACCAGTGGTTGTATACAGGTATACTTATTGCTTGGATACTTCTGTTTCTTCTATCTCGCTATATTGGGTTGGATATGTCTATCTACAAGCTGATCTGGGCTGGTGGCCCACAAAATACTGAAACTTGTTTTTAATTTAAGCTTTATATATCACCTATCTAAGTATAGAACAGGCCCATCATTGCTTAACTTTGGTGATTTAGCAGGAACTGGTGCTTTTAGTGTGACTTATCCGTAAGCCTCTTTATTGTTTTGCTGACAACAGGACTGAATAGTGAGCTGTTAGAAGTTTTAATGACAAACAATAACACTGATAGGCTTTGGAAAGCTTTATTCTACTTAGAATAATTGGTACACTTACTGAGAGCTTATATACTCTAGTAAACACCAGAGAGTTCTCCAAAAGAGAGGTAATCATAAAATAGGGGATGTAACTCTCAATTATTTATTACAGAAGTACAAAACGTATCTTTTTTCAACCTAATTGAGTATCATTAATAAATAAGGATAAATTGAAAGAGATTAGTATTGGTTTGTTGGTCAGTTTGTTGGTTGGTTGGTTGGTTGGATTTTACAGTATGTCAACCCATGAGTTATTTCATACCAAAGACATTTTTGTTTTATTCATTCTTATTGGGTACTCAAATTCTTTTTTTAATTCATTTTTTAAGCATATTTTTTAAAACTCAATTTTTGATCTATTTATTATATAAATGGGACCCTATCAGATACTACTATTCTGTGTCAGAGTAGACCTGGAAGTAATGTCAATGAAGGTGTATTCCACACTCCTCAGAGCTCCAGAATTGGAACCTCAATACTAGATGCAATTCAACATCATAACCAGGACACAGATTGAGACAATAAAATACACACCTATTAAAATGAAATATTAGCTATAGTTAGGCTGCTATCTTTCTCTTAAGCATGTTTCCATAAAACCCATATATATATATATATATATATATATATATATATATATATATATATATAAATAAGTAATCCACAGACACGTATTTCAAGGTTTCACCTTTCATCAGTGTGGCTATACCGTAACAGCTACCTCTGGCCGGGTTCGTCAAATATAGGAGAATAATTAATCGCTACATTTCTAAGCGGAAATGAAATTCACTAGAGTCCTCAAACGTTTGTAAACAAACGCGAGGAATAGATAGACGCCATAACGATGAATCTGCAATTAAGTCCCTATTCAGAGAACTCAACCATTACTAGGAGTATATACTCATACACACACACATATATATATTCATTAAAATTGAAATATTTGTGTTGATGATGCATATTTTTGCTAATAAATTAAAATATTTCTTTTAAACAATTTTTTTTTCTTGTCATCTTGCAAGATTACTTAAGTTAGGGTTTGGGTGAGTCTATAGGTACAGTGGCTTGACGTAACCATCCAATTGATCAAAGGGGGCCTATCCGACCACCTGTCTAACCTAAGTAAAGGCCAAAGTGGAGTGTTGCATGTCATGGACAGCTCATCTACCAGGATTCCGTCCTTAAGCATCATAGATTGCCACCCACAGCCAACAGGTGTCTTTGTCTTTGAAGGATGTAAATATATATATATTTATATTTCACCAGGAAACCATTGGTTGTAATATCGTTCCGAAATAAATAAATAGAAGCTAAAACTTTTATTTGTTACTTCATTGAACTATATATATATATATATATATATATATATATATATATAGTTGTATCTTTGTTTGCATTACATATATATATATATTTATATATATATATTTGTTAATGTGCACTATACAATTAAAAGGTAATTGTTATCATTGGTTTCAAAGCAGCATACTAGCCACTTCTAATCAGGACAATACCCCTTTATTTAATTGTATATTGATATGATTTGAACTGATTTCTTGCTGTTTTTATATATATATATATACATATATATATATATATATATATATATATATATATATATATATAATCATTTGTTTCAAAGCAGCATACTAGCCACTTCTCATCAAGACAATACCCCTTTTCAGAGGTGCAGTTGGTGTATTCTAAAGCCTCAGCTGACAGGGCTGGAAAAGTTTTGAGAATGACGGCCTTAAGCGTTTCTGTACTCTTGATCTTATACTCAAATGTCTGCCTTACTTCAAGTAACACTTCCCATGTTATTAATAGTCATGTACATGACACACCTGAAGACGTTTTTTTGTAGGCAAAAGAAAAAAAAAAGAAGAAAAAATCATTACCAGAGTAGCAAAAAAAAAAAACAAAAAAAAAAAACACACTAAAATGCAGCTAGAGTTTTGGTAGCAGACAGCTTTCCGAGATTGACGGGTGCTTTCATTCGACTTTTGTCCCGGTCGGAACTCAAGACACGCTGACGGTGTTCTCTACATGTGTTGAGTTTTTACTCGCATTCTTCCGCACCATGCTTAACCATTGTCAACCTTTGTTGGCATTTCTGGCCTTTTCCGCCCTACAACCACCTTCCTTACCACCCAGCTGCTTTTCCTTAGAGGTCCCGTTTTGCTAGGGGTGCCAGTCAGGGTGATGTGGGTGAGGCATGAGACTAGACTGGGTTCCCCCCCTCAACCTTCTTTCCAACACTGCATGATTTCTCTGTTTACACTGAGGGTGACACATGAAAAGTAGAACCCCCAAAGTATACAGTACACTTGTAACTCTTTTGAAACCTTCCATCTATATGGCTTTACAACCCCTACCCCCCTTTCACAACCACCCGTGGTTTCATAACGGAGACAAGTGCACACAGGTTGTTCTTCTGACCTTTCTCTTAGCGGAATGTCTTAATTCGGTATGAAGTGTGATTTGTTAATTAGTCTAGGTACTCATTCAAAAGGTATAGTGTTTGGTGCCTTTGTTAGTATTTAGTGTTTCAGTTATGGTAAGGGCTAGGGTTTTTTTTAGGTTTTTTTAACCCCATACCTAGCAGATGGGAAAGTGTCAAATCCACCATCAAAACCAGGAATAAAGGCTGAAAGGCACTCTGTACATTCTTTGCATGGAAGCACATTTGTGTTATGGTCATTTTCAGAGAAATTGGAATCGGCAACCCTAGTTCAAATCCTGGGAGTAATTGCAATGAAGGGGTACTCCATACTACCTAGAGCTCCAGAATTTGAATCTTACCACTAGATAAATTTTAATGACATACCCAGGACACTGAGAACTCTGAGATCCTCATCCACTGCCTTCTAGTTCATATATGATAAAAATGGTTTGGGGTTTGCTATAAGAGCAATACTGACCAAAGTGGAATGTTGCATGGCATGGACTGCTCAGCCATCAGGATTCTCTCTTTAAGCATCTCAGGTCACCAACCATGGCCATATCGAGAAGAAGCATGTTAGGCATGAATTCATCTAATCTCTGTCCTGCTATGAGT
The DNA here is from genome assembly GCA_023376005.1 of Doryteuthis pealeii. NCBI lineage: Eukaryota > Metazoa > Mollusca > Cephalopoda > Myopsida > Loliginidae > Doryteuthis > Doryteuthis pealeii. The sequence continues at coordinate 80,055,170 of CM042142.1, read as the reverse complement.
AAATAGTAGAGCAATCTAGGAAAAGGAAAGCTCTGAAAATCATACCAGTTGCATTAAAGTCATCTCCAAAATCAGGTATGAGGCTGAAAACCATACTCTACATCCTTTGCATGGAAGTGTGCTTTTCATTATGGGTGTCGTCATAGAAAATGAAATCACCAATCTGAGTTTAAATCCTTTGAGGCTTAACACAAATTCTCAAAGATATGTGGTTCAACATTAACTGACCTGAAAAAATGTAAAAGTTTTTAAATAAAATAACTGGTGCATTATATCTTTTATTTATTGATATGTCAACACTGAAAATTTCATTAAATTCAGTTAATTCCCTGATTTTTTTTTTTTTTCTTTCGGCGGGGTGACATACGATGGTGGAATTTAGGTCCATTAAGTAATACAGATTCTCAAAGATACATAGTTCAAAGTTAACTGACCTGAAAAAATGTAAAAGTTTTTAAATAAAATAACTGATGCATTATATCTTTTATTCATTGATATATCAACACTGAAAATTTCATTAAATTCAGTTAATTCCCTGATTTTTTTTTCTTTCGGCGGGGTGACATACGATGGTGGAATTTAGGTCCGTTAAATTTGATTAAAGAAAAAAGGACCTTATACCCCATTAAGCAACACCTCGGCAACAGGCAACTCTACAGAAATTTGTCCCCTGAGTCAAACATCAGTATTGGTGTTGTAACTTTTCACCAGGAATGGCAACCAAGGAAGTCAATTCTTAATGTCTTGAAAGATACAAACCCGAACATTGAATAACACTGTAACAATAAATCCAAGTGTTGCATAATTGTATGGTGGCATAGGGCTTTCAAATTAGCATGTAGACAGCAGTTTCCGTGGAAAAATACAAGACATTATCGGAAATCTGATAGAGAATTATCTTCCCCTGCCGCTAAAGGGCGAATCGCCAAGAGAAGGTTGGCACCAAATCCAAACCCCATCACTTGTCAGGGAGCAGTTATCGAGGAGACACGCAAAAATAAGCGCTCTCACGACCTTGCCCCAAAAAAGGGCTGAACTTGTCTGTAGGCCGTCGACCTGGACGGAGGCGTTTTTAACAGCATACCTTCTGAAGGCCATTTCGACAGCATACTTATCAGAAGGCTGAGGACCTAAATAGTCAACTTAAGAGGGGCCCCATCCACTGTCATTTAAAAGATTGTTACTTAGGCAAGTAGCTTCCAAAAGGCATTCCCTACACTTTTTTACCAATCATATGAGAACTGACCAAAATGGACGTGTCTCTACAGAAACTCTACACCACAGTGACCAGAATACCCCTGTTGGTGCCACTTCTCCAACGAACAGTATTTCACCTCACAGATAAGTCCTGTAGCAAATGCCATTAAAATTTGCAACATATTCTTGTACTATTTGTCAATACATGTATTAAATTTCCACTGTGTGTTTGTCTTCTTTCATCCGAACAATTTGTCTACAACTGGGAGATTTAAGCCTGTAATTCCTCTTAACATTGGTAAAACTGGAAATCTCGCACATCACGTGATTTTGACTTAGTTAAGGCAATTGCAGCCGAGATGTGATGTAGAGTAGACGTGTCCTACTACGACTGGACTCAGCTCTGTGTGATGAGTTAGGAAATAACAAATAAAACTTTGAAAAGCAATAAGTCTTACTAATTAATTAAACATGCCTTAGTTAGATAATGAAGAACCAACAAGTGAAGACAGAAGCAACAGGTAAAGAGAAACCAGACAAGACGTAGACATCATGGCCGAAGAAAGAAAAAAGAAGAAGTGAATATTCAACATGGTGACTCGGTGAAGTAGAAAGTAAGTTATATGTATCTGTCATATACCTCTCTGATGCCCCCCTCTCTCTCTCTCTCTCTCTCTCTCTCTCTCTCTCTCTCTCTCTCTCTCTCTTTCTCTCTCTGACACAAAAGAACTCATTGTTTATATACCCGCAGTATGGGTATATAACACAAGCTGCCTTGATTGTCATACAGTTAAAATAGGAAAAAAAAAGAAGTGAGATGAAGGTCCATGTAGCACGGTGGAAGATCAAGCCAGCAGTGAAACCTGAAACAATTCTATGGGAGCCAAAACATGATAAAAAAAAAAGACTCAGGGTGAAGACTGACCAAGAGCTGCATTGACATCTTTGAAATTGATACAAGGAATTTTGATGAATTCTAAGTGTTGATGGAAAATTGGGAGCAGTGGAAGTCAATTGTTTACACCCAAGAAAGCTCTGGTGACAGTCTGGCTGACTGACAACTTAATGAGACCGTTTTTCTTTGAAATAGCAACCCCTCCACCCCACCTTGATACACCATTCCCAGAATATCTTTTTATCACTTCTGGAATGTATTCTGGAAAGTTGTTTTCAGGGATAATGAGTAGGTCTTGTATCCCTTTTAAAAATTACAGAGCAATATTTAGCTTTCAACGAAAAAACTTAACAAACCGTCATCCTGTTATAATATTTATTTCGACCAGAAACTCAAAATGAGTCTAGCCTCTTCAGACAGGTTTTACAAATATTTATATTTGTAAAACCTGTCTGAAATGTCGGAAAGATAGGGCTGGTTTGGCTCAGCTGGTAGAGCGCCTGCCTTGGAACCCCAAGATTTTGAGTTCAGTACCGGCCCTCGCCAACTTAGCGTATGAGTAGCACAGGGTAAATTGAGGAGCTGATGGTAGGTGTGGTGCTCCACCTAAGATGCAAAAATAATCTCCTTGGCTAGTGAAAAGGGGATAGACTCACTTGCTGTCTGTCTGGATGATACCGACTTTATTTCGACCAGAAACTCAAAATGAGTCTAGCCTCTTCAGATAGGTTTTACAAATATTTACATTATGTGCAATCAGATCTCTTTAACCCATATATAGGATCCTAACTGGTACTGCCACTCCAGGTCATTGGTGCAATGGCAATGAAGAGGTACTCTACACTCCTCAGAGCTCCAGCATTGGGACCTCACCACTAGATACAGTTCAGCCTAAACTTTTCAATACCAGTGAATACTGAAAAGTTCTCAGCCCAACTAATACAAAAATTATCTTTTTTTATTTTTAAATAAATTTTTGACAAAAAACAAGAAGGTTGATCATGCCAAGAGTGTTGAACTTTGGGATGAATATATGGCAGGGCCAGTGCATACTACCCTGAACCTCACATCCAGAGTGGGTCTGCTAGCCTGCTTGGGGGCACTAGAAGGGAGAGTTTCATATATTGTCTGTTCTTGGTTTGATACCGGCCCTCGCCAACTCAGTGTATGAGTAGCACAGGGATCTGTGCAGTAAAGTGAGGAGCTGATGTTAGGTGTGGTGCTCCACCCCAGACACTAAAATAATCTCCTTGGTCTAACGCTAGTGAAAAGGGGATGGACTCCCTCGCTGTCTGGTTGATACCAACATTAGGCCACCCCACCCACTTAACTTTTATACTACTTTATGAAAATTAACGAAGTAGATTGGGGGGGGGTATATAATAGATTTCAGGGGTATATCATAGATTGGGGGGGGGAAGCTATGAGATCCAAGCATTGACCCTGATATGTAGTATAGCATGTATGTTTCATGGCTTCAAGTCAATCCTTCCTTGGTTAGGCTGAGCACTTTTCACAACCCCTTTGTAAAGAATAAACCATTATTATCAGGATTGTTGAATATACATTTATATATTGGTCTTTGATCGGGCCATACGTAAACTCCAATAAAACTGAGTTCATGCCTTAAAAACAAAGGAGACATCTCCACCCTCAATGGCAAACTCCTAAACTCGTTAGAACAATTCAAGTACCTCAGCAGTAATATCTCATCCACAGAAAGTCATGTTAATACACAGATAGGAAAGGCATGGTCTATAAATAGATTATCAGTCATATGGAAATCTGGACTCACTGACGAGCTTAAGAGACAATTCTTCCAAGCCGTTGTCATGTCAATTCTGCTGTATGGCTGCACCACTTGGACCCTAACAAAGTACCTAGAGAATAAACTAGATGGGAGCTGCCCAAGAATTCTGTGTGCGATCCTAAACAAAAAATGGAAACAACACACCACAAGAAAACAGCTCTACGGTCACCTGCCCCATATCACCTAAACCATCTGAGTAAGTTGAACAAGACACGCAGGAGACTGCTGGAGAAACAAGGACAAACTCATGTGAAAGCCAGCACATGGGCAGGTGAAAGACATACATTGACCAGCTCTGTACGGATACTGGATACTGAGCAGAGGACCTCCCAAGAACAATGAGTGATAGGGATGGTTGGAGAGAGGTTGTCATGGATATCTGTGCTAATAGCATGATGATGATGATGATGATGATGATATTAGTTCCTCTTGCACTTCTGTCTGTTAACTTTGTTCATACAACATAAAACCAAATTTTCAAAATGAGAAATTATTGATCAATAGTTAAAGTTATTTCAGTAAACCTAAATATAAAATGAAAATATTAAATTCAGTAACTTCTATAAATACAATGTTCTTTCTTATTTAATTTAAATCATTTTATTCAATTTGTGTGAATAGTAATAATTGATATAATTTCTTCTTTTATCAAATCAAGAAGCATAAGGTATTTATATAACATTATTATATATATATATATATATATATATATATATATATATTTATTTATTCATATATATATATATCTATTATTATACTGAAGCTGAGTTAATCAATTATTTTTTTCTAAAGGTTTTTTCCACCCGTTTATTTAATGACACAAAATTCATACTAAATTATTCCTTAGTCTTAGAAATGAATTATGTTTAAAAAAATTTCATTTTAATTGGTTCTAATTCATCATAATTTTCAATTAAGTCCAAAACTTCTCTATGTATATCTTGATTATCTCCTAGTCATATATGTTAGTTTCTCAGTGAGTGTAGCTAAGTTTCATACGCAGCCAGCCGGTAGCTGCTAAAATTCCAAGAATCAGGTCCATTTAAATTTAAATTAAGTCAAATTTTTTTTAAAGATTTAATTCACTTAAGCAGAGTTTAACAGGTTTGAATTCAGAGTTTTCCTTCTCATTGACCGGTTGCCTAACAAAGGTTAAAGAGCCCAGACTGCCCTACTATTTACCCATAACTGGAGGGAGAGTAGGATTTATATCTTTCCCAAGGGTATTAGCGCTAAGTGAAATGCAATTACCATGTCCAGGATTTGAACTCGGGGCTACGAGTCCATTTCCCATGACTTTAACCATTACACAACACGCTTCCTAACTTGAGTCATATGGATGTAGTTCAGTGTCATATGAAAGACACCCTTTTTTGGTGGTATCTCAACCCCCCCTTTTGATGGTATATCAACCCCCCCCCCCCCTTTTGGTGGTATCTCAACCCATTGCTACTTTATGATTTAAGCAACTAACAACTTTATTTATGTGACATCCCCCTTTTTGAATTTCACACTTTATCTTCATTTTGTCCTCTTACTCACTTCTGTGACTGATACATACCAGCCAGCATTTAGTCCCAGGGGAATCCCCATTCTTCTAGTCTTAGCCTACACAAATTGGGGGGGAAAAAAAACAAACCCAAAAACAAAACAAAAAAGGTATTAACAAAAGATCAAGTGTCAAACCTTAACCAAACAAAGTTAGAGAAACAAAGATCCTTTTTTCATGTCAAATACAAAATTCACTTAAAGTTATGGGAAAACGATAAAGGTGCCCACCAGCATTTCCTGTAATTTTTTCTTTTTTTCATAACTCCTTATTAATAAAGACAATAAGGAAACTGAAAAAGAAAAAAAAAAATCTCCAACATGCCTCTTATTTAATTTAGCGGCAACGTTATTTAGTTTTGTGCCCTGAGAAAATTTTTATAAACTTCTTTTCTTTTTATTAAAACAACTTTTGTCAAAAGAAACCAATCTTCTGTTACGTAACTCAAATATTTCTTTTGTGGGCGGAACGTTATTTCTTTCTCCCCTAAAATATGACAATGGAAAACGCCTATAGCAATAAAAACCACCCAGAAGAAACCACATAATTGAACTTCAACTGGCACAAAACTAGCAATTACGGTCAAGTCACACTGAAAGCATCAGTTCCTGATAGATCATGCTTTATATATATATATATATATATATATATATATCTTATTATAATGGAGATTGTGTGTTTTTCTGTCTGTAACCGAAACTATATTCCTACTCAAGTCACAATTCTCTTAGTTATTGACATCACATTCTCCATGATTTTATTTTTATCTAAACCTCAATTATTAATAAAATTGTCTTACATTATTAATACTGTTAACTATATCTACATACTACCAACATGCAATTATTTTTATATATACAAGAAAATATCGCTTTACAATGTGAACGGGAGGGCTAATTTGCATATTAATATTAAAAAATCGAATTTAATAAATATGTGCTTAGTATTATTGATTTCTAACTGTTTGGTTTTATTTTAATGAATATAAGCAAAAATCTCTTCAATGAATCTTAAATGAAATCCATTAACAAGATAAAATAACTGTCATTTTATTCTTTACTTCCTCTTTTAACTAAATATTTAAATTAGAAAAAATAACAATGAAAGACAAGAGTGATGGAAGAGTAAGTTTCAGTTGTTCCATTTTTTATTATACTCCCTCTGTTTCAAATCTTTTTATCTGTATTCTTATTTAGTTTCATTAACCTTTCTAATTTAATACAATATTTTATTACATTAAAACTTAAATACTTGCACCCGGAGGGTGCATATATTAGCTAGTATATTTTAAAATAAGTGTATTTTGGCAGCATTTTTTCTTTTATACAAGTTTTGTTGAACTGTACAGACAATTCTTGTCGGACAAGTTTTTGGTTGATCCTTTCTAATTTTCGGGCCATCTTTTTGGTGTTGGGGTGAAACTGGTGTAACAGTCCACCAAAGGTTTCGAAACCAAAAACTTGTCCGACAAGAATTGTCTGTACAGTTCAACAAAACTTGTATATATATATATATATATATATATATATATATATAAACCCTACAATCTATTAAGAAACTTTAGTTGGGACCATAAAATTTCCCGGGACTCATGCAAAGCAAATATGTGCAACCCATGGATGCACTGAATCAAAAAGCTATCAGCATCACTGTATATATATATATATATATATATATATATATGAGAAGTAAATAAACAAACAATGTGTTTTGATATGGCTTTTTTAGCCGACAATTTTTGGGAGAATATGTGCTTAATTGAAGTTGTACCTAATTTTGAAAATTAATTAATTAATAATTATATAGTATGCCCGCCTAATTATTAATTAATTAATTTTCAAAATTAGGTATGACTTCAATTAAGCACATTTTCTCCCAAAAATATACACACACATATATATATATATATATATATATATATATATATATAATATAGTGATGCTGATAGCTTTTTGATTTAGTGCATCTAGGGGTTGCACATATTTGCTTTGCATGAGTCCCCAGGAAAATTTATGGGTCCCAACTAAAGTTTCTTAATAGATTATAGGTTTTTTTTAAATTTATGATCTGGGGAAACAATTAAAGCCGTCTAACTCCTACCTTGTAACCTCTCCTGTGTAATTCATTTCTAAGAAACTATTGCAATTTATTTACAACTTGAAAAGCAAAGAAAAACACTGGGATAAATGGATATGATTTTACTGTGTCCTTTTAGATTTTTGTGCATCAAGGATACCTATCAATATCTCTGTATATACATATATGTATATTTGGTCTAGTAAAAGGCTTAAAAATCGGTCATTTCGTGGTTTTAGATGAATTTCTTCCCCCAGGTATCTCAATTACAACTGAATAGCGAGTTTGATCCTCACTGGATACCCCATACATGTGACCATGCATGATATCCTAGCCATAGTGAACAGGTTGGGTAAAACGGCATCCCATTGAGGAGTAATGGCTACAAGGCTAGTATCGCAGATCCATTATTACTGAATAGTGAGTTCAATCCTTGCTGGATGCCATATAATTGTAACCTTGTGTTACATCTAACCCATGGCAAACAGATTGGGTAAGTACCTGCAACAATAATGAAAGACATTCCATTGTGTTGTAATGGTTAACAAATTAGTCTCACAGTTCCATTACTACAAAATTGCAAGTTTGATCCTCACTGGATGCCCCATATTTGCGACCTTGTGTCACATCCTCCCATGGCAAACGGGTTGGGTAAATACCTGCTGGGGATGATATTTGTCAGCTGTGGCATAAAGTGCAGAAGAGCTGCTCATATTTTTTCAATCATTTTTGTAATGCCACAATCATTCAGTAATTTCAATTGTTGAGAATAGACGTTTTTTTCTGAGCTCAAAGAAAGCATTATATTTCATTAATGTCACAAAATTTCAATGGAGAAATTGAAGGTCAAACTAGAGAGAACCCACCCACCAAAAAAACCCCAAAAAAACAAAAAAACAAAAAAAAAAACAGACCCAATTAACAGGCCAAGGTCAATATGCAAAAATACCCGAAAAACAAAAAGAAAACAATATAAATACACACTCAAAATTTTTAGCTGCCAATTAGTTTGTGGAGAGAGTTTAGCAGTAATCCTAAGACTGGAGTGAAATGAACACATTGTCCCTTTCCCAAGACTTTGAATATTCCCTGATGGTATCGAAGAAATCCTGACGTTCTTGCCACTACATATCTGTAGAGTATGACTAGTGTTCGGCCAGAAACCACAAGGTTCCTAGTTCAATACCGGCCCTCGCCAACTCAGCGTATGAGTAGCACAGGGATCTGTGCGGTAAAGTAAGGAGCTGATGGTAGGTGTGGCGCTCCACCTCAGATGCAAAAACAATCTCCTTGGTCTAGCGCTATTGAAAAGGGGATAGACTCCCTCGTTGATTGACTGATACCGACTTTAGGCCACCCTGACGACTTTACTTTACTCTTTACTATTACTGAAAATCCCTGAATAGTCATTAAAAGTCCACAAAAAGGGTTCAATTGTTTCTGTATGTATTTTCCCAACTCCTCTGCCACAAACAGCATGTGACACAAGGTCAATTTTTAAGCAGGGTAAAACTAGTTTGTATTCAGGGTTTCCTTTCTCCTAGACTGGTTGATTTACCAAGGCTAAATAACCTTGTCTGCTTTATTAATTATCCATAACAAAAAGGGTTCAATTGTTTCTGTATGTATTTACTCAACCCCTCCACCACAAGCAGGATGTGACACAAGGTCATTTTTTTAATGGAGTAAAGCTAGTTTGAATTTGAGGTTTTCCTTCTAGACTAGTTGCCATACCAAGGCTAAAGAAACTAAGTAAAGTCATCAGGGTGGCCTAAAGTTGGTATCAGCCAGACAGCCAGGGTGTCTATCCCCTTTTCACTAGTGCTAGTCCAAGGAGATTGTTTTGGCATCTGAGGTGGAGCGCCATACCAACCATCAGCTCCTCTCTTTGTCGTGCGGATTCCTGTGCTATTCATATGCTGAGTTGGTGAGGGTCAGTATCAAACCTGGAACCTTGTGGTTCCAAGGTGGACACTCTACTGACAGAGCTAAACCGGCCCTAAAAAACTTACTACTAAAGAAACTAGTCTGCACTATTAATCCCCCATTGTTGTAATCCCCCATAACTGTAGTGGTATCATTTAACCCATAGCTCGGAGAGGGGGGATAAGAGTGTGCATACCTTTCCCAAGGTTATTAGTCCAAAAGGGAAATATTATTAGTGTAGTATTTACCTAACATCCACATATAGGGGTCAAGTACAAGGCCCTATTAATATGGGACCACCCACGAACTCAGGCTCATGGGATGGCAAGTCCAAAAAATGCATGATCCCATCAGCATTCCCCCTCAAGGGGAGGCACCTCAGGCACTGGACAAGAAACCCAGCCCTGCCCCTTTAAATTAAGGGGGCGGTGTTAATTTAACACTGGTCCAGTGGTTGAAGCCACCAGACCCCACCAGGAATGTATTAGTGTGAATGGAGTTTGAACTTGCTTACTAGAATGTTGCCATGCAGCACGTTAGCCACTACACCACAGAGGTTCTCCCAATGCATAGAAGTGACTCTAATAGATACTACCACTCCAGGTCAGATAGGTCACCAATTCCATCTCCTACAACAATAACTGTTACGCTAAGTGCACCTCATTCAATTGCCTCTGTAACACTGTCATTAACTCTTAGATACTGCACAGCTGGTATTTGTGCTGCTATCTAGAAGGACATATACTTGGCTTGCTTGAATTCCAGCCGAGAATGCCGCCATCATGATTGCCCGTAATTCAAAAGCTTTACAGGCTGTTAAATATCAGATTTAAACATTCTATTTCATTTTATTTCTCTGTTTTTCAGGCAAGGCTCAGGATGAGAAGGTCCGCAGTCATGGGTTTTAATGGTTAATAATCCTTGTTATTGTTTGACTCACCCCTTTTCTTTATTCCTTATTTGAAAAGACCTGTGTGTTTTGTAAAGAACCTCTACACACATATAACAACCATATAATATATGGCATAGGTACAAAACTATCTATAGAACATTTTTATACATAAATGTATAATTTTTATGGCATGGGCACACTAGTATCAAAACAACATGGTAAATAACAACTATATAATTTTTATAGAATGGGTACAGTTGTATGTATAAAACATCTTATAGATTAACTATATGATTTTTATGCCATGGGTATACAAGTATCTATAAAACATATAATAAACGTATAATTTTTATGACATGGGTACACTATATTTTATTTATTTGTCATCATTAATGTTGTGTGTATCTATATAATGTCTTATGAGGAGTGAAGGATTGAATAAATCCGACAAAATGTGGTTGAGAGTAGAGGAAAATGTGGATACAACAACACAAACGACTATATCGAAATATCAATTGAATATAGTTGTTTGTGTTGTTATATCCACATTTTCCTCTACTCTCAACCACATAATGTCTTATGTAACAGCAAGCAGTTTATATATCAATTGTAGTTTTTTTTGTCAATCTGCCTTGAATCTAAGGTTTATTTTTGGTTTCCGGCAAGTGTCTATTAATTATTTGACGAGTATTTTAGATTGAATCCATTCATTCTCAGGACCCAATTTCTCTGTTTCTGGGTTTTCTCATAATCACTGTTCAAATCTTCTTTCTATTTGTGATTGAAATTTTTCGGTAGAAGAATTAAAGTGCTTCCTCTAATGAAAAGGGAACAAAAAATTATTTTAAGCCTTAACCTCGGATCTGGATTCTGCAACCTAATTCTTTCTCTTATTTATTTTATTTTCTTCTATCTTTTTTTTTTTTTTTTTTTTTCTGTAGTCTTTGTGTTTTCCATTTCAGAATTAGAGCACTTAAGGTGATAAAATAGATACAGCAAAAAAAGAAAAAGAAAAAAAAGGCAACCCACAAAAAAAAAAAAAGGTCTTCCTAATTTATTTCGTTTTCAATGCATATCTGCTGTAGATTTAGTCAGTAGCAAAAGTGATTTTTTTAATGAGTTGAAATTAGTCTTTCAATGAAATTGTTTTACCAGGATGAGTCAAATGTTTTGCAATTTTTTAGTAATGTGGGGCACAATTTGGCAGCTTTGCATGCTTTTGCCGATGTAATGAAGGTGATGAACTATCCAGACAATCAGAAAAATTGAGATTGATTTTCAGTGAGTGCCCATATTTCTTGCCCAGTAAACAATTCCTGATTAGTGGGGCAAAATCTAAGCTGTGCCTTATTTTGGACAGTACCTTACTTTGAAACTGTCAGTTACCAAGCACCAATGACTTCATGTCCATGTTACCCTAACTTAACTAAAATAACAAATATTGATTAATTCCATAATATATTCCAACATGATTAAAAAAAAGATAATTATAGTGAAGTGATCAAAAAGACATACCAGTGACACACATGATCAGTAAAAGAAAAGCATATTCTGGTCATGTGACTTAAGTACACATCAGGATTATGTGAATATAACTTTATATAAAGCAGCTAGTAAACATCTTAAAATAATTTCTTGTTCTGACCTTTCGGTGTAGCCAACATCTGTGACATAAAGTCAGTGTTTAAGCAGAATACTGCTGGTTTGAATTCAGAGTTTTTCCTTCTCCTAGACTGGTTGCCATATTAAGGCTAAACAACCAGTCTAAATTCAAATACTCCTCAGGATATTGCTGTCTTCTAAAAAATGAAAGTATTTACATCAGTCTTACCTCAACGACCATGTCACACCGCTTGACTCTCCATATATCAGATAATAGCTCCATTTCCCAACATTTACAATCACATGCATGTCCTCACTCTAATTATCAAAAAATCCTAATGTAAAATACATTTTTGGATTGGGTTTGTGGCATTCCTTGTGCACCAATTCTTTCCTATCGACTGTGCCAAAAAGTGCAGAATGGTCCAACACAAGCCTTCACCACTATAAACAAATCACTGTGTTGGTTGTTCACTGAATGAACACTCATGCGTTGAAAATCGACGAGAGAGTCCATTTTTTTTCTTTATATATATAAATACACTGACACAAAGACATACAGTTGTATATATATACATATATATATATATATAATATATATATATATATATATATATACATCGATATAATCGACGAGAGAGTCCATTTTTTTCTTTATATATATAAATACACTGACACAAAAAGACATACAGTTGTATATATAACATATATATATATATATATATATACACACAAATATACAGATGCATATATATATATATATATATATATATATATATATATATATATGTGATATTTCTGCCTGGAGCTATAATCAAAGGAGCCCAAAAGTGTCAAATTCATATAATTAAAATTGAAATTTTAAACAAATAATATTTTATTTTCCCACAATGTAATTTTATACATTTTGGGAATGAAAACAGTTCAGCTATGAAATTGCTAATTGGAAATTACATTGTCAGATTAACTTAATCGTTCAGTCCAATTTTTTTGCCCAATTATATGTGGGTGGAGATTACGCTGACTGGAATGATAAAACTAATGAATGAAATTCTGATTGACCAAAAATGAACGAAAAATATGCTAAATTTTTTGCATTAATAATAATTAATTACAGCAGTTTTTTTTACTAATAAAGGTCACTTTTAGGAACACTACAACTAGATTCACAAGTTGCTTCTTAGTTTGTTTAGGTGTAGTGAAAAATGATGATTTTCAAAAAAAGAAGAAATTCTCAGAAATACCAAAAAATGGGAAATTTCTTTTTAGATATTTTTCCTTTTAGATATTCCCTAACCGCTAGACATAAAATACCTGTTGTGAGGTTTTAAGGGGTCAAATAAGAACAAAACAACGGGTAACGAAAAGTAGAAAAATGTATTAACAGAAAGTAGACAATACAATAAAGAGATGTGGAAATTACGTCCAACGAACAGAGTTATTGGCACTCGCATTGGCTTGCTCCTAAGCCACAATTATTCCTGTTTATTTATAGTAATCTGTCGGCGCATTCCATTGGTCAATAGGGTGTATCACCTATAACAATACCCAAGATGGTTTGACATGCCATTAAAATCAATCACTTGATTTGGCCACTGGCACTGGGAGGAAATATGCAACTACCAACCTACACCTTGTAATTTGTATATATATATACTTTTCTTTTTATTTCCTAAAATGTATCCCCCTCATATAAAATGGCTTGTCACCTCAAGCCCTAGCACCAATATAATTGTTCCAACCCTATTGCCCTTATGGCAAGCTCCCAACTCTTTTTATCATATATGTGCTAGTAGGGGGTGGCCGAGGCTCTTAGTGCTCTGGGTATGACGTTAAACTCTATCTGATGGTGAACTTCTAATTCTGGAGCTCTGGGGAGTGTTAAGTACCTCTTCATCACCATTACTCCCAGGTCCACTCTGACCCACCGATGAGTCAAATAGAAAAAATCAGTTAAAAATGTGTTTAGAAAAATGAGTTTGAAAAAAAAGATTTGAATACCCATCAAGAAATGAAACAAAATGTCTTTGGTATAGAATAACCCAACAAGGTTTGATATACCATAAAATCTAACCAACCAACCAACCTAAAGTGTATCTTTCTTCTATCATCATCATCATCATCATCATTAAGGTGTGCTAACAACACCAATTCCCTTGATTCTCTCTCGACCATCCATCCCCATTGCCCATTGCTGTTGGTAAGTCTTCTAATCTGTATCCAGCATCTGCACAGAGCTGATAAATGTCACCAACCAATACTGGTCTGTCCATGGGTAGAAGTCCATCCCTGCTTCTGAGTTCATCCCTACTTCTTCAGCAGTGTCCAGCAAGAAGTATCATCATCATCATGTCATACACAGATTCCCTTGACTCTCTCTTGCCCTCCATCTCTATTTCCCATTGCTTTTGGTAAGTCTTCTAGACTGTATCCAGTGTTTGCACAGAGCTGATGAATGTAAGTTGTTGCTGTTCGGCCAACACTGGTGTGTCCATGTGGTAAGAGACCGTAGGAGAACATTGCTTATGACTTAGCCTTAGTTCTCCAGCTGTGCCCAGCTGTTAAACTTCACTTAAGACATTGATCTTGTGTCACATCCTGCTCAGGAGGAGGGTGTTGGTAAATTTATAAGGGAGAGTAAAAAATTATCCACACTTTGCCATAACATATCTTTATTATTATTGCACTGTATTCTGTGTATGCATGCTTATAGATGTGGTCATGTGATCAAATTTTAAGCCTGATAGTGCTATTTTGCTTGCTGTCTTTACAGTGTAAACATGGCCGATGCACTTGCAGTATGCACCAAGGAAGTAACCTGATTTCTCAGGCTGGAAGGAGTGTCAGGAGCTGAAATTCATTGGAGGCTTTTAGCACACAGGGACAGTGTACTACTGCATAGAAATATGTATGAGTGAATAGAGAAAGTATTTGCCTCATACCCCACTTGTATGGGCTGGGCACAAGGCCTCGTTTTTAATGTGGGCCCACCCACAAGCCGAAGCTGATGGGTAGGAAAGAACAAAAATTGCGTCGATCCCTTTGGCATTCCCCCTCAAGGGGAGCGCCTCAGGCACTGGGCAATAAACCCAGCTCTGCCCCTTTAAGTCAGGGGGCAGGTGTTGCCTGGGGGGAAAGCCCCCTGGGATCGATGCTAATAATTGTACTTTAACCCGGTCCAGTGGCCGAAGCACACTGGACCCCCTGAGGGGAAGGGAAGTGGCCAGACAAGTGTGAGGCATGAAATGAGGGCAGGGGTGCCCATCAACTTCCATCACTGATGAGAAGATTCAGCAACCTCTAGAGATGGTAATGGTGAACCAGAAAGTTATCATCGCTGAAGTAGCTTGTTCTCCACAGATTAGTCATGGTTCTGCCTATCAAATCATCCACAATGAGGTCAGCTTCCATAAAACAAGATTGCGGATGGTTTTTAAATCTCCCTCGTATGAACATTTTAGTGCAATACAACCAAACATAAAAGTTAGCATTTTATTTTTTTTTACTTCAGTGAATAATTATCAGACTGCAGCTGTCACAACCATCTTTTCTTCTGATGATGAAAATAGATTTTAAAACAAAATATTTTAGTGCACTGTTCTTTGAGAACAAATTACAAGTTAAAAACAAATAGAGAAAGATGGGATGGGAGGTAAGTGACCGTACTGCTGCTGCTGTTTTCAGGGGTGTTACTTCCAGGATATGTTTAAAAAAGCATACAGCATATAAAGATAATAAGATGGAAATGAAATTAAAAAAAAATTTAATCCTCTATAGATATTGGTACCAACATCAAATAATAAAAAATATTCTCATGAACTTTTATAGACTATTTCTACTTATCTCGGAATTTTTGAGATGAGGCTTAATAATTAGTATTATTTGGATTATTCAGACTATTGTCCTCATCTTCATTGTTATCTGTATGGTTAGTGGAATGAGGACAGGATACAGCCATGGACTGAATAAAGGGTTAGGTTCAAAGTTCCGTGATGGCTCCCGATTACGACAAGAAGGTTACCGAATCTGACAAGAAATACCTGAAGAAAGCCGGAGGTGACATCGGTCAAAATGTTGTACAGATAACAATGAAGATGAGGACATTAGTCGGAATAATCCAAATAATACTATTTATAATTAATACAAAAATTAGAACAAAAGTTAAGAATTTAATGATAATCTACAAATTTGAAAATATTATAAATAATATTTTAAAATATTTTAAAACAGTACAGAGTTTCTCCTTACCAATCAAAATGAAAATATTTTAAACAATGAGAAAGCTCACTTTACGTTTGTGGGGTTGTCCCCATGGCATATTGTTTAACATGCAGATCTGTGACATTGGAGTAAGTGAATTCGAACTACAGTCACACTATAACATTCACTTTTGGATTCATACCCTTGGAAAAGGTATGAACCCACTCACTCCCAAAGTATGGGTTAAATAGTACCACTACCATTCTTCTACAAGGATGGCTTTGGTATTAAATAACCCATGAAGATTGATATGCCATTAAACTAAAAAAAGAAACCAAATCAATCACTTGATGGATATGTTTGTAATTTGAATGATAATTGGTCAAGCTATTAGATTATGAAATGATATCAATTTTTCTGAAACATCTTATACATATCAATTTTTTAAACACTGTATAATAATTTTATAACAGTTATGAAATTAGATTATCTTTAACTGTTAATCATTAAGATAAACTGTTTGAGGCTTCAGTGAAAAGTAAATCTCATTTAATCCTTGTTAATTCCTGTCAGTGATAGTTTACTGATTTTGTAAAAGGTGATTCTAGTTTTACAAATTATTTTTTTATAACTATATTATGCCAAAGCAAAGAAAAGCTGATTCTAAATGTAGAATTATTTTCTTCTTTTAAAAAAATTGATTGATAGATAGGCAGATATAAACAGGTTGAGAATGATATAGGTAGATACAGTAGATATATATGAACAGATAGATAGATTAAAATAGATATGAACAAAATGATAAAGGAAGATAGATAGATAGATAGATAGATAGATAGATATGAACAGATTGAGAAAGATAAATAGATATGAAGAGATTAAAATTGATGGATATGAACAGATTCAGATAGATAGATTAATAGATAGATAAACAGATAGATATGAACAGATTGGAATTGACATGAACAATTTCAGATTGATAGATATGAATTGATAGATATACAAATAGATAAAGACATGGATGAATTGAGATAGATAGATAGATACAATACATATCAACAGATAGATAGATATGAAATTATTACATTGAAACTATATTGAAATATATGTATAGAAAGATAGATATATAGATGGATAGATATGAACGGATTGAGAAAGGTAGGTAGAATTGATGAGATTGAGGTGGATATATTAAAACAGATAGGTATGAACAGTTTAAGATTGATAGTTATGAACAGATTGCAAAAGATTAACAGATAAATAGATAGATATGAACAGATATATATGAGCAGTTTAATATTGAAATATATGGACAGACAGATAGACAGACAGATATATATATATATATATATATATATATATATATATATATATATATATATTATATATATATATATAGAGAGAGAGAGAGAGAGAGAGATAGATAGATAGATAGATAGATAGATATGAAGTGATTGAGAAAGGTAAATAAATATGAACAGATTGAGATATATATATATGAGCAGTTTAATATTGAATTATATGTATGGACAGACAGACAGATAAGAGAGATAGATAGATAGATAGATAGATAGATAGAAATGAAGTGATTGAGAAAGGAAGGTAGATATGAACAGATTGAGATAGATATATATGAGCAGTTTAATATTGAAATATATGGACAGAGACAGACAGACAGACAGACAGACAGACAGACAGATAGATAGATGATAGATAGATATGAACAGATTGAGAAAGGTAGATAAATATGAACAGATTGAGATAGATAGATATGAACAGTTTAATATTGAAATATATGGACAGACAGACAGACAGACAGACAGACAGACACACAGATAGATAGATGGATAGACAGACAGAAGACAGACAGACAGGGATAGATATGAACAGATTGAGAAAGATAGATAGATATGAACAGATTGAGATAGATATATATGAACAGTTTAATATTGAAATATATGGACAGCTAGCCAGACAGATAGATAGATAGATATGAAGCGTTTGAGAAAGGTAGACAGATATGAACAGATTGAGAAATGTAGATAGATATGAAGAGATTGAGATAGATATACTGACCAATGTTACTATTGCTTAAC
Source organism: Doryteuthis pealeii (assembly GCA_023376005.1). Classification (NCBI taxonomy): domain Eukaryota; kingdom Metazoa; phylum Mollusca; class Cephalopoda; order Myopsida; family Loliginidae; genus Doryteuthis; species Doryteuthis pealeii. Next base: position 80,036,927 of record CM042142.1, on the reverse strand, counting down.
TTTAGTAGTCAAATGAAAACTTCTGTTTTCAATCTGAGTTGGCTGCCTGCCCAAAATAGTTATAATGAAGAGTTATTGATTTTAAAACTCTCAAAATTCCTGCTTCACATAACAGGGAGTTCCGGGCAAGTTTTATTTGCTCTTTACATCTTTCACTGATCAATTTTGATTGGAAAGGAATCATATTCCATGTTGAAATGAAATTGATTCAAAATATTACAGAATCCTCTTATCTATTTGCTGGCAAGGTCACCCTCTGTTGCCCTTCTTCCTCAGAATATACTTTTAATAATAACTTCAATAAATTATTGATTGATGATTTTATTTTGTGATATTTACCTTTAACATGGAAGAAAATCAATAAGACAGTGTACACTGAATTATTTTTCTTTGTTTTCTTTTTGTTTGTTTTTTTCTTTGTTTTTTTTTCATTTTCATAGATTGATTCTTTCTGGCTTGCGAGGAAACGTTTTTTTATTAAATTACTTGAAAACTTTTTAGTAAAGACGTTGTATAGTCAGTTGGTACTTCACCTCTGTTTGGTCAAAGAATAAAACTCGACATGCAGATTATATTCCAGCATAGAGCTTTGTGTGAAAATCAGAACAAAGGATATATGTTTTACTTCTACAGCACTAGGGAGCAAAAGAGAAATTTTTCAACTACACTCTTATATTGCCTCATGGTTATTTCAGTATGTCACATGTGTATGTTCCAGCATACTATCATTTTTGCCTACATGCTTCAAATTTTGCACACCAATGACCCTTCTGTCTATAGGTTTTGAATCTGCATGACAGTGACCCTTCTTGTCTACATGCTTCAAATTTGCACACTAGTGACCCTTCTGTCTATAGGTTTGAATCTGCATACCAGTGACCCTTCTTGTCTACATGCTTCAAATTTGCACACCAATGACCCTTCTGTCTATAGTTTGAATCTGCATTGACCCTTCTTGTCTACATGCTTCAAATTTGCACACCAATGACCCTTCTGTCTATAGGTTTCGAATCTGCATACCAGTGACCTTCTTGTTACATGCTTCAAATTTGCACACCATGACTTCTGTCTATAGGTTTCGAATCTGCATGCCAGTGACCCTCCTTGTCTACATGCTTCAAATTTGCACACCAATGACCCTTCTGTCTATAGGTTTTGAATCTGCATACCAGTGACCCTTCTTGTCTACATGCTTCAAATTTGCACACCATGACCCTTCTGTTATAGGTTTTTGAATCTGCATACCAGTGACCCTTCTTGTCTACATGCTTCAAATTTGCACACCAATGACCCTTCTGTCTATAGGTTCGAATCTGCATGCCAGTGACCCTCCTTGTCTACATGCTTCAAATTTGCACACCAATGACCCTTCTGTCTATAGGTTTTGAATCTGCATGACAGTGACCCTTCTTGTCTACATGCTTCAAATTTGCACACACCCTTCTGTCTATAGGTTTTGAATCTGCATACCAGTGACCTTCTTGTCTACATGCTTCAAAATTTGCACACCAATGACCCTTCTGTCTATAGTTTGAATCTGCATGCCAGTGACCCTTCTTGTCTACATGCTTCAAATTTGCACACCAATGACCCTTTCTGTCTATAGGTTTCGAATCTGCATACCAGTGACCCTTCTTGTCTACATGCTTCAAATTTGCACACCAATGACCTTCTGTCTATAGGTTTCGAATCTGCATGCCAGTGACCCTCCTTGTCTACATGCTTCAAATTTGCACACCAATGACCCTTCTGTCTATAGGTTTTGAATCTGCATACCAGTGACCCTTCTGTCTACATGCTTCAAATTTGACACCAATGACCCTTCTGTCTATAGGTTTTGAATCTGCATACCAGTGACCCTTCTTGTCTACATGCTTCAAATTTGCACACCAATGACCCTTCTGTCTATAGGTTTCGAATCTGCATGCCAGTGACCCTCCTTGTCTACATGCTTCAAATTTGCACACCAATGACCCTTCTGTCTATGGTTTTGAATCTGCATGCCAGTGACCCTTCTTGTCTACATGCTTCAAATTTGCACACCAATGACCCTTCTGTCTATAGGTTTTGAATCTGCAGTGATACCAGTGACCCTTCTTGTCTACATGCTTCAAATTTGCACACCAATGACCCTTCTGTCTATAGGTTTTGAATCTGCATACTAGTGACCCTTCTTGTCTACATGCTTCAAATTTGCACACCAATGACCCTTCTGTCTATAGGTTTTGAATCTGCATACCAGTGACCCTTCTTGTCTACATGCTTCAAATTTGCACACCAATGACACTTCTGTCTATAGTTTGAATCTGCATACCAGTAACCCTTCTTGTCTACATGCTTCAAATTTGCACACCAATGACCCTTCTGTCTATAGGTTTCGAATCTGCATACCAGTGACCCTTCTTGTCTACATGCTTCAAATTTGCACACCAATGACCCTTCTGTCTATAGGTTTCGAATCTGCATACCAGTGACCCTTCTTGTCTACATGCTTCAAATTTGCACACCAATGACCCTTCTGTCTATAGGTTTCAAATCTGCATGCCATTGACCCTTCCTGTCTACATGCTTCAAATTTGCACACCAATGACCCTTCTGTCTATAGGTTTCGAATCTGCATACCAGTGACCCTCCTTGTCTACATGCTTCAAATTTGCACACAATGACCCTTCTGTCTATAGGTTTCAAATCTGCATGCCAGTGACCCTTCCTGTCTACATGCTTCAAATTTGCACACCAATGACCCTTCTGTCTATAGGTTTCGAATCTGCATACCAGTGTCTACATGCTTCAAATTTGCATACCAATGACCCTTCTGTCTATAGGTTTCAAATCTGCATGCCAGTGACCCTTCCTGTCTACATGCTTCAAATTTGCACACCAATGACCCTTCTGTCTATAGGTTTTGAATCTGCATGCCAGTGACCCTTCTTGTCTACATGCTACAAATTCGCACACCATCTTTCTAATATATCTATACAATTTTTTTATAAAAGAATTATATATATATATATATATATATATAAAAGAATAGAATCATTCCCACCACCAATTCATGTGGTCTTTTGTATATATATATATAATATATATATATATAAACTAAAAGAAATTAAAATATCACCTTCTTACTATAGTTTCATGACTATAGGTTTCCTGTATCAACTATAGAATAGAAGACATAACCACTTGCTGACCTCTCTGTGTGTGATTGATTTTCTGACAAACTGAGGAAGTTCTTTTTACATTGGCAAAATTTTCTCTTTGTGTTTAACAGAAAAATAATGATAATAATAGAATTACTACATTTGGCAGATTACAAGATTCCAACTTTATAAGTTTTTAAAGACTCACAGGTGGTGTGAGGTGACGTAGGAATCAGTGTCAAAAATGGAATTGCAAAATTGGGTGGAAATTTGAACCAATGAGTACCAATTTGTACCAATGGTCTTAAGGATGGCATATATATTAGTCATCATCATCATCATGTCGCGCTATCAGCACAGATATCCATGACAATCTCTTTCCAGCCGTCCCTATCACTCATTGTTCTCGGGAGGTCCTCTATGCAGCATCCAGTATCAGCACAGAGCTGATCAGTGTACGTCTTTGCTGGTCGGCCCACACTGGTATGCCCATGTGCTGGCTTCCACAGGAGGATGTCACTTATGACTTCGTCCTTGATTCTCCATCAGTGTCCTGCATGTCTTGTTTGTCTTACTCAGATGGTGTGGATGATATGGGGCAGGTGACTGTACAGCTGTTTTCTCGTGGGGTGTTGTTTTCACGATTTGTTTAAGACTGCACACAG
>CM042142.1:80018119-80028119 GCA_023376005.1 Doryteuthis pealeii | reverse complement strand
ATACGTTGAGGCCATATTGACGACTTATGCCTAAAGTCAGTATCAGCCAATCAGCCAGGGTGTCTATCCCCTTTTCACTAGCACTAGACCAAGGAGATTGTTTCTGCATCTGAGGTGGAGCGCCACACCTTCCATCAGCTCCTTACTTTACCGCACAAATCCCTGTGCTACGCATACATTGAGTTGGCGAGGACCGGTATTGAACTAGGAACCTTGTGGTTTCTAGCCGAACGCTCTACCGACTGATCTAAACTGGCCCTATTAATTAGGCATAAGCAATTGGGAATTATTTCTTTCTGCCATGGAACAATAAAAAGTAAAAAAAAAAAACTTATATATATATATATTTACCAACCCCTCCACACAAGCAGGATGTGACACAAGGTCAATTTCTTAAGCAGAGTTTAACAGATTTGAATTCAGAGTTTTCCATCTCCTAGAGTGGTTACCTAGCCATGGTTAATGAGCCCACTGTCCTGCTATTTACTCATAGCTGGAGGGAGAATTGGATTCATACCTTTCCCAAGGGTATTAGTGCCATGTGAAAATGCAAATAACTTCGTCCAGGAACTAAACTCGGATTGAGTCAATTTCCTATGACTCTAACCATTAGACCACGCGCCTCCAAAAAAAAATATTATATAGTGTTATCATTAGTTATTTATTTTGGGGCATGTATATATATTATATAGTATTATCCATGGATGTTTTTTCAGTGGGTTTGGGTTCTTGGAACCTATCTATGAGGTCCGACTTGTTCATCTGTTAAACCTTTAACTTCTTCATCATTATTATTGCATAATTAAACAAAATTTAAACTAAAATTGAATTTATACAATAATGAAAAAGAGAAGAACACGGAGGAAATTGAGAATTATTGAGGCTAAACTTGCAAATTGGTTGGAAAATTAAAACGGAAACTTTTTTGGTGGTGCCCCATGACTGTTTAACTACGATGTATGAATGGACTTATTGCGAATTGGGTTACGGTTTGGGTTTAAGGTTGTTTTTAATTGCGTATTGCTTAAAAAAATAAAAATAAAAAACAACAACAAAAACCCCAAATTACTATACATTTAATGTTGAAAAATATTTTTTTTAACCAAGTTTAATTTAAATTATACATTGCAATACTAACACAAACAACTGAAACTAATGTGTCTACCGTTGGGTTTAATGATTAATTTCAATGGTTAATTAAATGTATTAATATTTGTTTGTTTTTTTAAGCAATATGTAATTAAAAGCAACCTTAATCCCCAAACCCCTAAACCGTAACCCAATTAGCAAAGGGTTCATTCATGGACTGTGATTGGACTGTCATGTGGGACCACCAGGGGGGTTTCCGTTTTAATTTTAAAACCAATTTGCAAGTTTAGCCAATTATTGTTAGGGAGATGTGATTGTTTATGAAGAAGAGAAGATGAAAAACTCACAAGATTTAGTTATACCAAGAATAATGGAGGGGAAATGTCTGCTTTAATTGAAAAGTAACAAACAAATAATAGTTATTTGAAACCATATAATTATGTGCATATTATTTGTTTTAGATAAGAATACTTGAAAACATATAACTGTGAAAACTAATGATTATTATTATTAAATAGTTACTTGAAGCTATAATTGTTTAGAATTATTTAAGTGGGAGTGCATGGCATAATGGTAACCGTGATAGGAAATGGGTACAACAAGACGAGTTCAAAACCTGGACGAGGCCGTTAACTTTTCATATAATGCTAGTACCCTTGGGAAAGGTATGATTCCAACTATTCTCCCTCCAGCTATGGGTAAGTAGCAGGGCAGTCTAAACTCTTTAACCTCAATTAGGCAACCAGTCTAGGAGAAGGAAAACACCAAATTAAAACCTATATAGTATATATATATATATATAAGTTAAAAGAAAGGAAATTAATCCGACAATATGAGTAAGAAAAGGTGGAATGAAAACATCACACAATGCTGTTAAAGAAGAAAACAATTTATAATATAATCATAGCTGATATTGATCAATATTTCGATTTTACAAAAATCATCATCAGAGCTCATTCACTCCCGTAGTTGTTTGGGTCGGAGAGGAAAGTCAAATCCACCTTTTCTTACTCATATATATATATATATATGTATATATATATATATATATATTTGTTTAGAAATTATTATCATTAGTCATTTCAAGCCATATAACTGCTTGAAAAAAAAGAAAAAAAAAGAAAGATTAAATTCAGTATTAAATAACCCAACAAGGGTTGATATGCCATAAAATTAACCAATCTATATATCATCATCAAGCTGATAGCACAGATATTATTAACTTTCTTGCCAACTACCCTATCATCCATTGCTCTTCGCAGGTTCTCTTGGTAGCATCCAGTGTCTACACAGTGCTGATGTAACAATATTTACTAAGCCTTGAGTGAGATTTGAATTATTTGTTTTAAAAGAGTTTTATAATTTTGTGGTTGGTTTTGAAGGCTATCACAATGCAAGTGTAAAGAAAAATGAGATAACTATGGTGTTGTTTGTTTACCTTTGATTTATTCTTAATATTTCGAGATAAACATCCCTTCTTCAGAAGATTTCTGAGCTATTAGCTTATTGCTAGGATTTGTATTAGATTGTAATATTTGAATGTCCATGAAAATAGAGTATATTTAAAGTTTTCATTATGCATATTGCAAAAGCAAAGTTTAAAGAGAAAAATGGTATTTTCCATTTATTTTAGGTATAAGCAATTGGGAAATAACAGTTTCTGTTCAAGAACAAAAAAAAAAAATTAAAAAATGTGTCTCATAGTTTGTTTTCTCTCTCTCTCTCTATATATTATGTGTGTGTATTAACCATACACTATGGTAATTATATATATATTATATATATATAAAGTAAAGTAAAGTCGTCGGGGCGGCCTAAAGTCGATATCAGCCAATCAGCGAGGAAATCTATCCCCTTTTCACTTGCGCTAGACCAAGGAGATTATTTTAGCGTCTGAGTTGGAGCGCCACACCTACCATCCCTGTGCTACTCATACGCTGAGTTGGCGAGGACCGGTATCGAACTAGCAACCTTGTGGTTTTTAGCCGAATGCTCTACCGACTGAGCTAATCCGGCCCTTCTATATAAGTGCATGAATCATCCATTAAAAATTTATAAATTCAAAAGGATTAGTATCAATAATTTAGGTTGAGAGAGAGAGAGAGAGGGGGAGAGGGGGGTCAGTACAGTTAATGTACAGTATGGGAAGTTATGCCTATGAAGCATGTATATTTATCATGATAAATCAAAAAATATACATGAATAATATATGAATAATAGTATCTATATATTCATACACTTGTTCTTTAATCTTATGGCCATTATCATCCTGCAACACCCTCTGGTTAAAAATGAGACCGTCCAAATCATCCAAGATGAAAAGCAAAATGGTAATTCCTGATTATCTGGTGACACTTAATCGCCAAATTCTTATTTCTTATGAGTGTTGTCACCTCAGCTAAATAATGGACCATTCTGTTTTTATTATAAGAAAGAAAAGTAATAAAAATGACATGCTACACAGAAAAAAATATGATAAGAAAGAAAAAAAGAAAGATAAAAAGAAAGAAAAGAATAGGAGAAAAACAGAGAGAGGGGAAAGACAGAGAGAAAGGGTGAGTGTGCGGAAGCGATAATGCTAATCTGTTTCAATTGAACATAATGAAAAGATGAAAAGAAGGAAAGTAAGAAAAAAAAAGTAAGAGAGAGTTAAATTCAGATTATTATGCTTTTTACATATTGAACTATTGCATTAGCTCTTAAGTAGACATATCAAACGATGTAATGATTAAATTATCATACTGAGGTATATCCACAGGTCCTGCTAGTAATGTCTTATTATCATAAAAATGTCTCTATTAAATGATGATGATGATGATGATGATGATGATGATGATCCCTTTATGACTTACTAAATGTTGCTTTGTGGGATTTATTTTAAATGTCTTAGAATGTTTGTTATTTTCTGCAGTAGATTGCAAAGCTAAAGAAATTTCACATTTAATTATTGATGTCAATCTTAAAGTCCTTCTTATTTGACAGCATCTACTAACACAAATTAAATTAAACGTAATGAAATGGAAAATAAAAAAATGTCCTGAGAAAATTGTGAGTAAAGCATGAATTTTAAAAAAAATCCTATTCTGACAATCAAGTTATGCTGAAAGCAGCAGTTATTGCCAGATCATCAAAAGTTAAGCAGTAGTGAACCAGTCCAGTACTTAGATGAGTGACCCTTTGAAACATCAAGTGGAGAAAAATTATGATATTGAATTAAGTTAATAAATTTTACCAGGAATTTAATATCCAATGCATTCCTATAGTAATGAGATATAATGTAATGTAATTTCCACTGTTTCCTATAATAAAATATTATCTAATGTATTCCTATAGTAGTATGATATTTAATAGTAATATAATTTACACTGCATTCCTATAATAAATAATATCCAATGCATTCCTATAGTAATATAATTTACACTGCATTCCTATAATAAAATAATATCCAATGCATTCCTATAGTAATATAATTTCCAATGTATTCCTAAACTGAAATATATCCAATGCATTCCTATAATAGAATAATATCTAAAGCATTCCTATAATAAAATAATATCTAATACATTCCTATAGTAATATAATTTCTATTGTATTCCTATACTGAAATATATCCAATGCATTCCTATAGAATTGTAATATCTAATGCATTCCTATAGAATTGTAATATCTAATGCATTCCTATAGTATTATAATTATATTAATAATCTTGTTCCTTAATCTTCCGACTGTTATCATCTTGCAAAACCCCTGGTTAAAAATAAGACTGTCCAATTCATCCTGATTATCTGGTGTTCATTATCCGTCGAATTCTTATTTCTGATGAGTGTGGTTACCTCAGCTAAATAATGGACCATACCGTTTTTACTAGAAAGGAAGAAAGAGAAAAAAGGGACATACTATACAGAAAAATATAAGAAACAAACAAAAAAAGAAAGAGAGTAGGGTAAAGATAGAGAGAGAGGGTGAGCGCACAGAAATGATAATGCTAATCTGTTTCAATCGAACATAATAAAAAGATGAAAAGAAGGAAAGAAAGAAAAAAAGTGATAGAGAGTTTAATCAAAATTATTATACTTTTTACATATTGAATTATTTAGCAATAGCTCTTAAGTAAACATATCAAACGTTGTAAAAATTACATTATCATACTGTGGTATATCCAATGATCCTGCTAATTATCATCATTTTTACTAATTACTGCTAGTTCTTCAAAGTTAGGCAGTGATAAACCTGTTCACTACTTATGTTACATAATCATTAGATACCTAATGTTTATGACAATAGTGTAGAAATCATATTAGTGCAGCTGATGGCCTTGAGGGTGAGTGACAGCGCTTGACCTCGATCTCACCTTGCGTTCTGGGGATAAACCGTGAGAAACGGAACCCTGATAGAAGCCCCTTCCGGTTTAAGGAGTAAGCAACTCAGTTAGAGTTAGAACTTAGAAGCCGAGCTAGCAAGATATAAGGATCCGCACGCATTGTCTGGTCTGGGGATCTACGAATAAAGTAACATCATCGTAAATCGAAGTCTTGTGTTTATTACTAAAAACTAACAATGACACAGGGCTTCTGATAACAAGAAATCCCTAGCAACAGAAACCAGACCCGGAATCCTCAATAGAAGACCAGACGAGACCTTAGAAGATATACCAGACCAAGATAGATGATAGACGATCACAAGCAAAGACGGACGGAAGAATAGACGACAGAGTAAGAAGTAAGAGAAGTATATAACATATACCTATTTAGTGCCGGTAAAGAAGGCGCTATGCAACACTTAGATGAGTGACCATCTTGGAACATCAGGTTCTATAATCAATGTTTTGTGCCATACTAGATAAAGTTTGGGAAAACTCAAAGAGTTTTAATTTTGGGTTCTTCTCAAAAGAATTGATGCCATACATCTTAAAGGATTATCAAAAGTTCCAGCTTGTGAAATGACATTGCTACTAGGGAGAGAAAATCTTAGAGAATCTGTGTTATGCCTCAAAAGTTAACTGACCTGAAAAAATGTAAAAGTTTTTAAATAAAATAACTGGTGCATTATGCCTTTTATTCATTAATATATCAACACTGAAAATTTCATTAAATTCAGTTAATTCCTTGATTTTTGGTATTTTTTTTCTTTCAGCGAGGTGACATACAATGGTGGAATTTAGGTTCCTTTAGATTTAATTTAACCGAAATTCTAGTCCCAAATCAAGTCGATGAATTTTACAGGGAATTCTGGGATTGGCAATTTTCATTGCTTCATTAACTATTTAAACTCATATCTTCATCATCACATATTTTATTGACTTATTGATCGATTATTGCTTATATGAAAGTGCACCCATAAGTTCATGGCCTATTGATTTAAAAAAAAAGAAGCATTTATTTTATGTTGTAAATATTTATTTTTCAATATAATTGCTTTCCTTATCAGTGATCTTAAAGTAAATTCTTTTGCCCTAATTACACACATTAAACATTATAGAGTGAAAAATTCTGATCAAAATCAAGCTAATTACTGTGTCAGGCTAAGCTACAGACTTATCAATATATATATATATATATATATATATATATATATATATATAATTTAAATCAAACTTATTGGTAAATCCTCGCGGTGAGAAAAAAACCAGCAAATAGTTTGATTGTAAAAACATCTCAGCCCTGAAGAGCATTAAGCGAAACTTTTAGTAGGTTTGTCTGACTCATTAGATTTATCTTATATATATATATTATATATATATATATATATATATACATCTCAGTCCTGAAGAGCATTAAGCGAAAATTTTAGTAGTTCGTCTGACTCATTAGATTTATCTTTAATATATATATTTATATATATATATATATATATATATATATATATATATATATATATAGGTGTCTGTGTGTATATGTGTGTGTGTGTGTATGTTTGTGTGTATGTGTAAATATATTGTGAATTATATGGCTACCATATTTCTAAGCAGATAGTGCTCAATACCATTGATAGACCGTTTATATTTGAGTTAAGGTAGCGTGGACATGGAGTCAACAACTGGTTACTGACAGTTTCGAGCCTATGCGACCAACTTTGTTCCGAAGATTGCACAGGTGAGAAACTATATATAAAGATAGATCTAATATTTTTACAATCAAACTATTTGCTGGGTTTTCTCTCACCACGAGGATTTACCAATAAGTTTGGTATATTAAATATATATATATATATATATATATATATATATATATTAGGTATATAGTAGCTGACTCATTTAGGTTCTTTTATATGTATATATATATATATATAATACTAATAATATTATTATTAGAGGAAAAATAAAGGGTCTACCATGGTTTCAATCAAATTGAAATTATTTTTTCAGGACCCTACTCTACGTTAACTAAGTTAAATTCTCTTTCTTAGTTAAATTCTAATATTATTAAAGGAATGCATTAGAATTTAACTAAGGAATTACATTGACTTAGTTAACGTAGGGTAGGGTCCTGAAGAAATCATTTCAATTTGATTGAAACCATGGTAGACCCTTTATTTTACTTCTAATAATAATATTAGTAGTATTATTGCTCTGTATTTTTAATATATTGAGCACTTTTGGATTATTTACTGATGCCACTGTGATGGAAAAGTTAAAGCAGCAGTTAGATACTATATATATATTTATATATGTATGTATGTATATATACATATGGTAATAGTAGTTGAATTACAGTAAATGATCCCATATATAGATCAACAAGTACCCAGTTTCCAAAATAAGGGAGGTATCAATAGTACCAACACCCCACCCCCCAATATGCATATTGTTTGCAGGTCAAAATCGGCATCATCTTTCAAGGTGCTGCAATTTTATTTTCCCTCAGTCTCCATATTTTTCTTCATCTAGTTGACAAGGTGCCAAGAATTAAAAACATATTCTTTGGATGATATTCAAGGATTACCAGATGTAACACACACCTAAAGAAAGTAAACTACACACACACACATATATATATATATATATATATATATATATATATATATATCAGCTGAAACATTCTGACAAAAACAAGGATGAGAATAAAAGTTCATGTAATTCATGTTATGAATCGATGAATTCAATAACTTGAAAATTCAACAATAACTAAGATAATAAATTAATACTACTGAATAAGATTATATTTAGTAGTAGTAGTAGTAGTAGTAGTGTAGTAGTAGTAGTAGTTTATTATTATTATCATAATTATTATATCTTTTTACAATTTTTTGCACTAATAGTTACTGGTAGTTTTCACTAAAGTTCAAGTGAAAGCAAGTCTCCTCCGTTCCCCTGGACTCTATTCAGTATTATAGCCAATCTTCTTTTTCTCCTTCTCTTCTTCTTCTTCTTCTTCTTATTATTATTATTATTATTATTATTATTATTATTATATATGAATATATATCAGCTGAAACAATCTGATAAATACAAAAGTTCATATAATTCACGTAATGAATCAATAAATTCCTCTAAGTTGAAAATTAATTTCTTTATCATGATCATGATCCTGAATATGATCATGATCATGATCATGATCATGATTATCATGAAGATGATCATCATCAACATCATCAACCTCATCATCATCATCATCATCATTGTCATCATCATCATCATCATCGTTGTTGTTGTAAGTAATAAGAGAGTAGTAAGAGAGGGTCTTCACTGAAGTCCAATTTACAGCAAATTTTATGCCAAAGTCAGTTTGATAATTATGTTCCCTAAAAACGTATCTTCACAAAAATTTTAAACTGGCAAATCGTTTAGATTTTAACATTTTGGGTTATTTTATTCTTGTCAGCCTCGACATATTCTAAATTTAAGTGACATTTAAGAGATTTAAAAAACGCTGTGGGATTATTTTATATATTTTATATATTAGTATTGGATAGGAATACATGAAACCATATAACTGTGAAAGTTATTTGTATTAGATAGGAATATTTGATACTATATATCTTTCTGACAACAAATGATTATAATACAAATACTTACCATATTTGACGGCATATAGGACGCACTTTTTTTCCAAAATTTTGGCTGAAAAAATTGCCCTGCATCTTATACATCGTAGGTGAATTTTATTATTATTATTATTAATTTTGCTATTATTATTTCCTGCTATTGAGATGTCTTGTGTATGCTTATTGCTAGCCTGTACTGCGAAATTGCTTTTATACAGCTCTGTTTCTGCTTGTGTAATACACAGCTAGACTGCTTTCAACAATATATGCTTAAATATACCAAAAACATTTTTCCTGAATCTGACCTGCCGAAATGGGAATGCATCTTATATGCCCATGCGTTTTATATGCCATCAAATACGGTACTTGAAAATATATAATTGTGTATAAATTATTTGTATTAGATAGGAGCTCTTAAAACTATATAACTGTATGCAAATAAATGATTATTATAGACAAATAAAAAAAATGCAGTTTAAAAAATGATTGCAGTGAAGCATTGAAAAATATAAACTTATAAACCTTATAAGTAAGTAAAGTCGTCAGGGTGACCTAAAGTCGGTATCAGCCAGACAGCGAGGGGGTCTATCCCCTTTTCACTAGCACTAGACCAAGGAGATTGCTTATTAGCATCTGAGGCAGAACGCCACACCAACCATCAACTCCTCACTTTACCGCACAGATCCCTTTGCTACTCATACGCTGAGTTGGTGAGGGCTGGTATTGAACCAGGAACCTTGAGGTTCCCAGCCAAATACTCTACCGACTGAACTAAACCAACCCTAATCAAATATTTACAAATGAATCAAATTTTGGCATTAAATAACTCATAAGGGGTTGGTATACCATTAAATAAACCAAACAATATAATTGTGTAACCCTTTTATTTCAAGTAATCTTATTCTTGACAGCCTCACATTTAAGTGAA
>CM042142.1:80008119-80013119 GCA_023376005.1 Doryteuthis pealeii | reverse complement strand
CTGATATTTTTATCTATCTCTGTTTTCTTCAACTCTGATCACCTAGTTTGCAATGCCAGCCCTGGGTGTAATGGTTTGTGACTTTATTTCTGATTGGTGCACCATAGTTCTGGTCTAAGCTAAACTTGATAAATAAAAAAAACTTACAGCCAAGTCATACTGAATGCACTGGTTCTAGTAAGATCACCCAAGCTAAGCAATGATATACCTGATCAGTTTTGAGATGGGTGGCCACTTAGAGACAGCAGATACTGTAAGCAACCTGAGGCCAGACTAATTAAAGCTTAGTAAATTCTAAGTATGACTTAGTATATATGTGTGTGTGAAAGCAGATAATCCAATTGACTGTAAGTAAGAGATGATTCTATTTGGGATCATTCGAAATCTCACTGTACAACCATACTGATTTGTTCTTGTAGGTGCAAACATATAGATTCATACAAGGATTTTTATAAATCCCTTAGAGAGCTCGATATAATAACTAATAAATTAATTATATACAGAGCCTAGCCTCTTTAGATAGATTTTACAAAATTTGTAAAATCTAACCGAAGAGGCTAGACTCATTTTGAGTTTCTGGTTGAAATAAATTATTATAGTCTAATGACGGTTTGAGTTTTTCTTTCTTTGAAAGTTATATATAATATATATATATATATTATATATATATATATATATATAATTAAAGAAATAACAAAAGACTTAGAGATCTTGCATTATAGACTATTTCAATAATAAGAGCACACATTGAGCTCTCAAACTGCGACAAGTTGTTTTAAAAAAAAAACCTATGTCGTAAGGAAGATTTCTTCTCTGAACTTTTGGATTATATATATATATATATATATATATATATATATATATATATATATATATAATTTCGTCTACAGTTAAGCAATGATGACTTTGCTCACTACTTACTTTTAGGCTTATCTAGCAATGATTTGAACACATTTCTCATGGTCTCCAGTCTAAATGCTCTTCAGAGTCATACAAAGACAGTCTACGAGTGTTCTTTTGATTTGATTTTTCATATTCAATGATAATTCATAAAAACACACACACTCACACACACACACATATATATATGTGTGTGTGTGCTTGTGTTTGGTATGTGTGTGTGCTTGTGTTTGGTATGTGTGTGTGTGTGTGTGTGTGTGTGTGTGTGTGTGTGTGTGTGTGTGTGTGTGTATTTCATTAAGAATGACTGACAAGGATTTAGTGTTCAGTTTTTTTATTCAACTTTTCTTTTTAGACTAGCCAAAACAGAAACTTCGGACAGTTTTTAAACTGCTTACAACCACAGTTGCGACATTTCGTCTGCCAAAAAGAAAAGCATAATAAAAAGCTATATAATAATGAACTGAATAAAAAAAAAAAAAAAAACCATACAAGACACAGTTTTGACTGTTGGAAAAAGGAAGAGTCAAGATTATAAATATTGGAAAGTGCTCTGTACATACTTGTAAGGCCCATTTCGGGAACCAAATCAGCAGCAGAAATTAACTACCCAGGTTTCACTAAAAGGATCTTCAGGATAATTCTGACATTATATATATATATATATATATATATATATATATATATTTCTAGGATATATATATATTTTTAGGATATGTATATATATATATATATATATATATATATATATATATATATATATATATATATAAGATGCCAAAGAAATAGTTAAGAATTTTTCATCTAACAAAGTCTTCTATCAAAGAATAGATCATTCTTGACTGATTTAAAATCTCACTAAATTTCTAACATTTCTAGAAAATAAAATCTGAAGGCGGCTCAGATTCACAAGGTTACAGTGAGATATTTAAGGCATAAAATGAAAATAAAATATTCTCCCTGAAGGCAAATGAAAATTTTTCTTTTTTTTTCTTTTTGATGACAGAAAGAAACTGTTAGACAATCAGTATCCAAGAAAGAAATCAATTTCTAAAGATCTTTTTTGTGTTTCTTTTTTTAAGAGAAAAGATTGAAAGATTTTAATTTTTAAAAATTGATAAAAACATGTTGGAAAAAAAAAAGAATCTTTTGAACTTACCAACAAAATCAAGTTGAAGCCCAGCAAAAAGATTGACCGCTCTAGAAACATTTATCAAACTGGCCACCATCAGCAGGATAGTCAAAGAAGCGACAGGTCTCCTGACAGGTTGCATCTTGGACAAAACGCTTGAGCTAAGGTCTTACTTTGTGGTCCTTTCCTTGGAGTATCCTGACTATGAAGTGTCCGTCTTGCACCCTGCCACTGTGTGTGTATATGACACTCCTGCTCCAGTTTCCGTCGGCCTTTATTGGCTGAAGTCTGTGGAAAAAGGTCTACCTGGGCTGCAACCTTTATATATACGCCCACCTGTATGGTGGGGGGAAGTGAACATCACAGTCAAGGAGCTGGAAGTGGGTGTAGGTATTGGTTAAGGCGTTGATGTTTAAACCAAACAGTTTTGTTCCAACAGGTAGATGTAACCTCATTTACCCTGTTGACAGCAGCCCCACCGTCAGCAGATTACATTGGTGTGTACATGATTTGGGGGGGTTGGTCTTTTAAGCTGTCCCAGACACAAAGCTACATCATGATAGACTCTATGCAGCAATAAGATGCCACGGAAATTGTGGCAGACATTTTGATTTCGCCTGTCAACTTGAAAAAGTATTTTGAATCCGAAGCAAGCTAGATAAAGACTACACTTTGAATTCACTATTCATGGCCTTCGATTAGGACATTAAAAAAGTTTACAATATATCTCCATATTTTGCATTTTTTTTACAGAAATAATTTTGTAGATAAAGATTAAAATTTGCATTAGTGTATTTGATTTTGATTAGGACATTAAAAAAGTTTACAACTATATCTCCATATTTTGCATTTTTTTAAAGAAATAATTTTGTAGATAAAGATTAAAATTTCCATTAGTGTATTTGGTTTTGATTAGGACATTAAAAAGTTTACATATATATCTCCATATTTTGCATTTGTTTGTTTAAAGAAATAATTTTGTAGATAAAGATTAAAATATACATTACTATACTTTGATTCAATTAAGACCTAAAAATTTTTTACTATATATCTCAATATTTTGCACTTATTTTTTTACAGAAATAATTGTGTAGATAAAGACAAAAGTTTACATTACTATACTTTGATTCAATTAGATATAAAAGAAATTTATATATATCTCCAAGTTTTACATTTGTTTTGTCTTTTTATTATTAACTCTAAAAGATATTATTTGGATAAAATACCTTAGAAAAAAAATTGACAATAATAATTAATTTTTTAAATAGTATTCATTTCTATACTTAGCTTTGATTAGGACATTAAAGAAGCTTACATATATCTCTACATTTTCTATTTTTTTACAAATAATTTTTTGAGATAAAGACTAAAATTTGCATTAATGTACATGTTTTGATTAGGACATTTTTTTACAGAAATAATTTTGTAGATAAAGATTAATATTTGCATTAATGTACTTGGCTTCAATTAGTACATAAAAATGTTATATATATATATATATATATATATATATATATATATATATATTTTATAAAAAAAATATATGTAAAACCAAAAGAATTAAAAAATTTTTCTGAAAACAAAATACATTTTGCGGACCTTCTTTTTTTTAATAAAATATTGAATTTTCTCCGTTGGAACCAGAACATTATATATATATATATATATATATATATATATATATATATATATATATATATTGCATTTTTTATGAAATAATTTTGTAGAAAAATTTGCATTGGTATATTTGCTTTCAATTAATACATTAAAAAGTTTACATTTACATATATATCTCCATATTTTGCATTTTTTTTTTTACAGAAATAATTTTGTAAATAATGGCTAAAATTTACATTACTATACTTGGCTTCAATTATGACTTTAAAAAATGTACATATATCTCCATATTTTGCATCTAAAAAATATTCCTTGGATAAAATATCTTAGAAAAAAAATTAACAATGATAATTTATTTTTTCACTTGTATTCATTACTATACTTGGTTTTGATTGCAACATTAAATGAGTTTACATATATCTACATATATTGCATTTTTACAGATACAAGTAAGTGTCGGGGTGGCCTAAAGTCGGTATCAGCGAGGGAGTCTATCCCCTTTTCACTAGTGCTAGACCAAGGAGATTGTTTTTGCGTCTGAGCGTCAGCTCCTCTACCGTCAGCTCCTGTACTACTCATACGCTGAGTTGGTGAGGGCCAGTATTGAACTAGGAACCTTGTGGTTTCTAGCCGAACACTCTACCGACTTAGCTAACCCGGCCCCTGATAATGACTAAAATTTGCATTACTATATTTTGCATTAAAAATGTTTACATATAAATCTCCATATTTTGCATTTGTCTTTTTACAGAAATAATTTTGATAAAGACTAAAATTTGCATTAGTATATTTGCCTTCAATAAGTAATTCAAAAAGTTTACATATGTGCAGATATTTTTCATTTTCTTTTACAGAAACAATTTTGTAGTGAAATCTTTTTTTTTTTTTCTATCATTAGCACTAAAAAATATTCCTTGGTTAAAATATCTCAGAAAAATAAACTGACAATAATTATTCATTGTTTTAGTGGCATTCATTTCAATTTCATTTTTTTTTCTCTATTACAACACTAATATTATTAAAGTAATAATATTAGTTTATTATAAACTTTTGTCATTTTACAGAAATAATTTTGTAGATAAAGACTAAAATTTGCATTAGTATATTTGGCTTGTATTCATTTCTATACTTAACTTTG
Organism: Doryteuthis pealeii; assembly: GCA_023376005.1. NCBI lineage: Eukaryota > Metazoa > Mollusca > Cephalopoda > Myopsida > Loliginidae > Doryteuthis > Doryteuthis pealeii. Next base: position 80,008,332 of record CM042142.1, on the reverse strand, counting down.
AATTTTACTTTTGTTAGTAAACAGCTCAAACCAGAAATTAAAAAAAAAAACATAAGTAAAAAATGTAATAATAGTTAACATTATTTCATCTAACAAATTCACAAGATAATACTAAGATTGCATATGTTTGTAAATAGAAAATACTGGCATATCAAGTCATCTATACATATGTTAAGGGCAGTTGGTGTGTATGTATGTATGAATGTCTGGATG
>CM042142.1:79953119-80003119 GCA_023376005.1 Doryteuthis pealeii | reverse complement strand
TAGGATTGTCTAACGCTAAAATGTAAAAAGTGCTCAATACCTAAGTAGAACTAATAATTAGATTCATTAGGATTAACTTATATATATATATATATATATATATTTAATATACCAAACTTATTGGTAAATCCTCGTGGTGAGAAAAAACCCAGCAAATAGTTTGATTGTAAAAATATACTACCAAACATCAACCAGGAAGAAAAAATTTTTAGAAAAAAAGAAAAGACCAAGATAATCGTACCAACAAAAAAAAATCTATTAGTACAATATTTTGGCCAAAAGAAAAAAACAATTTATATGCATATATATATATAAGATATATATATTCATACAAAACCGCCAGGAGACTAAAGCTAATAAGTAAAAAGGCTCAATACCTAAGTAGAGCAAATAATAATGATAAATCTAATGAGTCAGACGAACCTACTAAAAGTTTCACTTAATGCTTTTCAGGGTTAAGATCTGACTATATATATATATATATATGCTTATCATAGCACCAATGTCTATGCAAGCATAGTATAACAAGCATAGCATGATATAAGAATAGCATAGCTTAAGTATAACATAGCAAAGCATGTCATGGGTATAACATAGTATAACATGCCATGAGTATAGCATAGAATCGCATTTACATACATAAAAAAGATCCAGGAGAAAGCTCTAACCGCATCAGCATAGATATGGCAATCCTACATTGTGACATCAAACCGACAAAGTCTTACATGAGATACTGCTGGGGCGCTCTGGGTTAGTGGTAATGATGCTTCGGCCCCAAAACCATGCCTGAACCCAGAGTCATCATCTGATGAAGGCTTTGTTGGTTGCAATGCTACTGTGTAAATAGCAGTTATTGTATGAAGATTACATAGCATGACATGGACATGGGCAACTTTTTTAAAGAAGTGGTTTACATGATACATGGCTCATCCTCAGGTGATCTGCACTACTAAAAAAATTTCAAGGCAATTTACGTTGAAGGTACCTTAACGATTCTGACTACAAAAGAACTTGACACAACAACAAATCCTGGAAAAGACTGGTTACATTTCACATTTTAGGTAATCTGAACATTAGTTACATATGTGAGAGTAACCTCCCCTTTTTTGTTTCATTTTGAGGAAGCCTTATGTTTTGATCAGCCATTTTTATTTCACCATAAATTTACACTGAAAATACAAATCTGTTTGAATCAATACAACTGCATGTTTTAACAAGAAAATATCATAAAATGTGTTCTTAATAACAATTAAGTTAATTTCAAATAATGCACAAGCACAATTAAGAACACATTTTATGATATTTTTGTGTTAAAACATGCAGTTGTATTGATTTGAAAAATTCGTATTTTCAGTGTAGATTTACAGTGAAATGAAAATGGCTGACCAAAACATAAGGCATCCTCAAAGTGAAACAAACAAGGGAGGTTACTCTCATTTATGTAACTAATGTTCAGATTACCCAATTTTAAAGTGGAGTTTAACAAGTTTGAATTCAGAATGTTCATTTTCTTGTCATACCAATGGGTATGGGTAAATACTACTATTTACCCGTCGCTAGAGTGAGAATACTTGGATTCATACCATTCCTAAGATTATTAGCTATATGTAAAATGCAAATAGCCTCATCCAGGATTTGAACTAGGTCCACCATGTCCATTTTCTACAATGATAACCATTACACCATTAGTGCCTCCATGAGTACTCAGTAAGGATTAATTAAACTCACTGGAAGGAGAATCATATCTATTCCAAGAGTATTAGCAATATGTGAAATGCAAACAGCCTCATCCAGGAATTGAACCATTGTGTCTATTTTCTACAGCAATAACCATTCCATGACAAACACCTCTATGAGTAGCCAAAAAGGATTAAATTCACTGGAGTGAGAATAATTGGATTCATGCATTTCCCAAAGGTATTGCAGGGATTAATAAAAATAAAATAAAATATTTTTAAAAATAAAAAGACACAAAAAGTAACAATCTCCCAGAAGGCTTCAGACTAGAAGAGCCCTCTGAGTATGTGCAAAAAAAATTTCTTGATGCCAAAAAGGTCTCTCAGCCCTTTTATTTCCTAGACTTTGAAGGAGAAACACCTACTGACTTGCTCCGGAAATATTCTCCCTCAAAGAAGTAGTGTGAATCAATGAATAAAAGTCTTACCCTAAGTCATCCTTATCTCTGTCCCTTTCATTTCTTTTCCTAAATTCACTTTCAGCTTACCCGCCCACAAGAAGGAAGAACCAAACTATATTAGGGATTATACACTAATACAAATGAGCTTAAACCAGATAGAACAAACAACCAAACATTCCCCATAGTATTATCAATATGTGAAATGCAAATAGCCTCATCCAGAATCTGAACTCAGTCCACCACGTCCATTTTCTACAATGACACCACAAATGCTTCCATGAGTACTCAATAAGGATTAAACTCACTCAGAATGGTTTATCAGACTAGTTTTTATGCATGCACTCTAATATATTATAGGACTGAGCCTATTCTAGTAGTGACCACCCCAAGCAGAGTTTAATTGGTTTGAATTCAGTTTACCTTCTCCTAGACTGGTTGCTTAACCAAAGTTAAAGAGCCCAGGCTGTCCTACTATCTACACATAGATGGAGAGAGAGTTGTGTGATTCATACTTTTCCCAAGGGTATTAGCGCTATGTGAACAGTAGCTTCGTCCAGGAATTGAACTCGGGTTGACGAGTCCATTTCCTACGATTCTAACCATTATACCACGACTCTAACCATTACACCATGGCCTCCAACAAATACTAACTGAGGAAACTCAACTAAGACTCAAATCAAAGTAACAATTTATAAAAATCACAACGCTAGAATAGCGAATGGAAAAAAGAAATACCCCGTTTTGCTTGTATCATTTTTTTTCTTTCAGAATAAACAGTGTACTTTAAAAACAATGAAACCGTGTGTATTGCGTATCTTCTGTTTGTCTCCTCCACCTCCGCAAAATGTTTTTGGAGCGCATCCAATATACACAATCCACCTTACAAACACATTGTTTCTCACAAAGCTATTTTGATTAACCCTGTCAGGTCATCTGATGTAAATATTTACCTTGAATTTGCTTTAAATTACAAATTCACATGTTTATAGTTCACTTAAAATGAATGACTTTCCACCTGGATATATGATTTGTGTGTTGTCTGAAGTTTTGAGATGAAGTGTTGTCATTATTCAATGGATTATTCAGATAAACAATCTTACTTTTATTCTTTGGATCCTTACATTTTACTCAAACTCTACAAGAAAGGTTGGAGTAAATGTTGGCTAAAATGTTATGATTGAAACAACAAAGGTAAGGATGTTAACCTGAATAAAAACAACACTTTATCTTAAAACTTCAAAGAGTAATGAAGGCTTGAGTGCCAATTGATCAAAACAACAAGGGTAAGGATACTAATCTGAATTGCCCATGGAATGATGACAACATTTCATCGTAAAGCTTCAAACAGTTTAAAGAAGCTTGGAGAGATAAGTGATAAACACAACAAGGGTAAGGATATTAATCTGAAATAGACCATTGAATGATGACAACACTTCATCTTAAACCTTCAGACATATAAAGAAGGCTTGAAAGACAAATGATCAAAATAACAAGGGTAAGGATACTAATCTGAAATAGACCATTGAATGATGACAACACTTCATCATAAACCTTCAGACAGTATAAAGAAGGCTTGAAAGACAAATGATCAAAATAACAAGGGTAAGGATACTAATCTGAAATAGACCATTGAATGATGAAAACACTTCATCATAAACCTTCAGACAGTATAAAGAAGGCTTGAAAGACAAATGATCAAAATAACAAGGGTAAGGATACTAATCTGAAATAGACCATTGAATGATGACAACACTTCATCTTAAACCTTCAGACAGTATAAAGAAGGCTTGAAAGACAAATGATCAAAACAACAAGGGTAAGGATACTAATCTGAAATAGACCATTGAATGATGACACAATTTGAATAGCCTATTGAATAAAAACTACACTTTATCTTCAACTGTTCTTCTATTAGAAGGGAACAACAACCAGAAAGCAGATTTTTTAAATTATTTCTAGGGGAAACATTTTACAATCAAAACGCATAATTAGGTATTATTGATTACAAAACTCTACAGCATTGAAACTAACCAAAAAAACAAACAAAAACTAATTAACTATTAAATAACCCACACAGGTTGATATGCCATAAAACAAAGAAACCAAACCAAACCAAACCAAACTATCTACTAAATGTCAATTTTCCTAAAGTCTTATTCATAGAAAATATAGAAACCCACACTCTACTATGTGTCAATTTTCATAAAGTAGTATTGATAGAAAATATATGGAACCCACCCTTCTGGGGCCCCTAAGCATTTGCTGGCCCTCCCTGTGCTTCCTATCAAGATAACTTGGATGCTCTTCTCTTGGATCTTCTAAATAAAATTTAAAAAATTACATTTGATTTTGGATTCAGAAAAAGATAAACAGATAGATAAAAAAAGAATTATGCAAATATACAGAAAATGGTTTATATTCTTTCACTAAAAAAGAAGAAAAAAAAAAAAAAAAAAAAAAACAGAATATGAAAATGTGTAATAAAAATTATAAAACTTGAATTTTTCTTTATTGTCATCAGTGGTGTGTCTTCTTTAGTGACAGGATTCTTCAAGTAGATACGTTTATTTCTTTGTCCAATAATGACAGCTTTTAGTTATTATTCTTTGGTCAATTTCATTTGCTTTTTGTTTGGTTTTTTTGTTTGCTTTTTTTTTGGGGGGGGGGGGTTACTACATTTTATGTCTTGTCATATCATGTGACAACTACCAATAAATTTGAGACAAAAAAGAAAAACTAAGTGAAGAATTTTTATGATGTTCTGATTTGATATTTGATATTTTATACAAAGAAAGTCACTAAACTTAATTGTTCCTTAGTTGTTTAAATCATTTATTTCTAACTATATATATATATATATATATATATATATATATATATATATGAGGATAATAAGATTGGAGTAAATCTGACAGAATGTAGTAGAGATTAGAGGAAGAAATGTGGACAAAGGAACAAAACTCAGACAAGTGTATGTAGGAGATATATTTTACTGTACATTGAGCGCGGCTTCATCAATCATTTATTTGATCAAATGATCAACTGATGAAGCCATGCTCAATGTACAACAAAATATATCTCCTACATACACTTGTCTGGTTTTGTTCTTTGTCCACATTTCTCCCTCTAATCTCTACTACATATATATATATATATATATATATATATATATTAGTCATCATGTCCCTCAGTGTGACTAGACTTAGCAGACTACCTCCAGCCAGTAATAAAATCCGACCGATTTTTATCAATCACAGTCCTAACCCTCAGCCATCAGCACCTACAAATAAGGAGTGGAGTTTTAACTGATAAATACATACAATAGTATGAGGAAAAGGGGTTGGAATGAATCCGACAGAATGGGTAAAATAAGGAATGAAAGAACAAAACTCAGACAAAAAAGAAGCTGAGGTCAATTCCTCCAACGAAATATACTACACATTTTTGTCTGAATTTTGTTCTTTCATTCCTTATTCTACCTCATACAATTGTATATATGTCAAGGTCACCAGAGAGCTTATATCTGTTAATAGGAGACCCTTGCTTAAGCAAATATGGTGATCATCAGATAAATTCCTTTCCAAAGAGCTCTACCAGGTATAATGCCCCGGAAAAGGTGACAATAAATTTGATTGATTTATATATAGGTATATATCAAGTGGTGAGCCGTTCTTGTATTCATCCACACAATTTCCCATCTCTGGTATGTAACTATGGTGCAAAGTCGAGCACTGTTCTCCGTCCATCTTTGTGCCAGAGTTGAATGCCAGAGAAAGGTGATTGTGCGGATGAATTCAACAAAAATGGCTCACCACCTGTTATATACCTATATATAAATAAATAAGAATTCACTGTCACAAGTTTGGCACAAGGTTAATAATATGTCATCTTTTCCAGGTTTTTCTGTAAAATTAGCTCATTAACCATTGCACCATGATGCAGTGCCTTTCATTTACTAAACTTAGTTAGTTTGGCACAAGGCCAATAGTATGGGGCAACAGTAAGAATTAAACCCAAACTCAATAGATCTGTGAAAACTAGTTTGTTAACCAATACACCAGGATAAGGTGCTTTCATTTACTATGCTCAGTTTAGTTTGGCACAAGGCCAATAATATGGGGTATCTAGTGAGAATTGAACACATAACTCAGTAGCAATAAGTATGTGAAACTAACTTGTTACAAACAATCTATTTGACCCATAGATGGACTGGCAGTTACGACCACTCTGAGTCAGATTGGACCTGGAGTAATGGTTAGCAAGGGGTGCTCAGCACTCCCCAGAGCTCCAGAACTGGAACTCACCATTAGATGCAGTTCAGCATTATACTCAGGACACATATATGATTATGGGTTATTTAAAGGAAGGTTCAACTTCTATTGGCATACCACCAACATCCGCCTCTGACATTTTTGGACAATATACTAAAATAAGAAATCCTTTCAGACTGGCCCCTTTACAAGCGGAGTATACAGGCTTTTGTTTGTCACTGGCAAAAATGCATGGCCATTGTTGGCAACAAAATGGGGGAAATATTGTGTTTTCTAGTTGAAAACTTGTTCAATCCAATAATGTTATTGTTCTGTTCTCCCTGTTTCTATTTCTGTGGAAATAAATAGGAATTTACCCCTCTCTCTCTCTCTCTCTCTCTCTCTCTCTCTCTCTCTCTCTCTCTGTCTGTCTCTCTTTCTCTCTCTCTATGTATCTATCTATCCATCTCATTCTCTCTCTCTCTCTCTTCTCTCTCTCTCTCTATCTATCTCCATCTCTCTCTCTCTCTCTCTCTCTCTCTCTCTGCATGTGTGTTTCTGGACACTGCTGGAAAAGCAAGGACTAGCACATAAGTGACATTCTCCTATGGAAGCTTTATCTTTATCATTCTCTCTCTCTCTCTCTCTCTCTCTCTCTCTCTCTCTCTCTCTCTCTCTCTATCTATCTATCTATCTATCCATCTCACTCTATCTATCTATCTATCTCTGTCTCTCTGTGCATGTCTGTTTCTGGACACTGCTGGAAACGCAAAGACTAGCAAGTGGCGGCCTAAAGTCAGTATCAGCCAATCAGCGAGGGAGTCTATCCCCTTTTCACTAGCGCTAGACCAAGGAGATTATTTTAGCATCTGAGGTGGAGCGCCACACCTACCATCAGCTCCTTACTTTACCGCACAGATCCCTGTGCTACTCATACGATGAGTTGGCGAGAGGCCGGTATCGAACTAGGAACCTTGTGGTTTCTAGCCGAATGCTCTACCGACTGAGCTAACCCAGCCCCTTAGCATATCCATTTGTAGGTGAACATTTTTTTCTTTTTTCCAAGAGTTTTGAACTAACCATTTTATGATCTCTGTAGCGGGATCTACATGTGGAAGACATTTGTTAGGGATTAGTGGGGGTATGTTTCAAATTAACTGTAAGTGCTTTTGTCAAATATTTGACTGAGGCATTTGTTTATTCTGATGTTTACGTGGTAAACCATCTGTCCATTCTGCCTTTCAAAGTGGGTTGTTTTCAGTTGGTTGAGTTTGATGTTAAAGCCATTTGGGGTCAGTGTTTGTAGACATTTTATCTATTTATCTTCCTGTGTTTCTATTATTGTCCAGTGTAACTTTTATCTAAAAGAAATAAAATTGGAAAACCAATTACACCCTTGTGTCAATTAATTGAAACGATCACTTTAGTTTCTTATTTTTCAACATACGGTCAGTTTTAAACCCACTGGAGTGACAGGATGTAATCAATTTCCATTTTATTCTCAGTAGCTCAGTTCGGCTAGAAACCACAAGGTTCTAGTTCGATACCGGTCCTCGCCAATCAGCTCTGTGCGGTAATGTAAGGAGCTGATGGTAGGTGTGGAGCTCCACCTCAGATGCTAAAAACAATCTCCTTGGTCTAGCGCTATTGAAAATATTTTTCAACATACGGTCAGTTTTAAACCCACTGGAGTGACAGGATGTAATCAATTTCCATTTTATTCTCAGATTATATTATATTAAGAGGCCGGGTTAGCTCAGTCGATAGAGCGTTCGGCTAGAAACCACAAGGTTCCTAGTTCGATACCAGTCCTCTCGCCAACTCAGCGTATGAGTAGCACATGGATCTGTGCGGTAAAGTAAGGAGCTGATGGTAGGTGTGGAGCTCCACCTCAGATGCTAAAAACAATCTCCTTGGTCTAGCGCTATTGAAAAGGGGATAGACTCCCTCACTGACTGGCTGATACCGACTTTAGGCTGCCCCGACAACTTTACTTTTATATTTGCAGTGGTGTGCAGTGATATGAATCTATTTTCAGTTTGTATGATGAAAATTGTTTGGCCTTGAAAAATATTGCATCAACCATGATTGCATCAGATTTTCATCATACCTATTGAAGTAAGTCAGTTAGACAGTCAACAATTGGTTTGAGCAATGTGACTGGCCAAGCCTAACCATGCAGTTACTCGTTCTCCAATGAACCCACTATAACAGCTTAAATAACTACTGCCACTACTGCCAGGAAGAGTCCATTAAGCTGAGGAGGTGTTTGACTGTTCCACTGTCCAATAGTTAACAATCTGTAACAGTCATTTCCAGACTGCAGGTTCAATCCTGGCTAAGGGTGAAAGTAACACAGAATAACAATTAACAGTATTCTACAATACCCAGACTCTATTGTCTCAACAGTTGATTAATTGTCCTACAGACATTGTCTGCGAGGGACATTATTCCAAGGAATTGTATGAAAATTGTAACACACCATGAACACACTAGCAGCTTTACAGAAAGATTGTGGATATCATAATAATAATGGAATTATTTGTTTTGTTTCAATTAATTTGCACATGGGTGTGGTGGTGTGTTTACATACCATAATGAGTCAAAAATTTTGCATTATTTTAGTAACGTGGGGCATGATTAAGCCAAGGTTGTGAAGGTAACAAACCCACTAGACTATCAGATGCCAAGCTCACCTGATACTCTCTGAGTGCTACTCACCAGAAGCACCCACGGTGTAATGGTTATTGTCATAGGAAACGGACACAATAACACATGTTCAAATCCTGGATGAGGCTGCTAGTGTTTTACATAGTGCTAATACCCTTAGGAAAGTTATGAATCCAACTATTCTCCCTCCAGCTATGGAGAAATAATAGGACAGACTGGGCTCTTTAAATTTGGTATGGCAAACGGTCTAGGAGAAGAAAACTTTGAATTCAAACCTGTTAAGCTCCGCTCAGAAATAGACCTCAGGTCACATTTTTTTTGTGTGAGCATGTGTGTCAATTTTCATTAAGTAGTATTCATAGAAAATACATGAAACCTGCCTTTTCAGGGCCCCCAAGCAGGCTCCCCCAACCAGCATTCAAGGGGTTCAGCTAGATTGTGTCAACACATCACAAACACTCACACTCACATACAAAAGAATATATATATATATATATATATATATATATATATATATATATATAAATATATAAATGTTTATATTATCAAGCTTAGTAAAACTTAGTTAATTAATTAAATGTACTATAAATACGTATCCTGTTAATTACTATGTAGACTTAAAAGAAAAACAAAATTCCAGATATTTCACAATATATAAAGTTACAGATATATATATATATATATATATATATATATATATATATATATAATCCAAAAGTCCAGAGAAGAAATCTTCCTTACGACATAGGAGTTTTTAAAACAACCTGTCGCAGTTTGAGACCTCAATGTGTGCTCTTATTGTTAGAGTCACAGAGCAAATTTATAAGTAAAGAAATAACAAAAGACTTAGAGATTTTGATTATAGTCTATTTCTGGGAGCTTAGACAAAGTGTCTAATTCTCCCAGCTCATCAGATTCAATCTGATGAGCTGGGAGAATTAGACACTTTGTCTAAGCTCCCCGAAATAGGCTATAAGCAAAATCTCTAAGTCTTTTGTTATTTCTTTACTTATATATATATATGTATAACAATAATATATATATATATATATATATATATATAATTGCCGCTTTAACTTTTCCGTCACAGTGGCATCAGTAAATAATCCAAAAGTGCTCAATATATTAAAAATACAGAGCAGTAATAATACTACTAATATTATGATTAGAGGATTATTATATATATAGTATCCAAAGAATACCTTTGATTTAACTAAGGAATTATATCGACTTAGTTAACATAGGGTAGGGTCCTGAAGAAATCATTTGAATTTGATTGAAACCATGGTAGACCCTTTATTTTTCCTCTGATAATGATATTAGTAGTATTATATATATATATATATATATATATATAAACTTTCCTTAAATAAAATTAATTTTCAATGCAGTACTCACGTTTTAAAATGCCTATAACACTTCCTATCAATTCTCCTCCTTCCAGCCTCCATATCCATATATATATATATATATATATAATATATATATATGTGTGTGTGTGTGTGTGTGTGGTGTATGTATGAACATTTTTTTTAGTCTTACAGCTAAAATGATGCCATGCTTACAAATTCAGTATTGTAAATCAAGAAAACCTTTTATTTGCCAAAATGGCCAAAACTATTGCCAAGAACAACTTTCCATTACATTAAAAAGAAGTATAAACTGGAGAATATTCCCCTGTCTGAGGCTTCCGGTAATTTTTGGGAAAAGCCAATAAGCAAGCAAGTGTCATGCACTGTAACATTTGAGAGAACAGATTCACCCATTTTTACACAGGCTGCGCAAAAAAAAAAAAAAACTCCCTCACTTTAATCTGTTGCCTGTGTAGTTATCATATAGTACCTAAATAATGAGTATGAAATCGTCTGGGTTTTTTTTTTCCAATAAATAATACCTGAAGAAACTTTGAAAAAAAGAAAAACAAGATCTCATAAGACTTGTTAACTCAACCTAGCAATTGCTAATTACTCTATTCACCTTTTATCTTTGCTTAGAAACCCTTTTTCCCTATCCTTAATACTTGTATTTCTTCCTATTTTCTCTGTTAACTCAAGCTACAACTTGGTAGCAATATCTCATCTACTGAAATCGATGTCATCATACGCATATGTAATGGAATGGACTACTATTGAATTGATAGGTTAACATTCCTTGGTAGCAATATCTCATCTACTGAAATAAATAAATAAATCTCCTCATTAAATGGCAAACCTCTAAAATTAGCAGACCAATTGACATACCTTGGTAGAAATATCTCATCTACTGAAAGCGATGTCAACTTACGCATATGTAATGGCATGGACTACTATTGAATTGATAGGTTAACATTCCTTGGTAGCAATATCTCATCTACTGAAATCGATGTCAACAAGTGAACTTAAGTAATGGCAGATCCATCTAGCTAATATTTTCACCATTTTTGTTTTTTTTAGATACAATCAGTTGAGGTCATGGCTGAAACATGCCTTTATGTGATTGTGAGACTCCAATTCTGGAGATCTGGGGACTGTGGAGTACTACTTCATTGCTATTACTCCCAGGTCCACTCTGACCTGGAGTGTTACATCCTGTTAGGTTCTCATATATGGGCAGCACCATTGATTGGGGCTTCAGAATAAACCGACTGCACCTCTGCAGAGGGGTAACACTCCCCCAATGGGACCACCTGTTGGCTGTGGGTGGCAACCCATGATGCTTAAGGATGGAACCCAGGAGGCTGAGCAGACCATGACATGCAACACTCCAATTTAGTCCTTACTTAGGACCAAATTGGAGTATTGCATTTACTTACTTTGCAATATCTCTTAAGTAAACGTTATAATAATTAAATCATCATACTATGGTATATTAACAGGTCCTGCTTGTTTTTATTATCTTTTATTATACTAAAGCAGAGTAAATCGGTATGATGAATCTATAATTTAATGTGCTATTCCAAATAAAAAATCGAAAATGCTATGGGTTGAAAATTCTATCCAAAACAACATCATTCAAGCATAACATAAAATGAGAGCATTTCGAATTATCAATTTTGGGCATGCACTAGAGTCAGTTGGGTACTGTTCTGTGATGAAAGCCACATCATTATGCAATGCACCCCAGCAAAATTTGGAAACAACATGCTGTGCTACTTGGCATTCCCAGTGGAAGCTCCAATATGAAGATTTCCACACTTATATGATGGCCGATGTTTGTGGATTTACACTGTATGAAAGTTTTAGTAATAGCAATAAGAACATCAAGCTATTTGATTAATATGACGATATGTATCAGGTATGCATCATAGGTTCAGCTAAAATTTTACATATTTTGTTTTCTGAAGGTAATAGAGAATGATGAACGTAGAGGTAACCCAATATCAACACCACTGATCCGTGTGTAAAGAATAGTAAAGAACTATTGTTGCATACAATATAAAATTACTTAAAATAATCTGTTTAATATTAGGAAATGGAAGAAAGAGATATTTATACAAAGGATGCATTATACATATGATATATATAATCTAATAAACCAAACCCAGATCATATGACCCACCTACGACTTCTCTCAACACCTAACACCTGTGGTATAATTATCAGAAGCTTACTAGCTACACACCCCATCTGGGGTAAAAAAAATAAATAAATAAATAAAATAAAATAAATCATAAAAAAAGAACTCCCACTACCAACTCCTGCTAACACCAACAATTGACCACCCTCTCACTCCTATTCATGACCTAATTCACCAGGATGAAAATGTTCACCATTGAAGCAAGAACTCAATCCGTCCTGAAGAAGGTCTAACAGACCCAAAATTATAATGTCAACATCACTACCCACAATAAACATCCATTTTGTACAACATCCCGTGTTTGTCTACCTTTCTCCACATAATCTAATAAGTAGAAGATAGAAAAACAATGTATACCAAAAAGATGAATTTATTCTAGATGCTGAAGTTGACATAAAGATGTTTCATTTTTAAATAAACTTTCATCAGGACATTAAATGGAAGATTGTTATCTGAACAGTGATGGATGTTTTTAAGGGTCAGGTTAGCTCAGTCGGTAGAGCGTTTGGCTAGAAACCACAAGGTTCCTAGTTAGATAACAGCCCTTGCCAACTCAGTGTATGAGTAGCACAGAGATCTATGCAGTAAAGTAAGGAACTGACAGTAGGTGTGGTGCTCCACCTCAGATGCTAAAATAATTTCCTTGGTCTAGCACTAGTGAGAAGGTGATAGACTCCCTCGCTAATTGGCTGATACCGACTCTGGGCCACTCGGCGACTTTTTACTTTTTATACATATGCTCATAATCGAATTTTGAACAGCGTTCATTTTTGAAAATTAAGAATGATATCTCTAAGAAATACTGGGCATCTTCACTTATACCAATCACTTCTTTAATTTTCAAAATTCAGTTATGAGCCTTGCTACCATGCATGATTTTCCCAACTCTTGTTATCCATTACTGTTCTGTTAGGGTCCCATCTATGGGTTAAATAGAAAAACGTGTTTATAAAAATTGAATATCCACTTAAGAATGAATTTATTTCAAAATTTGTTGGCATTAAATGAGCCACTGAGGTTGATATGCCGTAAAACAAACCAAACCAAACCAAACCATTACTGTTCAGACAACACTCTCTTTCTATCTTAATGTGCTGATGAAGGTTGATTAAAAAAAATGTAACATTTTAACATCGACTTCAACATCAAGAGTAAATTAATCTTTTTGGGATACTTTGTTATTCTTATTATCTACATATTGTTGGATTTGGTTGTTTCCTATAACTCTAACATGATCAAAGGGGAACCACTCTTGACTGATAAATTATTTATTCATTTATTGATCTACAAGGAAAAAGAAGACGCATTAGGTTTAGGGTTACGGTTTAGGGTTAGGGTTAGTTTAATGGGAAAATAAATGAATAATTTATCAGTCAAGAGTGGTTCCCCTTTGATTATGTTAGACTTATAGGAAATAAACTTGGATTTATTTCCATATTCTATTCCCATAATCTAATAAGTATCCATACTGAATTACAAAGATACAATAAAAAAAATAAAATAAAAAAACAAGTCTTATTTCCATATTTATTTGGTCTTTGTATATAAGATAACGTTGCAAATGTTGTTTTCAAACTGATATTAATCACTTCCAATATATTTGCCAATACTGAAACCATATGTGAAAATTTGAAAGAAGATTTTCATCTTTAAACACAATGTAAAAGTCGGTATCAGCCAATCAACGAGGGAGTCTATCCCCTTTTCACTAGCGCTAGACCAAGGAGATTGTTTTAAGCGTCTGAGGTGGAGCGCCACACCTACCATCAGCTCCTTACTTTACTGCACAGATCCCTGTGCTACTCATAACGCTGAGTGGGCGAGGACCGGTATCAAACTAGGAACCTTGTGGTTTCTAGCGGAACGCTCTACCGACTGAGCTAACCCAGCCCCTTATGGAAATTTCATCAATTTGAAGTTTTATAAATGTTAAAATATATTTTTTATTTTTTTTATTTACACTGATAATTTTCAATCTAAAGAGATGCATCAATTTATCTTTTAGAAAACTAAAATATAACACAGATGGTGGGTAACACAAATCAACCAAAAAAAAGCAACTGATTTTTATATGCAACATTACATCTTTTATTTTGCTTTATTTCTTGATGTTAGAGTGTCACAGTGATTCTTTTTATTTTTTGTAAAATGTCTCTTATCTACTACCAAATAGTATTTAACCCTTCCTTTTGGTATTTATCTGAATGTTTGAGATGAGGCTTGAAGATTAGTACTATCTGCGTTATTTGGACTATTGTCCCAATCTTCATTGTTATTTGTACAACGCATGGTGTAATGGTTAAAGTCATGAGAAATGGACTCGTCGCCCCGAGTTCAAATCCTGGACGTGGTAATTGCATTTCATTTAGCGCTAATATCCTTGGGAAAGGTATGAATCCTACTCTCCCTCCAGCTATGGATAAATAGTAGGGCAGACTGGGCTCTTTAACCTTGGTTAGGCAACCGGTCTAGGAGAAGGAAAACTCTGAATTCAAACCTGCTGAACTCCGCTTAAGAAATTGACTTTGTGTCGCATCCTGCTCGTGCGGAGGGGTTGGTAAATATATATTTGTACAACGTTTCGCCTGATATGCCCTCCAGCCTTCTTCAGGTATTTCTTGTTGGACTCGGGAACCTTCTCGGACTCGGGAACTTTCTTTTCGAACTCGGGAACTTTCTTGTCGTAATCGGGAGCCATCACGGAACCTTGAAACTTAACCCTTTATTTAGTCCATGGGGGTATCCTGTTCTCATTCCGTCAAGAAGGCCGGAGGGCATATCGGCTGAAATGTTGTACAAATAACAATGAAGATGGGGACAATAGTCCGAATAACGCAGATAATTCTTCCTTTTGGTGTTGTGAATTTGACAAAAATGTATACACATATTAATCCCTACCAATATTGTTACATAGAATTTTGATATGAAACTTCTAATATGGATACCTTTTCTTAAAATATTCTTTCTTTTCTTTCTGACAAATTTAACAACAAACCTCAAATTCCATGATATCTACAACTTTTATTAGCAATGAAATAAGTTGTAAAAAGTAAAGTTGGTGGAGTGACTTATTGTCAGTATCAGTCGGACAGTGAGGGAGTCTATCCTCTTTTCACTAGTGCTAGACCATAGAGATATTTCTTTTGTTTAGCTGTGCCAACATTAAAACTTTATTAAAATCTTTTACTCATATGAACAGACTGCTCTGTCAGCTGGGGCTGTAGAATACACCGACTGCATCTCTGTAGTTGGTTGGTGGGTTGATTGATTTTAACCGCATATCAACCCGTCTGGGGTTATGTCATGCCTAACGGTTAGGAAGTAATATATGTTGTGTATTTATATTTATACTTTTTTAGTAATTCGTTTTAACAATGTGTCAGCACCATTGGGGATCATGTTGTATGGTATTGATTAAGTTCATGTCTATATTCTATAGTATAATTCTATTTCCTTCAAAAAGGACAGAATGTCCTCTATGTTGACATTTTCAAATAGATCTTTCATATTGTTTGCATTAAAATAACAGTTTCTGATGTGAGCTAAAAAACTGCATTCCATTAATAAGTGTTTAACAAGCAAAGGTGTTTGACATGTTTCACACTGTGGTTGTTGCCCTTATTTGAGTATATAGGAGTGTGTTAGTTTTGTGTGACTAATACGTAATCGGGACTCAATGACTGCATCTCTGTAGAGGGATGAAATCCCTCCTAAATGGGGCCACCTGTTGGCCATAGGTAGTGACCCATGATACTTAAGGATGCAATCCAAGTGTCAGAGCAGTCCATAACATGCAATACTCCATTATGGTCCTTATTTAGGCGAAATGGGCAGTTGGAGAAGTCTCCTCTGATCAATCAGCTGGTCATGTCAAAACCTAGCACCTAGCACATGATTGTCCCAACCCTGTTACTTTCATGGCAACTCTTTTTATCATACTGTGCTAGAAATTTCCTTTTAACCCATAGATGGGACCCTAATAGATACTACCACTCTGGGGCAGGGTGGACCTGGAATTAATGGCAATGAAGGGGTACTCCATACTCCTTAGAGCTCCAGAATTGGAACTTCACCATTAAATTCAGTTTAATGTCATACCCAGCACACTAAGACCCTGAACCACAATCTTCTAGCACATATATGATGAAAAGGGTTGGGGATTTGCCATAAAGACAATAGCGTTACGACAATCATATAGGTGTCAGGGTTTGGCATGACCAGCCAATTGACTGCCAGTCTTGTCTAAGTAAGGGCCACAGTGAAATGTTGCATGCCATAGACTGCTCATCTACCAGGATTCCGTCCTTAAGCATTACTGGTTGCCACCCACGGCAAATAAGAGTCAGTGTGTTTCTACCCCATGGACTGTAACAATAAAGAATAATCAGTAGGAAACCATATTCTGATTTCCTTTCAGATCTTTTGTATTGTTAAACCAAATCAATTACTGACATTTTACCCAGAGTTCATAGCACACGATCAATCGAATGATGATTTGCTATGATCATTTGATAATCATTGGACAATCATCGTTTTATCTTTACACATCATACTTATCCTTCAATAGTGACTATTGTTACACTGTAAGTCAAATATCGTTATGATTCATAAACTCTTCATCATGGTCAAAAAATTGGACAGTCTTTAGGCCATTCAAAGTCATTGTCTGACTTCTGTGGATGTGGGAGTGAACAATCTTGTGTCAAGGTTTAATTTGGTTTGGTTTGTTTGTTTTACGGCATATCAACCCTTTTCAGTTCATTTAAGGCAGAAACAAGTCATTTTCATAAAGTTTCTATGTTTCAAGTTCTTGATATTTTCGAATTGGTATTAATGATTTTCTTTAACTAAATTTGGTTTGGTCTGATTCAATTTGGTTTGATTAATGGTATAATAACCTATGTGTTATTTAATGCCAAAAACCGTTAGAGTGTGAGATAAAAGCTTGTAATCAAGTTTCATTTACAGGCATATTTTTATGCATGTATTTCTCTCAAAGCTCTCAAAGTAGTTTTGACTGAGAAGAGAGCCCCTTTGGTTTGAATTCAGAGTTTTCCTTCTCCTAGACTGGTTGAGAAAAAGTAATGCCTTTTAATGCTTATGTTGTATCCAAGGTTTCTGAAAGAAATCAGCATATTTGTGACAAATTCTATGTTGTTTCTGGCTTTTTTGTTGCCAAGAAAGTTCTTCGTAACAAGAACAAAAGACTTCCAATCTTTCAGTTCCATTCCATTTACCTGTAAAATAATAATAATAATTAGTCATAAATTCATGCATGCAAATTCTTTAAATTTCATTTATTTCAAGAAATTAAAAAAAGAAAATGCATCATATAAAGTGAAAATACATGTAAACAAAAAAAAAACAATATGTGGCCTTAGGTCAAAAAGTTGACCCGAGCAAAACCAATGTGATTTTTTAATTCAGCAAATCAAATTAGATAATAATTTGTTGTTGACCAGTGTTATCATTATAAAAGCCATAGAGTATAGATGACTCATTTTGGTTGGCTGAAAATGCACGTGTTATCTAGTGGGTTGACGAGGTCTGAAGAGACAGTTCTTTTTTTTAGCACTGAAAATTTAACTTTTTGCAGTATATATATTTACCAACCGCTCCGCACAAGGTCATTTTCTTAAGCAGAGTTTAACAGGTTTGAATTCAGAGTTTTCCTTCAGCTAGACTGGTTACCTAGCCATGGTTAAAGAGCCCAGTCTACCCTACTATTTACTTATAACTGGAGAAAGAGTAGTACCTTTCTGTTGGATGCATATTAGCACCATGTAAAATGCAAACAGCTTCATCCTGGATTTGAACTCAAGTTGACGAGTCCATTTCCTATGACTCTAACCATTACACCACATGCCTCCACAAACTTTTTGAAGTATATGGAATTGTGGGATATCTTATTTCATTTTTCAAATTTTATTATTTATTTTATTTTTGCATTTTATTATAAGTTTTATTTTCTATTTTTCTATTTTTTATTTGTTTTATTTTTAAATTTCAGAATTCATTATTTTATTGATTCCACTGTAACTTTTTTTTTTTTTCAGATATTTCTGTCCAGCTGTGTCCAGGATTTGAACTCATCTCAAAGTGTCCAATTCCCACGATGGTAACCATTACACCAGGTGCCTCCAAAGTGTTGTTTGATATTGGTACAAGGCTTTGTTTTTACTTGCATCCCTGAACAGACAGATAGATAGACAGATAGACAGAGACACCACAAATATTATATAAGATTGTAATCTAATGACATCATAACAAAATCAAGTGTCAGTCTATTTAAAATCAATTTATGTAACAGTATACAATGATATTTAAGACCCTAACAAAAGGCAACATCATTTTTTGAAGAAAGAAGGAAAAAGAAAAGACAGATTTCTGAATTAGTCAGAAATTATAAAAATCAGAAAAATTTGGAGCAAAATATAAAAAATGCAGCAATTGTATAAAATAATTTTTTTAAAAATTGAAATTTGAAAATTTACAAAAAAAAACTTTTAGTGAATGTCAGGAATCTCTCTCTTATAAATAAAATCCCTATTCTATTCTCATATATTAGATATTTAGGGTGTGGTTCCAGCTATTTATTTATTTATTTTATTTTTTTTTTTTTGGTAAAACAGCTTGGCACTAGGGAATAAAAGCGGAAGAATATAGAAGAACGGATAAGAAACCAAAATGTTTTCAGTCATTTCAAGACATTTGAAGTTTGTAACATGTTCTTCTGGTCCAATTTCAAAATAATTTTTATTTGACACAAACTGAAATTAAAAGAAAAAAAAGATTATATATATATATCTAAATAGGACTTGAACAGATTTGTCCTGTTCTGTTGGTGGCTCTTAGAATATGCTGACTGTATCTCTGCAGAAGTGTAAGACCACCCAAAAAAGGGATATCCTGGATTTGATGGTGAGGCTACAGTTCTGAATATCTGGGGAGAGTGGAATACCCCTTCATTACCATTAAACCCTAGTCCACTCTGTTTGGTTTGGTTTCTTGGATTTTATGGCATGTCAACCCTTGTTGGGTTATTTCATGCCAAAGACATTTTTTCTATTCATGCTTGATGGGTATTCAATTTTTTTTTTAAACTTATGTTTTTAAACACATTTTTTTAAACTCATTTTTTCCTATTTAATCCATTGATGGTACCCTAAAAACGTACTACCACTCCGGGTCAGAGTTGATTTGGAAGTAATGGTAATAAAAATGGATATCATTATAGTATCAATGTCATAGGAAATTTACACAGCAAAATGTGTTCAAATCTTGGACTTGGCTGTTTGCATTCTACATAGTGCTAATACCCTTTGGAAAGGTACAAATCCAACTATTCTTCCTCCAGCTTGGGGTAAATAGTAGGGCAGACTGGGTTCTTTAATATTGGTTAGGCAACCAGTCTAGGAGAAGGAAAACTCGGAATTCAAACCAATGAAGCACTCTTCTCGTTAGTCAAAATTATTTTGAGAGCTCTTCCTCTTCCGTTCCTCCTACTCCTCCTCTTTTCTTTCCTCCTAACAATCTTTGAGATAAAATGTTAATTTTCTTCTAAACCAAACATAAAAAGTAAAGTTGGTGGGGTGGCCTATTTTTAGTATCAGCCACACAGCAAGGGAGTCTATCCCCTTTTTGCTAGCACTTCATCTTAATTTTGGTTGCTTTTTTGTTTTAATCAAAAATCATTCTGGTCATTTAATATTATCTATTTTTTTAGATTGAATTTATGATTTTACTATTGTTGGTTTATTTGTGGTACAACTACCTGTTATCATAATACAAACTGTAAAGAATATTACTTAGTTATACAGGTAGAAATAACAAGAAAAAAACACATGTACTTCTAGCCAAGTTTATTACATGTAACACAAATATAACACAACAATACAAGTACTAGGGACAGTACTTACATTTAATTATCTCCCCCTCTGAGCGAGTTCCCAGGTGGTATAACAGGCTATGCTCCCTCACTGAGGGGGATTTTCTTCAGTTCCTATCGAATGAGTCAAAAGAAATGTCGCTGTACAATGTTTACTGTCTTGTGGTAAGGGCCTGAAAGAAGACATTTTTTTAATACTCATTTTTTCCTATTTAACCTAACAGGTGCTACCGCTCGGGGTCAGAGTGGACCTGGGAGTAATGGTGATGAAGGAGTATTCTAATCTCCCCAGAGCTCCAGAATTGAAACTTCAATATTAGATACAGTTTAATGTCATATCCAGGACAATAAGACTTTGTTACCACATTCTAACACACATATGATAAAAATGGTTGGGTGTTTGCCATAAAGATAATAGGGTTAGGACAATCATATAGGTGTTAGGCCAGCTGATTTATCGGAGGGGGCCTCTCTGACCACCTATCTCTCCTAAGTAATGGCCAAAGTGAACTGTGGCATGTCATGGACTGCAACAGAAGAATTGTAATAATTGTAGAAGAACAGTAGTGGTTTTTAACCCATTGCAAGTGGGATGAGGGATTCATATCTTTTCCAAGGGTATTCGTCTGAAAGTGAACATAATAATAGTATGTCTGGAGTTTGAACTCACTTACTTCAATGTAGCTGTCCAGTACCTTATCACTATGCTACATGGCCTCCCCTGGAGGTATGGAAAATACATACTGACTTGGTAATTGTTTCAAAGACCTTGGAAAAGATTGGTGGGTTTTTTTCTATGTGACAATAAAAAATATTCCATTTTACTTGGATTTTTTTTTTTTTTTTTTTGCTGTATCTTGATAAAATGAAATCAAATTCAGATATGTTTAAAATTCAATATTAATGAGAAATTTAGTTTGCATAAAAAAAATCTAACAAGATCAAGTACACATTAGGAAGAAAAAAAGTGGAGGAACAAAAACTAATCCAATTAAACGGTTCAATTCAAAATAAATGATAGTATAGCAGGGAATCGGAATTAATTAGTTATTTGAGATGATCAATTATCCAGAAATATTAGGACTACTAAGGAAATAATTAAAATAATCTGTGTCCAAAAAAAAAAATAAGGAAATAAATTTTAATAATTTTAAAAAATTCAATTTTTATTTATTTAAATTTGCAATTAATAGATTTTATTTTATATTCCATTCAAATACAGAAGGAAAGAAAAAAAAAGTTAAGAATTTAAAATCAATTTAAAAGGTAGCGAATTTTACAGTTAGAATTTGAAGATTAAGATCAAAAGAATTATTATCTGAAACTGGGGCATGGAATATTCAACTACAATGGAAAAAAAATATATATAATATTAAATTCTTAAAATTCTAAATAAAATTCTTCTATTTTGTTTTTTTTTTGGTGTTTTTCATTTTTTTTTTTTTCTGAACGTTAAATAAATTTCTTCTATTTTTCTTTTCATTTTTTTTTTTCTGAATGTTAGTTTTCTTGATGTTCTTGTCAGAATAAACAAAACTGAATTATTATTCTGATCTCTTTTAAAACCAGACATGTAGGGCGTTCCCAAAAATGTGTATACAATGTTTTTTTTAACAACGGTTAATACTTTTACGTTAAATGATTTTATGATAAAGAATAAATCTACTTATATACAGCAATACCTCCCACAATTTAAACTATCACCTGTGTGGTGCAAGTGAACTTAGGCAAGTAGCAATGGTAACTACATTTTACTATTCTCATTTAAAATGAGACATATAGAACATTCCCCCAAATTTTTTTTTTTTTCAGAACAGAATGGCTCACATGACTTTCAGAAACATTTTTTCATGCTCAGCGTTGCTGAGACATGGAATAAACAGCCTGCATCCGTTGTAGGCTACCAAAACATTGCATCTTTCAAAGCCTCCATACTTCCTGTAATTCACCAACACTATACCTGATACCTCCTTCCACACACATATACACACACATGCACACATACATCTGTATTATTACTGTATGCTATTCATGTTCCTGACATTAGTACATTATTCTATGTACTATATATGAGACTTTGATGAGTTGTGGTGCACCTGAGCACTGTACGCAATAAATTTCATTATTAAATATGCTTGTGGTTATTGTTTTATCTTAAATGATTTTATAGTAAAGAGTAAATCTTTTCAACAGGGTATAACAGAAATACTGCCCACTTTTTAAACTGTCTCCTGTGTGTTGCAAGTGAACTTAGGCAAATGGTAACGGTAGCTCTATCTTACAATTCTCTTTTAAAACCAGACATGAAGAGCGATCCCAAAAATGTTGGTTGGTCGGTTAGTTGGTTAGTTAGTTGGATTTTACAGCACATCAACCCTTATTGGGTTATTTTAAGATGTTTTGTTTTATTCATTCTTGATGGCTATTCAAATCTTTTTTTATTTAAACTCAGTTTGTTTTAAACATATTTTTTCAAACTTATTTCTTCCTAGTTAACCAACAGATGGGATCCTAACAGGTATTACCACTCCGAGTCAAAGTGGACCTGGGAGTAATGGCAATGTAGGGTTTACTCTACACTCCCCAGAGCTCCAAAATTGGAACTTCCCCATTAGATGCAGTTTAACATCATACCAGGACACTCCAAAAATGTATATACAATGTTTTTTTTAACAATGTTAAAAAAAATTATAATAAAGAATAAATCTACTAATGTACAGGGTGTGGCAGAAATACCTCCCACAATTTAAACTATCACCTGTGTGGTGCAAGTGAATTTAGGCAAATGGTAATAGTAGCTCCATCTTACTATTTTCTTTTAAAATGAGGCATGTTAGGCATTCCCAAAAATGCATGTATAATCTTTCTTTTTTTCATAATGGTTGATAGTTTTATGCTAAATAATTTTTTTATAATAAAGAATAAATCTAGAAATATATAGGGTATGTCAGAAAATCCTCTCATATTTTAAATTGTTACCTGCATTGTGCAAATTAACTTAGGCAAGTGGTAATGGTAGCTACATCTTAGTATTATCTGCGTTATTTGGACCATTGTCCCCAACTTCATTGTTTTTTGTACAACGTTTCGGCCGATATACCCTCCGGCCTTCTTCAGGTATTTCTTGTCGGACTCGGGACCTTCTCTGACTCGGAAACCTTCTTTTCGAACTCGGGAACTTTCTTGTCGTATTCAGGGGCCATCACGGAACTTTGAACCTAATCCTTTATTTATTCCATGGGGGTATCTTGTTCTCATTCCTCTAACTATAGCTGGGGTAGGAGTTGTGTTAATTAATTATTTTTCTAACTGCTTTCACTCAGGATTGAACTCGGGTACCAGAGATAACTGTCACTTAGAACCGTTTTAACCTAACTGCCTAATCCACTCGGCCATGTGTCAATTGGATGGCTCCCAAATACGACAAGAAAGTTCCCGAGTTCGAAAAGAAGGTTTCCGAGTCCGAGAAGGTTCCCGAGTCCGACAAGAAATGCCTGAAGAAGCCTGATGGTATATCGTCCGAAACGTTGTACAAAAAACAATGAAGATGGAGACAATGGTCCGAATAACACAGATAATACTAATCTTCAAGCCTCATCTCAAACATTCAGAGAAATTAGCTACATCTTATCATTTTTTTTTTCATATACGATTAGTTACAATCATGACATGTACTGGTGCACAATGTGTATTTACTGTTAAGATGATTTTAAAAACAGGTGAATCTGTAATTGCTACACAGTGATCTTTTTGTGCTCATTTCATGTTATGTATGGATGATGCTGTTCTGCATAGAAAATCAATACTGCAATAAGAGCTACAACTGGCATTTGCCTAAGTTCACTTGCACCATGCAGGTGACTGTTTAAAATATGGGAGGTATTTCTGGTGTATAAAGTATAATGTAACTTTTATAATACATACATATATATATATATATATATATATATATGAGGTGTGGTTTGAAT
Organism: Doryteuthis pealeii; assembly: GCA_023376005.1. NCBI lineage: Eukaryota > Metazoa > Mollusca > Cephalopoda > Myopsida > Loliginidae > Doryteuthis > Doryteuthis pealeii. Next base: position 79,978,651 of record CM042142.1, on the reverse strand, counting down.
ATATTAAGACTGAGTCTGTATTCTGGTATTCACACACTCCTTCCACCATAAGCAGGATGTGACACAGGATCAATTTTTAATTGGAGTACAGCTGGTTTGACTTCAGAGTTTTCCTTATAGACTGGCTGTCTTACCAAAGCTAGAGGACCGATTATATACTGCTATTTTAACTCAGTCGGTAGAATACTCGCCTAGGAATCACAAGGTTTCTGGTTCGATACCGGTCTCCACCAACTCAGGATATGAGTAGCACAAATTGTGTATTCTGATCTGTGTGATAAAGTGGGGAGCTGACGGTAGGTGTGGCGCCCCACCTCAGCAAAAAAACAATCTCCCTGGTCTAGTGCTAGCAAAAAGGGGATAGACTCCCTCGCTGTCTGGCTGATACTGACAATAGGCCACTCTACCAACTTTACTTACTTTGTTTCCCTCAGACTTTGCCTGATTGTTGAGGTTCTTGTAACCCAAGCAAAATATTTTGCTCACATGAGACACACAAGTCAGTGGCTCCAGATGCTTTCATCAAGGTTGAGAAGGTGACAAACCACACTGGACTGTAAGATGCCGAGCTTGTCTGATATTCTCCAAGTGCTACTCACTGGATTTGTCTCTATCACTTGGGGCACAGTCTTGGAATCCATAGTTTTAGACCTACCTGACCTGGCCTGATCATCAGGGTTCTTGCAACCCAAGCCAAATATTTTGGTAATGTGAGGCACAATTCAACAGCTCTAGATACTTTTCACAGACCACACTAGATTGTAAGATGCCAAGGTCACCTGATACTCTCCAACTGCTACTCTCTGGATTTGCCTCTATCCGTGGTTTTAGATCTACCTGAGCTAACCTTGCCTGATCATCTAAGTTCTTGCAAAACAAGCAACATTTTTTTTTAACCATCTGGTTACCGTACTGTGATCATCTGTGCTTTATCTTTTGCACAACCAATGTTTTGCTATCTCATAAAGAATAAGTAAAGTAAAGTTGTCAGGGCGGCCTAATGTCGGTACCAGCCAATCAGCGAGGGAGTCTATCCCCTTTTCAATAGCACTAGACCAAGGAAATTGATTTTAGGCGTCTGAGGTGGAGCATCACACCTACCATCAGCTCCTTACTTTACCGCACAGATCCCTGTGCTACTCATACGCTGAGTTGGTGAGGGCCGGTATCAAACTAATAACCTTGCGGTTTCTAGCCGAACGCTCTACCGACTGCATCATGCGGTTTTCAAATTACACCTGGAGTAAAGTAATGCACAGCATGTCAGCGCACCAACTACCACAATACTAGCAACCACAGCAGGTTGAACCTCTATAGCCTGAACTGCTTCAGTCATATGATATACACACCAAAAAATATTGGAAAACTTTTGACTCACCCAATTATATTTAGTAGGTATGGCCAAAATTTCAGTATGGCAGCACCTCCCCTTTTTCTTTAAACTTTTATAAAAAGATTATCATTGTAAATTGTTACTTTTCTTTTTCTTAAGTATAGAGTATAAACTTACATATAACAAAATTATCTATGAATTTCTTAATTATAAAAATGAAATAAATCATGTCAAAAAGCACATCTTCAAGAATGAAAAAAAAAAACAACAAAAATGCGCCATTCTAACAGATACATTAGTATTTTCTGCGTTATTCGGACTATTGTCCCCATCTTCATTGTTATTTGTACAACGTTTCGGCCGATATGCCCTCCGGCCTTCTTCAGGTATTTCTTGTCAGACTAAGGAACCTTCTCGGACTCAGGAACCTTCTTTTCGAACTCGGGAACTTTCTTGTCGTAATCGGGAGCCATCAAGGAACTTTGAATCTAACCCTTTATTTATTCCACGGGGGTATCCTGTTCTCATTCCGCTAACCATAGCTGGGGTAGGAGTTGTGTTAATTATTTTTCTATGTTACTGCCTCTACTCAGGATTGAACCCAGAATCCAGAAATAACTGTCACTTAGAACTGTCTTAACCTAACTACCTTATCCATTAGGCCATGTGTCCAATTGGAGAAGGTTCTCGCGTCCGACAAGAAATACCTAAAGAAGGCCAGAGGGCATATCGGCCAAAACGTTGTACAAATAACAATGAAGATGGGGACAATAGTCCGAATAATGCAGAAAATACTAATCATCAAGCCTCATCTCAAACATTCAGAGAAATAACAGATACATATTTTAATTTTTTTAAATTCTCCTAATTTTAAATACTGTAAAATAAATAATTTTTACATATGATTTTAAAAATCTTTCCTTTTACTAATACAGCAAAAATTATATTTCCTTTTTTTTCAGAGTTTTATTGAATCTTAAATTTGCTTAGAAATTGTCTGTGGAGGAGAGGTTTGGTAAAATAATAAGAGGACTTTTAACAAGGATTTTCTGGATATGTTTTTTTGATGAGTGCTGAAAAGTTCTTGGCCTAACAAAGATTGAAATGACCCACAGCTCTACAAATCATATTCAAGAGAGAAAAAAATGGTAAAAACTATGCCATTCTCCCATTTTTTCCAAGTTTTCTTCAATTTCATGTGGGATTAAAAATCGAGGGTGAGTCAAAAAGTAATGCCATTTTGTTTAGGACAGATATAATTACCAACACAGGTACATGTATCATACATCAAAATAAAGCTGGTTATCTGTGAATCACATCCTTACTTCTCCACATAGTCACCTTTTCTCTCAATAGCAATGTTCCACCTTCGAATGAGAGGATGTATACCTGCCTTGTAAAATTCTGTTGACTGTTCTTTGAGCCACTTCTTCACTACAGATTTCACTTCCTCGTCACTGGAATAATGTTTGCCTCTCAAACCTCTTTAATGGGGCTGAAGAGATGATAGTCTGAAGGTGCTAAATCTGGTGAGTATGGAGGATGCGGTAAAGTTGTCCACCTGAATGAGAAACACTTTTACATTTTTTCAGGTCAGTTAACTTTGAACCACATATCTTTGAGATGTAACACAGATTCTCAAAGATACGTGGTTCAAAATGCAAAAGTTTTTAAATAAAATAACTGGTGAATTATATCTTGTATTTATTAATATATCAACACTGAAAATTTCATTAAATTTGGTTAATTCACTGATTTTTGGTATTTTTTTTACTTTCGGCGGGGTGACATACAATGATGGAATTTAGGTACGTTAAGTTTGATTTAACCAAAAATGGCATTACTTTTTGACTAATTCCTTGTATGTAAAATTTTGGCCACACCTAATAATTAGTTTTATGAATTTGAATGCTACAAGTTGAACTTTGACCCTGCTCATTCATGCAATTAACACTATTTGATCTATGTGATAAACAAAAGTAGAAAGGGGCGCTTTATCTCATGTCTGTACGCATTATGGGCTATAAAACAATGGCATTCCTAATTGCACCAGCATCTTTTGTTTGTGAAAAATAGCCATGATTATTGAAGCAGAAGTAAGTGCCCCTGTGGCATTGTTTGATTATTGTTTTTTATTTTTTTCATCTTTGCGGAAATAGGGAAGGATTTGTCTTGCTAAAAATCTGGAAAACATTAAATGATCTTTTCAGTCAACAGAGAGAGAGAGAGAGAGAGAGAGAGAGAGAGAGAGAGAGAGAAAGAGAGAGAGAGAAGAAGAAGAGAAGAAGAAGAAGAAGAAGAAGAAGAAGAAGAAACACTTACTTTAAAAAAATGAAAGAGTAAAAAGCATAAAGTTAAATAAAAATGGCTGAAATTCATATGAAAATAATTTAAAGTTAAAAAATTCACTTATCTAAAAATAGTCCGCCCCTTATAAAACAGCTGGAACACATTTATTTTAACTTAAAAATGTATATGTAGATATATATATATAAATATATATATATATATATACATATATATATATATATATATATATATGCATGTGTGTGTGTAAGTGAGAAAAATGGAAATGAATCTGATGGCATCTATCTTTTCAACATACATGTGTATATATATGTGTGAGTGTGTGTGCGTTTGCGTGTGTTAAAATAAATGTATTCCATACACATATGAGCATTACTCCTGTTCTTTTTTTGTTTATATTTCATATATATATGTATGTATGTATATATATATATATATATATATATATATATATATATATATATACATATAATGTGTGTGCATATATAGGTATATATATATATATACATGCACACATGTATGCATATACTCTTCTATTCCATTTTTGGTTTGTGCTTTTAATATATATAATGCATGTATATATATATATATATATATATATATATATATATACAGGGTGTCCCATAAGGATGTGATATATTTTTTATTCATTTGTATTCAAAATGTGTCCCATCATATATATATATATATATATATATATATATATATATATATATAAAGAGAGAGAGAATGAGAGAAAGAGATAGATAGAGAGGGGGAGTGCCTATCATGGTGTAATGTTGCAGTCGTGTTGCAGACCCATTATTACTGAATAGTGAGTTCAATCCTCCATGGGTGCCCCAAAACTTGTGACCTTGTGTCACATCCTACCTTTGATGAATGGGTTGGGTAAATACTTACTTGGTTCTTGTGTGGGTGGAGTAATGGTTTCTGTCATAGAAAATGGACAAGACAAGTTTAAATCATGGATAAGGCCATTTTTATTTCACATAGCGCTAATACCCTTGGGAAAGGTATGAATCCATGTTTTCATTCATCCAACTCTAGGTAGATGGTAGGGTAGTGTTCTCTTTAATATTCGTAAGGCAACCAGTCTAGGAGAAGGAAAACTCTGAATTCAAACCTGTTAAACTCCACTTAAGAAATCGATCATGTGTCAAATTGTACTTGTGCAGAGGGATTGTTATATATATATATATATATATATATAAAAGAGAGAGAGAGAGAGAGAGAGAGAGAGAGAGAGAGAGAGAGAGAAAGAAAGAGAGAGATAGAGACGGGGAGTGCCTATCATGGTGTAATGTTGCAGTCGTGTTGCAGACCCATTATTACTGAATAGTGAGTTCAATCCTCCATGGGTGCCCCAAAACTTGTGACCTTGTGTCACATCCTACCTGTGGTGAATGGATTGGGTAAATACTTACTTGGTTCTTGTGGAGGTGTGTGGGGGGGAGTAATGGTTTCTGTCATAGAAAATGGACAAGACAAGTTTAAATCATGGATAAGGCCATTTTCATTTCACATAGCTCTAATACCCTTGGGAAAGGTATGAATCCATGTTTTCATTCATCCAACTATGGGTAGATGGTAGGGTAGTGTTCTCTTTAACATTGGTAAGGCAACCAGTGTAGGAGAAGGAAAACTCAGAATTCAAACCTGTTAAACTCCACTTAAGAAATCGATCATGTGTCAAATTGTACTTGTGCAGAGGGATTGTTATATATATATATATATATATATATATATATATATATATATATATATATATATATATATGTATGTATATATATATATATGTACACATATATATGCACATATTTATATTGACACATATATATATATACATATGTATATGTATAGATATATAGATATATATGTACATATATACATATATATGGGTGTATGTACTAAGATAGTTACATGTACATCTATTGGTAAATATGTGGCAGCTGAAAAATATTTTAATGATATATATGTCTGTGTGGTTCAAATTATTCAAGAACATTTTAAATTTTATATGTTTTTATGCATTCAATTCATATTTTATTTTTATTTTCTTGCAAGGATGGAATGCTGGGAAAGCAGATTTGTTTCTCGATCCAACTTCCTCACTTTCTATGGCTCACCTATAAAACAGTAAATTCCCAAGCAGTATAAGTATTTTCATGTATATACAAGGGTCATTCAATAAATAAGGTGAATTTATTTTGTTTTTTTTAATAAGTGCTAATACACAGAGAAAACATAATAATAATAATAATAATAATAATAATAATAATAATAATAATAATAATAATAATAATAATAATAATAATAATGATAATAATAATAATAATAATATTCAAACTACAGCATTGTTAAGATCAGCTAGAATAATCAGAAGAGTCCTGGAGACCTGAGGATTATTATTGAGTTTTTCATAGCTCCCGTAGCCGGTGGTTCACTGATGCTGATTGACTATAAAGTCAATCAGCATCAGTGAACCACCGGTTACGGGAGCTATGAAAAACTCAATAATAATAATAATAATAATAATAATAATCTGAAAATCAGAGGAAGAATTGAGACCATCCAGACTACTTCACTACTGCAAGTTTAGAATACTCAGAAGAGTCCTGGCGCCCTGAGGAGACTTGTTGTCACTCAGACATACAGAGAAATACCATCAGCTTACGCTGATGTTAAAAACTCAAAAGAAGTGATAATATTAGGTTGTTACAAAAATAATGGCCGATTGAAGTGCTCGGTCTTGAAATGTCATTTTAACATAGAATTTGTTGTTTATTTCAGGTGAATTTTTGCATATATAATAATTAATGTGTGCTCAAAAATAAAATTTAATTTATTTTCAGATAGAAAGTATTTTTGAAAAATAGGGGCCTTCAAAGATGAACATGCCTAAACATGACCTTCACCTTCTTATGTTGCATGAGTTCAAGTTTGGGCACAATGCCTCCGAAATTGCTGCTAATATCAACAAAGCATGGGGAGATGAATCCACAAGTGATCGGACTGTACGAAGGTGGTTCCAGAAATTCCGCAGTGGAGATGAGAGTCTTAAAAATGAAGAAGGTAGAGGACGGACATGCAGTCTTGACAATGAACAATTGCAGAAAATAGATTAAATTTTATTTTTGAGCACACATTAATTATTATATATACAAAAATTCACCTGAAATAAACAATAAATTCTATGTTGAAATGACATTTCAAAACCGAGCACTTCAATCGGCCATTATTTTTGTAACAACCTAATAGAAAATTTCTGGTCTATTTGAAATAAAAAACAAAGAAGAAAATAAAGAAGAAGAAAAAAAGAAGAAATTACAAAAAATGATACCTACCGACGGAGAACAGCAAATTAGGAGAAAATATTGGCCTGTAATCTGTTCCATATATGAACATACACAAGCCTATTGGCTTTTATTAGCCTATTGTCTTTTTTTAGGAATACATATATAAAATTTTCACACTTGGTTGATTATGAGCACACACTTGCAGTTGTATATATATATATATATATATATATATATATATATATATATATAATTTGTTATTATTATTGTTTGTATAAAAAAAATTATTTTTTTTGTGAGCAATGAGAAGATTTTTCTGGTGATATATTTCTTCTTTTTTTTTTTCTTTTTTGAGGTTGCCTGTATTTGTAAAACCTGTCTGATGAGGCTAGACTCATTTTTTGAGTTTCTGGTCAAAATAAAAATATAACGGGATGACGGTTTGTTAAGTTTTTTTTTTTTTAATTATATATAATATATATTATATATATATATATATATATATATATATCAGTCATCCACAGACATATATCATCAGTGTAGCTTGACTTTTTCAACAGCTACCTCTAGCCAGGAGCGAAACCCGACAGAATTTTCTTCTGCCAAGTTTCCTACCCTACAATTAATTGATACATACTTACAGGATATGTGTTTTTACAATCACCAGAGAACTCAAGTCTGTAAACAACAGGTGAGTAAATGCCTTACGCTAAATGGTGAAATTTAAACTAATGTCTCCCCTACCCTATAATTGGGAGCATATATATGAGTCATCAACAGACACGTGTTTTGATTGTAAAAACATATATATATATATATATGTGTGTGTGTGTGTGTGTGTGTGTGTGTGTGTGTGTGTGTGTGTGTGTTTGAGTGAGTGTGTGTGTGTGTGTGTGTGTGTGAGTGTGTGTGTGTGCCTCAAGGAAGAATAAAAAGCAGAATAGGAGAAGAAAATTCGGCAAACACCATGTGCGACATACAGAAACGTTGCATAAAAAATAATCTTCCTGTTTTAGCGCTAGTGCAAAGGGGATAGACTCCCTCGATGTCTGGCAGATACCAACAATAGGCCACTCCACCTACTTTACTTACTTTTTTATACAATGATAATCATAACAGCCTCATCCAGGATTTGAACTCAGGTCACCAAGTCCATTTCTTAACCATTACACCTTGCATCTCCATTGAGTATATATACTATACTATACAATGATAATCATTACACCATGAGCGCCTCCACAGTTAAAAATGTAGCTGAATGCATCAGGATTGTTTAACCGATATGTGTTAAACTCTTATTTCTCTGCTCTGAAAAAAAGTAAAAAAAGTAGCCAATTTGATGCTATATACAACGGATAAATCGGCAGAGCAGAGTTAAAGATAAAATTAGATTAGATAAAAAAAAATAAAAAAACGTTAGAGAGTACAAAAGATAGATGTAATCCTATTGTATGTATCTTTGCAGCCACAGGTCATATTAGGGGTAGAATCATAACTACAGCCAATTTGGCAAACCTAATGTCATTTTTGGAAACATCCCACCTCCCCCGCCTAAAAAAAAAAAAACAGAGGGTCTGAATTTTTTCAAGCAATTCTTGGCAACAACGCAAATGCTGTTCTTTTAATTTTTGGGAGGGGGGGGTGTGCCTGTTATCAATCTATACAGTTACTCGTACCAGATCTGTTTATATCAATTTGTTTTATTTTATTTTTTGCTCTTTTATCTATCTATGTATATTTATATATATATATATATATATATATATATATATAGATATATATATATATATATATATATATATATATATATATATATATATACATATATATACATATATACATACATATATATATATATATATATATATATATATATATATATATATATATAGGGGCCGGGTTACTCAGTCGGTAGAGTGTTCAGCTAGAAACCCCAAGGTTCCTAGTTCGATACCACCCTCGCCAACTCAGCGTTTGAGTAGTACAGGGATCTGTGCGGTAAAGTAAGGAGCTGATGGTAGGTGTGGCGCTCCACCTCAGATGCTAAAATAATCTCCTTGGTCTAGCGCTAGTGAAAAGGGGATAGACTCCCTCGCTGCCTGGCTGATACTGACTTTAGGCTGCCCCGTCGACTTTACTTATATATATATATATGTGTGTGGTGTGTGTGTGTGTGTATTTGGGTAGCAGTCTTTCATTCATACATGTAGAATTAAACAAAAGGCACGTCTCCTGTTTAACAATTTTATTAACGATCTTTTCGAGCTTTCTGGCCAACTATTTTACATTTGGATGGAATCTGTAGATTAGTCCACTGAAGTTCTTATCCCAAGTACTTTCGCACTTTGAAGTGCCATCATCAGGGGTGTTTATGTTCCAGTTTTTTCAAGTTTAGTATATTAAGGGGTGTGGAGGCTGGAAGGAGGAGAATTGTAGGAAAAACGTTATAGGCAGTTTAAAATGTGAGTACTGCATTGAAAATTAATCTTATTTAAGGATGGTTTGTATTGTTTGATACTAATTCTCCTCCTTCAGCTTCCACACCCCTTAATATACAAACTTGAAAAAGAAAGTACTTGGGATAAGAACTTCGGTGGACAAATCTACGGATTCCATCCAAATATAAAAAAATTGGCCAGAAAGCTTGAAAAGATCATTAATAAAATTGTTAAACAGGAAACATGACTTTTGTTTAATTCTACATATATATATATATATTATATATATATATATATATAAGTTGTAAACACGGTTTGTTTTGAATGGCTTTTTGCCGATAATTTTTGGGAGAATAAGTGCTTAATTGGAGTTGTACCTAATTTTGAAAATTAATTAATTAATAATGAATTAGGCGGGAATACCTATTAAATGTATGGCTAAACAAATCGAGAAAAATCATCTCGATTTGTTTAGCCATACATTTAATAGGTATTCCCGCCTAATTCATTATTAATTAATTAATTTTCAAAATTAGGTACGACTCCAATTAAGCACTTATATATATATATATATATATACCCATTTCTCTTTATCTATGTTTCTCTCTCATTCCTTCTGATTCCCTTTCTCTCTAAGTTTCTCTGTCTGTCTCTGTCTGTCTGTCTGTCTGTCTGTCTGTCTCTCTCTCTCTTCCTTTCTCTCTCTCTCTCTCTCTCTCTCTCTCTCTCTCTCTCTCTCTCTTCCTTTTTTTCTCTCTCTCTCACTCTCTCTTCCTTTCTTGCTCTCTCTCTCTCTCTCTCTTCTCTCTCTCTCTCTCTCTCTCTCTTCCTTTCTCTCTCTCTCTCTCTCTCTTCCTTTTTTCTCTCTCTCGTACTCTCTTCCTTCTCTCTCTCTCTCTCTCTCTCTCTCTCTCTCTCTCTCTTACTCTTTTCCCTTTTCTCTCTCTCTCTATCTCTCTCTCTCTTTTACTCTCTTCCTTTTTCTCTCTATCCCATTCCTTCTCATTTTCTCTCATTCTGTCTATTGATTATCCTCATTCTCTTTATATTTATTTCATTTTCACCCTCATTCACATAATAGAATTCCAGACAAAAATACCTAGCAGAAACTTTCATTTTTATTTCCCTTCAAAATAAGGCATTTTCATTTGCCTTTAAATTACGCCTCCTTTGTTCTTATTTCTTAATCTTCTTTCCGTCGTGTTTGAAATTAATTTAGAAATATGGAAATTTTGACAAATAAAACAATATCACTGTTTCACAAACAAGTCTTTGTCATTATTACCCCTTACAGGGTTGAAATTACATTATTCTGCATTATGTCTGTCATTAGAGGTTTAATTTTCTTTAAATTATCAATATTACTGCATAATTTATTGCCTCAAGAGTCAGAAAAGATAGTAATTTTATAATTTTCTTATCAACGGGGTTACTAAGAATTGACAAAGTGGAAATTGCTTTCATCTAAATTATTAATACTAGCAAAATAAAAAAACGCCCTCTGGGCGACGTAAAATAAATATTGTCTGAGGGGATGGGAGTTGAAAATTTAATATCAGAGAGTGTGTATCATAAGTAAAGTAAAATCATCAAATTTATTAAAGGCGTAAAAAATAGAATAAATTTATTAAAGGAGTAAAAAATAAAAAATTTGAGATGGAAACTTAGTTCTGATAACTTTAAATATATATTAGAATAAAAAAAAATATATAGATATATAATACCAGGTATGCTGAATTCTATTAAATAAATAAGTAAAGTAAGTAAAGTCGATAGAGTAGTCTATTGTTGGTATCAGCTGGACAGTGAAGGAGTCTATCAACTGAGGTGAGGGCCACACCTACCATCACTCCACACTTTACTATGCAGATTAAAGCTGTGCTACTCATGCACTGAGTTCATGATAGCCAATATTGAATCTGGAACATTGTGGTATCAGCCGGACAGTGAGGGAGTTTATCTCCTTTTCACTAGAGCTAGATCAGGGAGATTGTTTTTGCAACTGAGGTGGAGCGCCACACTTACCACCAGCTCCCCACTTTGCTACGCAGATCCAAGCTGTGCTAATCATGCGTTGAGTTCACGAGAACCAATATTGAACCTGGAACTGTGGTATCAGCCAGACAGTGAAGGAGTCTATCTCCTTTTAAGTAGTGCTAGACCAGGGAGATTGTTTTTTAAACTAAAGAGGAGTGCCACACCTACCATGAGCTCCCCACTTTACTATGCAGATCCAAGCTGTGCTACTCATGCACAGGGGAAATATTGTTTACTATTCAAATCCTATCACACTAAGCAAAATATTACTCACTGTTAAAATGCTACCAAACTAAGGAAAAATATTACTCATTATTCAAATGCTACTACACTAAGGAAGATATTGCTCAAATGCTACTACACTAAGGAAAGATATTGCTCAGTTCAAATGCTACTACACTAAGGAAAAATATTGCTCAGTTCAAATGCTACTACACTAAGGAAAAATATTGCTCAGTTCAAATGCTACTACACTAAGGAAAGATATTGCTCAGTTCAAATGCTACTACACTAAGGAAAATATTGCTCAGTTCAAATGCTACTACACTAAGGAAAAATATTGCTCAGTTCAAATGCTACTACACTAAGGAAAATATTGCTCAGTTCAAATGCTACTACACTAAGGAAAAATATTGCTCAGTTCAAATGCTACTACACTAAGGAAAATATTGCTCAGTTCAAATGTTATATCTCTAAGAAAAAAACATGGTTCACTGTTCAAATACTACCCCACTAACAAAAATACTCTTCACATTTCAATGCTACCACCCCAAGGGAAAATATTGTTCAAATGCTACAATACTACAAGAAAATATGACTCACCTTTCAAATACTATCACACAAGGAAAATTATTGATACCAGTTCAAATACTACTAAACAAAGGAAAAATATTTTCTTTCTATTCAAATGCTGTAACTGTTTAATGCTACCATATTAAGGCTAAGAATTGCCCATAGTTCAAATGGTACCACCCTAAAGGAAAATATTGCTTACTATTCAAATACTACCTCACTAAGGAAACATATTACCCACTATTTAAATGCTACCACAAAGGGGAAATATTGCTTACTATTTCAAATACTACCTCACTAAGGAAACATATTACCCACTATTTAAATGCTACACACTTAGGGGAAATATTGCTTACTATTCAAATATTACCTCACTAAGGAAACATATTACCCACTATTTAAATGCTACCACACCAAGGGGAAATATTGCTTACTATTCAAATACTACCTCACTAAGGAACATATTACCCACTATTTAAATGCTACCACACTTAGGGGAAATATTGCTTACTATTCAAATATTACCTCACTAAGGAAACATATTACCCACTATTTAAATGCTACCACACTTAGGGGAAATATTGCTTACTATTCAAATACTACCTCACCAAGGAAACATATTACCCACTATTTAAATGCTACCACACCAAGGGGAAATATTGCTTACTATTCAAATATTACCTCACTAAGGAAACATATTACCCACTATTTAAATGCTACCACACTTAGGGGAAATATTGCTTACTATTCAAATACTACCTCACTAAGGAAACGTATTACCCACTATTTAAATGCTACCACACTAAGGGGAAATATTGCTTACTATTCAAATGCTACCTCACTTAGGAAACATATTACCCACTATTTAAATGCTACCACACTTAGGGGAAATATTGCTTACTATTCAAATACTACCTCACTAAGGAAACATATTACCCACTATTTAAATGCTACCACACTAAGGGGAAATATTGCTTACTATTCAAATACTACCTCACTAAGGAAACATATTACCCACTACTTAAATGCTACCACACAAGGGGAAATATTGCTTACTATTCAAATACTACCAAACTAAGGAAACATATTACCCACTATTTAAATGCTACCACACTTAGGGGGAAATATTGCTTACTATTCAAATGCTACCTCACTAAGAAACATATTACCCACTATTTAAATGCTACCACACTTAGGGGAAATATTGCTTACTATTCAAATGCTACTCAATTAAGGAAAAAAACAAAACATTGTTCACTGTTCAAATGCTATCACCCGATGGAAAAATTATTTTTCACTGTATAAATGCTATCATTCTAATATTGCTCACAGTTCAAAATCTACCTCTCTATATAAAATATTTCTCACTTTTCAAATACTACCACACCAACAAAAACCATTATTCACTGTTCAAATCCTACCATATTTAGAAAAGCTGGTCAATATAACTGATCCTACCTTCTTGATCCCGGAGATGGGTAAAGATGCTGATCCCTACGTAAATAACTCCATAATTTCTGATTGGAGCTATACTTGTTATTATATAATTGCTATTGTTATATTTACATCATCATCATCATCATCATCATCATCATCATCATCATCATTACTGTTTATAAACATTATTCTAAAGACTGATTCTGACCAACCAGGATATATGATAACCCTACCCTTAAGACTTACTAGAAATTGGTTGGATCTGGGATAGGCCGTTGTTTATTCTAATCAATCAAAGTATTGGGTTTTGATTATTGTGGGTTAGACCTTATTTTTCCAATATTCATCAAACGAAAAAGAAAAACCCGAAGAAATTGCCATAATTGTTAATAAAACAAAAACAAAATGACTTCTCTTCTGCTTTCTCCTCCCCTACTTATTCTTCTCGACTGACATATTCCACTTTTAAAAAATTTAATTATACTTCCATTTAAGTAATATTATACCATCAAATTTGATGGGACTGGCCTATGCTATAAGCAAAAGTGAATAATATTGTAATCAATTATAGCCAAACATGTTGAAGTAGTTTGTTGGTTGGTGAAAGTCATCTTCAGTCAAAAATTTATTGTTAAAATAAATTGTTAAGATGTAGTGATGGTCTATATAAATGTCTAGGGTTACCAATGTAAGTATATAGTTGTTATGCTTGAAGGAATTCTCTTTTAGATCAGTAGTAAATCTTGAAGAGAGTGTATTCTCTATTGTAACTGGGAAATATTATAAAATATATATCTAAGGTAGGTGGATTTCTTGTCTTTTGTCTACGAGCCTCTCTTCAAATCAATCAATCACAGGCCCGCATAATTTAGCAGCAAAATTGAAGATAAAATTTCTTCCTCTTTGGCACCAATATCTCCAGAAGTCGGATGAGAAAAAAATGGCGTTCCCTAAATTCAGCAGAGAGAGCAGTAGTAGGTACTTTGATAACTCACCAACCATAAGGACTTCAGTTAAGTGGAATTGTATAATGTTTATATAATTATCATTCCTGCAGACAAAACCTTCGTTTGCAAGTATTTCAAGCATAATTTCTTGTTTGTGTAATGTATTAATACAAGTTATTTGAAATTCCATGTTGTGTTCATGTGTTTTCTGTTTTTAACTCCTGTCTGCTTTACACTCATGGCATGAATCTGCAAATAACCAGTTTGAAGAGTAACCAGGGAAACGTGTGTGACCTTAAAAAAAATGAAATATGATAGTTGTAAATTTTGTCAGTGAAGCAGTTCTTGCTCTCGTTTTAATTTTATTCAATGTGGAATTTCATCTTAACTTTGAGAACTTGGTCTAAAATTGTTGTCAGTGTAGGTAATGAAGATAAATTGGTGAAAAACAACATAAAAGGTACATAGCAAATATGATGAAAAACAATAGATTTTAAGAATTGATTGATTTTAATAGCATGTCAACCCATCCAGGATTATTTTATGCCTTGAGATTAGGTAATCACATTCATTGTACATTCATATTTACATTTTTTGTGTATTTGTTTCTTAAGAAAACATCTAAGATGAACAAGAGATGCTGGAAATTGCTGCAGAAGTAAGGATGAACTCATAAGTGACAAACACAACGTACTGGACACTGGTGGAGAAGTAAGGATGAACTCATGGGTGATGAACAAGACATGCTGGACACTGGTGGAGAAGTAAGGACGAACTCATGGGTGAGGAACAGGACATGCTGGACACTGATGGAGATATAAGGACAAACTCGTAGGTGATGAACAGGACATGATGGACAGTGGAGAAGTAAGGAAGAACTCATGGGTGAGGAACAGGACATGCTGAACACTGGTGGAGAAGTAAGCAACGAACTCATGGGTGAGGACAGGACATGCTGAACACTGGTGGAGAAAGTAAGCACGAACTCATGGTGAGGAACAGGACATGGAACACTGGTGGAGAAGTAAGCACGAACTCATGGGTGAGGAACAGGACATGCTGACACTGGTGGAGAAGTAAGCACGAACTCATGGATGAGGAACAGGACATGCTGGACACTGGTGGAGAAATAAGAATGAACTCGTAGGTGATGAACAGGACATGATGGACACTGGTGGAGAAATAAGGATAAACTTATGACATGCTGGACACTGCTGGAAAAGTAAGGCCAAACTCATAAGGGACATTCTCTTGTGGACACCTTCACATTGACACACCAGTGTCAGCTGACCAGCAAAGACTTACATACAATAGCAATATATAAACACTGGATACTACGCTGTGGACTGCCAGGTGTGATGATCAATAGGTACAGGGTAGCGTGAGAGAGTCATGGGAATCTTGTATTTACTGAGGCTTATAGCTGCTTATAGCAGTGATCAGATGAGAATCCGTGCTGATAGCATGAATTCACTTGAATCTCTCTCACCATTCATCCCTATTGGCCATAATTCTTGGTAAATCCTCTAAATGATATCCAGTATCAGCACAGAACTGATGAATATACGATTGTGCTGGTTGGCCAACAATGGTGCAACCATGAGTAGGAAGCCATAGAACACTGTTGCTTATGAGTTTGTCCTTACTTCTCTAGCATTGCCCAGTATATCTTATTCATCTTACTTGGATGGTTTGTGAGTTTGTGAGATAGGAGGTAAGTGACCATACAGCTGTTGTTTTGTAGGGTGTTGCTTCAAAACAGCATGTAATATCCTTGTGTAGATGGAATCTATCTTTTCTCCAAACGTTTCTTTAGAGTCCAAGTGGTCCAGCCATACAGTAGTACTGAGATGGCTACCAATAACCTATTAATAGTAGTCCATGGTTTACCTATGTATATGTTGACAATGCTTTCTCTAGATAAGATATTGCTATCAAGGTATATGAACTGGTCTAGATAGGAGTTGCACAAGAATGCTGTGTGCAATCCTAAACAAAAAATAGAAACAACACCTCACGAGAAAACAGCTGTATGGTCACCTGCCCCATATCACCCAAACCATCCAAGTAAGACAAACAAGACATGCAGGACACTGCTGGAGAAGCAAGGATGAACTCATTAGTGACGTCCTCCTGTGGAATCCAGCACATGGGCACACTAGTATGGAACGTCCAGCAAAGATGTACATTGACCAGCTCTACATGGATACTGGATTGCTGTGCAAGAGGACTTCTTGAGAACAATGAAGATAGGGATGGTTGGAGAGAGATTGTCATGGATATCTGTGCTAATAGCACAACATGATGATGATGAATGATGATGATGATGATGATGATTTTAGAGGCTTGTGATTTAATGAGGAGATGGCACCATCTAGTTTAAAAACCATGAACTCTGTTTTTATCCGAGTTCACATAGAGACTAATGCCTCCTGCTGTCTGCTCCAGGCCATGCAGCAAAGATCACCATGACTTGACATAAAATTATATTTACTGCATTGCTTATTAGTCTGGGCAAAACCCAACCCCCCCAGGCCAGGGGGGGGGGGGGGGGCTTTTCAAAGGGGTTGTTGTAGTAACCACTGTTTTTAAGTGGTCACCATTCCTTTCTTTCTTTCTTTCTTTCTTTTTCTCTGTCTTTGCTTCCTCCTTTTTACCTTAATTTGCATTCATATCACCTCCATTCTTTCTTTCTTTATT
Source organism: Doryteuthis pealeii (assembly GCA_023376005.1). Lineage (NCBI taxonomy): Eukaryota > Metazoa > Mollusca > Cephalopoda > Myopsida > Loliginidae > Doryteuthis > Doryteuthis pealeii. The sequence goes on along the minus strand of CM042142.1, from coordinate 79,961,364 downwards.
TCTTTTTTATTTATTTCTATCATTCATTAGTTGTTCATTTACTTCTTTCTTGGTTAAATCAAACTTAATGGACCTAAATTCCACCATCATATGTCACTGCACCGAAAGAAAAAAAAATCTCGAAAAATCAGGGAATTAACTGAATTTAATGAAATTTTCAGTGTTGATATGTTAATGAATAAAAGATATAATGCACCAGTTATTTTATTTAAAAACTTTTACATTTTTTCAGGTCAGTTAAACTTTGAACTATGTACCTTTGAGGCATAACACAGATTCTCAAAGATACATGGTTTTACATTTTTTCAGCTAAGTTAACTTAGAACCATGTATCTTTGAGAATCTGTGTTACACCTCAAAGATACATAGTTCAAAGTTAACTGACCTGAAAAAATATAAAAGTTTTTAAATAAAATAACTGGTGCATTATATCTTTTATTCATTAATATATCAACACTGAAAATTTCATTAAATTCGGATTAATTCCCTAATTTTTGCGTATTTTCTTTGAGGTCATTAAGTTCGATTTAACATCTTTCTTATTTCTGTATTTCTTTCTTTCCTACCTTCTTTTTACTAGGTCTGGTTTAGCTCAGTCAGTAGAGTGTCTGACTACGAACCACAAGGTTCTGGGTTCAATACCGACCCTCACCAACTCAGCGTATGAGTTGCACAGGGATCTGTGTGGTAAAGGGAGAAACTGATGGTAAGTGTTGCACTCCACCTCAGATGCCAAAAACAAACTCCTTGGTCTAGGGCTAATGAAAAGGGAATAGACTCACTCTCTGTCTAGGCCACCGTGACAACAACTTATTTTACTTACTTTACTTTCTTATATTTTCATTCCTTTCTTTCTTTTTTCTTTCTTTCTTTAATTTATTAGTTGTTTATTTATCTTTCTTTATTTTCACCTTTTTTCTTTGCTTCATTCTTTTTACCTTTATTGAATTTCTTATATTTTTGATCATTCTTTTTTACTTTCTTTCTTTCTTTCTTTCTTCCTTTCTTTCTTTTCTTTCTTTAGTTGTTTATTTAACACTTTCTTTTTCCATCTTTCTTTCTTTCTTCTTTCCTCCTTTTTTTTTTTTACGTATTCATTTCTTATATTTTCATTTTTTTTTTTCTTCAATCATTATTTATTTACTTATTCTTTACCTACATCTTTCTTTCCATTCTTCTTTCTTTCTTTCATTTTACTTTTATTTACTTTCTTCTAATTTCACTTCTTGCAGTTAGATATTGAAACTTATTTGTGGGAAATGACGACTGAAAGCAACCACTGTAATCACTTTCCTAACTGCAAAAGTACACTAACAAAATCTTTCCGCCTGCAACAATATTACAGCAGTCTTTGCTGAATATGCCAAAGTTCACTCATTTTATGTCTAATGCACGTTTCTGTTCATGTTAGGAAGTTCAAACACAACTCCCTCTGGTGTGGGAAGGTAGGCCTTAATTGGTAAGTAACTCTCCTCCCCAATATCTTACATCCAGGCCAATTACACTCTGCACTGCCCAACCCATGTGAAATTTGCATATTCAACAGGGGTGACAGTAGTCTGACTATGAGCCATACCTCATGATGAGGAGGTTGCAGGTTCAATCTCTGTAGTCATCGCTACACCCCCCCCTTCGCGCAGGCCAAACATATGCAGACGCGCTTCATTCTTGGAGGTAAGGAATCTTCTTGTCTACAGATATATAAACTATTAAGGGACATAGACGAGTGGAGTAGGGGGGGGCATGGCTACCAATGACCAAACAAATGATAATGATACACATGTCTAACTCTAAGGAAATTCTGATATGCTTGATCCCGAAGCCACATTGGAGTGAGGGGAATGAAAGAGCCGACTCTGCAGCTAAATTGGCTTTAGATTTGATCCCTGACAAATTCAAGATTCTATACTCTGACTTGAAACCTAAAATTAATAGATTCCTTCATACAAAATGGCAACAATGCTGGAATAACAACCAATTACTACAAAAGTGTAAATATAGATACACAACATATTACTTCCTAACCACTAGGCATGACATAACCTCAGACAGGTTGATATGCCATTAAAATCAACCAACCAACCAAACAACAAACAAACAAAAGTTTTATTAGGAGGTTCCTCTCCAATTAGGATGATTTATTTATTTCATTTTTAAAACCACACAAACTTCAGTTGCCAAAGCAAAGAAAGACAATTTTTTAGAAGCCTTTTTTTTTAATTGTAAAACCTTTCTAATTATTGGGTAGAAATTTGGTATAAAAGGCTGTGTGTTTGTCTTTTTAAAAAGTATTAATATTTTTTTTGATAAAGGTTATTCTTTAGCATTTTCGTGGGTAGGTGCCACGGTTACTCCTCACCCTTTAGCTTCTGCATTATTTTTACTGTCTGCAATACAAATGCACTAGATACTGCCTTCATTTTTTTTAATTCTACTTTATTCAGTCAGTGTGGTAGTATATGTCTTTTCCTCTTTAAATTACTTTCTTTTTCATCCATGATTTTCACTGCAGAATTAAATTTTGATACTCAAATATAACAGGAGGCTATCAAAAAGTCTGTACTTATTTAGAATAAGTGTCATCATGACTTGGCTTCATGATGAATGTTGTATACCCATATATATATATATATATATATAATTACCAACCCTCCGCACAAGCAGGATGTGACACAAATCAATTTCTTAAGCGGAGTTCAACAGGTTTGAATTCCAAGTTTTCCTTCTCCTAGACCAGTTGCCTAACAAGGTTAAAGAGCCCATCTGCCCTACTATTTATCCATAGCTGGAGGGAGGAGTAGGATTCATACCTTTCCCAAGGGTATTAGCCAAAGTGAAATGCAATTACCACATCAGGATTTGAACTTGGGGCGACGAGTCCATTTCCCATGACTTTAACTTACACCATGACTTCCATATATATATATATATATATAGGTATATAATGGAGAGAGAGACAGAGTAGATGATAGATGATTGGTAATGTTTCTTACTTTTTATATTCTGCTTGTTGACTCACTGCTTACTGCTTCTACTGGTTCTAACTCATTAGCAATTTTCTCTCAGGGCTTCTAATGGGGGTTGATCTTCTTTGTTGATTTCTTCAGGCTGTAATCTCTTGTTTTTGATATTCAATTAACAAACAAACATGGTTGTTTTCTTGATAAAGTTTTATTTCCAGAACCCAGCCCATCATTTTGCTGTGGGGGAGATGCTGACTCAGAACGGCGACAATAGCTAAAAAATCAGGTTGCATCTGAACTAAACTAAAATTTATTCTCACAGTGCCAATTGCGCGCTTTCAAGGGGTCAAATAAAAGGTTACTACCTATCAATAATCAGTGAGTAACTTTCCATAGGACTCCGTCATTCTAAATCTAATGGACCTTATTCAAAATATTCTAACTACAGGTACGCACATAATTTATTAGCTGCTCATAAGTTATGTAACACAAAGGTATGTTCATAGTCTAGGCCTATGTAGAACAGGCAGGCACAGTCACTGTTGCTGCAGCTGCAGGGTCTGGTCAGGGTTTGATGACATTGTGTTGTGGTTCTTCCTCCTATGCCTTTTGGTCTTGAGGGTGGCCCTGTGGTTTTTCAAAAGAGGGGACAACATGGTTAATGGTAAGATGCCAGGTATCACAGTTCTCAGCTAGGGTGGACCAATGGTTGATGTTACAGGAACCAAGGGATTTTTTCAAGCAGACCTTGTATCTCTTCTTTGGTGCCTCTCTGTCAAGATGATCAGTAGAGAGTTTGCCATTGGCAGGCAATGATTCCTCATCCTGGAGATATGTCCTGCCTAGTGCACAGGGTGTCCCAAAGTCTGGATACATGGAGATTTCACTATTGTATTTATTCATGTTATTTTTTGAGAAGGCAGATATGCTAATTTAGCAGTAAATAAAATCATAACATAAACAATTAAATATAAGAAATAATAATTTTTCCATTTTTACTTTTGTTTAAATTAAATAAAAAATACGATGTGTTAATGTACCCAGACTTTGTGGACACCCTGTAGTAGCATGGCCTCGATGCTGATGATTTTTGCCTGTTCAAGGACTTCATTCTCTTGTGGATTAATTCTCTTGGGAAAGGTATGAACTGTATCCCCCCTGCTATGGGTAAAATAGTACCACAATTATAACTCTACTCCTTGTTATTTCTATGTACCATAAATGTTTGATGATAATATGTCTGCCTAATTTGCTCTTTTCAGACTCTTTGTTTAATGGCATATCAACCTTCATGGGTTATTTAATGCTAAAGCCAGTAGTGGTACTATTTACCCCATAGTTGGGGGGATGGGTGTTCATACCATTCGTAATGGCATTAGTCAATAAAGGGAACATAGTAGTGACTGGAGTTTGAACTTGCTTACTACAATGTTGCAGTCCAGCACATTAGCCAATACGCTATGGGGGTCTCTCTCCGACTGCAATATACATATATTTACCATATACAACCCCAGTTGTGTATACCCAAAGTCTAATGATGGAGGTACTTGGTGTTATGATTAGCATCATATGAAATGGACTTGGCAAATCCTGGATGAGGCTGTTTACATTTCACACAACACTAATACCCTTTGGAAAAGTATGCATCCAACTATTCTAACTCCAGCTATGGGTAAATAGTAGGGCAGACTGGGCTATTTAATGTTGGTGTGTCAACCAGTCTAGGAGAAGGAAAGCTCTGAATTTAAACCTGTTAAACTCCACTTAATAAAGTGATCTTGTGTCACATCCTACTCATGTGGAGGGGTTGGTAAATATATTTATACAAGGTGTGTCATAGAAGTATCGAGATTGAAGCTGTATTTACCAAGATAGGAATAAAGAATAAAAGTAATGTTAATTTTTTTCAAAATACAATGTGTGTCAAAAAGTACAGATTTTAAAGCTGTATTTACCAAGATAGAAATGAAGATTGAATGGAACGTTATTTTTTCAGAATGCAAGGTGTGTCAAAAAGTACTGAAAATCTTGATACTTTTTTGACACACCTTGTATGTACCCAAAGTCTAGTATGATTTTATCCTTTACCCACTTCTATAGTACTAATACAGTTTGTTTAGTATTTTTAGTTGAATCTAAATTGGATATCCCTTTTATCAGTGTTATCACTGCCTAGTGAGCAACATTTTATATTTTTTTGGTCATGCCTTTTAGTCGAGTACGTAAGGTGTGGGTCAATGTAAATCATATAAGTCAAAGTCGATGACTATCAGTGCCAAATGAAAGGAAAGTTCTAGAAATAACATCCTAATTTATTTTCAACTTGAGGAAGCGAACTTGAGGGTACTTGAAAATTTCCAAGGAGCTCTGTAGTCCCCATATTTATTTTTTATTTTATTTTTTTATTTTTTTTGCATCCCTAACAAAGAAGCACTGATGACATTTTTGTGTGTCTGATTTCTCATTTTAATGTTTTCTTTTTCTTTTTCTTCTTTACTTTTTTTTCTGTTTTCTGTTTTTTGTTTTTTTAATTTCTCTTTTTTTCCCTCATTTTTCACATCTCTTTGTGAATTATTTTTCTTTCATTTAATTCTGTTTCTTTTTCTCTTTCTTCTCTTTTTCTTTTTCTTCTCTTTTTCTCTTTCCTTTTTAATCTTCCTCTCATTTTCTTCTTTCTCTTTTTCTTTCTTCTTCCTCTTCTCTTTTCTCTTTCTTCTTTTCCTTCTTTTCTCTTTTTCTTTTTTCTCTTTTTCTCTTTTCTTTTAAATATTCCTCTCCTTTTCTTCTTTCTCTTTTTTTTCTTCTCTTTTTCTCTTTTCTCTCTTTTTCTCTTTCTTCTCTTTTTCTCATTCTTTTTAATTTTCTCTCCTTTTTTCCTTCTCTTTCTCTTCCTCTCTTTTTCTTCTCTTACTTCTCACTCTTCTCTATTTTCCTTGCTTCCTTTTTCTCTTTATATCTAAATCTTACTCTCTTTTTCTCATCCTACTCTATTCTTCCTTCCATTTTTTCTATTCCTTCTCCTTTCTCGTTCTTTTTTTAATACTCTTCTCTCTTCTGTTTATTCCTTCTCTTTTTCTTTCTCCAATTTGTATGTCCTGGTCATTTTATTTTCTCTTTATCCCTATTTCTCATCTGAATCTTTTTCACTTCTTTATCTTTTCTCTCATTTTTTAAATCTAAAACTTTCTCATTTGGCCATCATACCCAGAGATGCTGATAGGTACGCATCCTACATCCCTGATGCACAAAAATCTAAAATGACACAGTAAAATCATATCCATGTGTCCCAGTGTTTTTCTTTTTTTCTTCCCTCACCATTTCAACCTAACTGTAAATACATTTCAACAGTTTCTTACAAATGAATTACACAGGATAGGTTACAAGGTAGGACTTAGGCTTTAGTTGAGACCCATAAGTGTTGTTCACCTGTGGTCACCTTCACATGGACACATCAGTGAAGGCTGACCAATAAAAGCCAACACCAATCAGCCCTGTGCAGATTCTTGATGTTGTGCAGAAGACCTGCTAGGGGTGATAACCAATAGGGACGGGTGCGAGAGAAGGAGTATATGTGTTGTCTGAGTGACCTGATGATGATGATGATGATGATGATGATGATGTTTTTGCTTTTCTCATTTTTTTTTTACTTTGTAAGTTTCTTCTTCTTCTTCTTCTTCTTCTTCTTCTTCTTCTTCTTCTTCTTCTTCTTCTTCTTTCTCCCAAAGGCTTCACATGTCTTTTTCCCTTCATTCTCTCTTTTGAACTCTGGCTTCAAAAATGTCTATCTTTCTCTCTCTCTCTCTCTCTCTCTCTCTCTCTCTCTCTCTCTCTCTCTCCCTCCCCTTCCATTTCATTTCCCCCTTCTCTTTCTGTATTCTTCTTCCGTTTGTCTAATAATACAAAGCAAGGTCCTAGTGTCAACTTGGATGCACTGTTGACTCCCATAACATAGCCATTAAACAATAGAACCTTTTTAGCGGCCAATAATAATTCTGTCACATTAAAGAATGTCTCTCCATTTGAGGATGGATCTCTGTATAACATCTTTTCAAAAGAACGAAAACTTAATTCACAAAGGCCAAATTAATCTAATAGAATTTCCTGTTACTTTTGTCTGCTGTTGGCAGGTGAGATCACATCTGGGTCAAAGGTTAAAGTTAACCTTTAAGATATAAATACACAGTGCCAGTCACCATTTTTTCAAAACAGAATCAGAAAATATAACATTTTTTTTTTTTGGCATCTATAATTTTTTTCTTTTTGGTTATAAAATAAAAAAATTATCATTATTTTTTAGTAAAATTTTAGCATTATTTTTCATAGTATTATTTTTCATTTTTTTACAATTATTTTTTAGTAGTTTATATATTTTTCATTTTTAGCTTTATTTTTTAATAGTATTATTTTTTGTTTTTTAGCATTATTTTTTAGTAGCATTTTTTTTCATTTTTTAGCATTATTTTTTAGTAGTTTATATCTTTATAGTAGTTTATATATTATGTTTTATTTTTTAGTAGTTTATATTGTTTGTAAAACCTTGTCTAAGCTGTTTTTGTTACTGAAAGCTGTAAAATATAGAGGACATTGACAGATTGTTAATTTTTTTAAAGGCTTTATTTCTAAGACTTTGTGTAGTGATATGCTTATAACATATGTGGAGCTTTCAACTTTAATTGTTGAAAGTTCAAAAAATGTGTGATGGAGTTTATGAGAAGAAAATAGGAAAAACCAAAAGAATAAAAAGGAAAAAAATAGTTTTATGAAAGTTAGATAAAAAAAGAAGAAACATAAAAGTAGAGAGATGTTGAAGAATGAAGGTAAAAAGGAAGAAAAGGAAAATGAAAAATGAATGAATTGAAAGTGGGAAGAAGAAAGAAAAAAGAGATGAAAAAAGATGAAATTAAAAGAGAGTGAAAGGGATGAAAAATAATGTAAGTCTAAAGAGAAGAAAAAAGAAAAAGGGATGAGAAATGTATAACTGAAAAAAGGAAAGAAAAACGAATGAAAAAAGAAAAATTGAAAGAAAAAAGGATGAGAAAAGTGGAACTGAATAAAAAGGAAAGAAAAAGAAAATTGAAAGAAAAAGGATGAGAAAGGTGTAATTGAAAAAAAGGAAAGAAAAACGAATGAAAAAAGAAAAAAAAAAACGATGAGAAAGGTGTAATTGAAAAAAAGGAAAGAAAAATGAATGAAAAAGAAAAAATGAAAGAAAAAAGGATGAGAAAGGTGTAATTGGAAAAAAGGAAAGAAAAACGAATGAAAAAATAAAAATTGAAAGAAAA
>CM042142.1:79913119-79948119 GCA_023376005.1 Doryteuthis pealeii | reverse complement strand
AATGTGACACATGGTCAATTTCTTAAGCGGAGTTTAACAGGTTTAAATTAAGAATTTTCCTTCTCTTAGGTTAAAGAGCCCAGTCTATCATATTATTTACTCATAGCTGGAGGAAGACTAGGTGGATGCATTATTAGTGCTATGTAAAATGCAAACAGCATTGTCCTGGATTTGAACTCACATTGACAAGTTCATTTCCTACTACTCTAACCATTACACCATGTGTCTTCACATATTATATCTATTTACATTTATATACATATGAATTAATATGGAGGCATGTTGTGTCATTGATGTCATCATAGGAAATGGACATGGCGAGACAAGTTCAAATCTTGGAGGCTGTTTGGTACATTTCACATAGTAGGTAAGATTGGGCTCTATAACCTTGGAATAGGAACCAGCCTAGGAGAAGGAAAAGTCTGAATTCAAATCTATTAAACTATGCTTAAGAAATTGACCTTGTGTCACATCCTGCTTATGCAGAAGGGTTAGGGTTATATATATATATACCCAACCCCTCTGCATGTATTTATATATTGTTTTAAACTTCTTATTTTTCTAACATTAATATTCCATATGAAATACATCATATCTTTGTTAACTTTTTGTTCTCCGCCTATTCACGTTCATGCATACGTCATCATATGATCTTCACCTTCCATTTTTGCACATGCATTGATCACGTCATTGGCTTTCGTAAACAAACGGTTATTAACATCATATTCACACATTCACTATACACTTAACATCTTTTATTTTGTCCCTCACATAAACATTACTTAACAGTGTCCTGAAGATGGTACAATATACCGAAATGCTTAAGTATTGACACATAAAATTGTTTCCCCTATCATAATATCCTGTGTTTGTTTAAAAAAACAAAAAAGTGTGTGGAATAAGGAAAATACTTCATCTTAAAACCTCAGACACTACAACAAAGACTGGAGTCCAATTTGGTTGAGACACTTTTGGCTAAGAATAATTATGTTGAAGATAGGGGAAAAATACAATGTGTGAAATAAGCTTATCTTTATGTTAAAAGAATTGTGAAATTATGAAAATACTTCATCTCAGAACTTCAGACACTACAAGGAAGGATGGAGAAAACTTTGGCCAAGACACTGTGCTAAGAATAATAATAATGTTGAAGACAGGTTAAAAAAAAAAATACAATGTGTAAAATAAACTTGTTTGTATGTTACGATCTCTCCTTGTTAAAAAAAAAAAGAAGAGAATGCAGACCAATCAATGGAAAGTTTCTTCTAGGAATTGGTGTCTTCTTCTGCTGTTCAATCAATGTTAGATAAATCAATACAAGTAGCATTATATCTTGTTTTAACAGAATATGCTTTTACTTTGTGACTTTGATGCAATACATTGACAAAAAAATTCATGAACTCTTACTCAAATGTTGCATAGGTCAGGCTTCTTGGCAACATATGAATTTACCCAAACCAGGCAGGATGCAACACAAGGTACATTTTCAAGCAGAGTACAGCTGGTTTGGATGTGCTTGGTGTAATGGTTATCATTGGAAGAAATGGACAAGGTGATCAGACTTCAAATCCTGGACAAGGCTGTTTGTATTTTACATAGCACTAATACCCTTGGGAAAGGTATGCATTCAACTATTCTTCCACCAATTTACCAATCCCTTTTGGTTGAAACACCAGGCAGGATGCAACACAAGGTACATTTTCAAGCAGAGTACAGCTGGTTTGGATGTGCTTCGTGTAATGGTTATCATTAGAAGAAATGGACAGGTGACCAGAGTTCAAATCCTGGACAAGGCTGTTTGCATTTTACATAGCACTAATACCCTTAGGAAAGGTATGCATTCAACTATTCTTCCACCAATTTACCAATCCCTTTACAATAGATGAAACACCAGGTAAATTTTTAAGCAGAGTACAGCTGGTTTGGATGCGCTTAGTTTAATGGTTATTTTTGTAAGAAATGGACAAGGTGACCCGAAGTCAAATCTTGGACAAGGCTGTTTGCATTCTACATAGCACTAATACCCTTGGGAAAGGTATGCATTATAATAGGCAGGTTCCAACACAAGGTAAATTCTTAAGTACAGCTGGTTTGGAGTTTTCTGGTGTAATGGTTATTGTTGTAAGAAATGGACAAGGGGACCCAAGTGCCAAGGATATAAGCACTATTCAAAGTTCAGTGATTGAGGACAGTGCAAACAATCTTAAATGCTTTCTGTCCTCTCATCTCATTGGCCAATTTTTAATGAAAGTGACAACTGCTTTTTGTAAAATCCATGAATAGAAGTGACGATTTTGCTTACGTTTTTAATCAACATAGTTCAAGAATATTTGGATTGTTTTTAGTAGAAATTGTGGAAATAGTTTTAAGGCTTCTTTTTATGTAGGGATCAGAGATGTATATGTATTTACCAACCCATATGAGTAGGATGTGACACAAGGCCAATTTTTAAGCAGTCTTGGAAGGGAAAATATATTATCATTTGTTTGCATACACTTATATGATATCAAGTAGGAAGCGCATGGTGTAATGGTTAAATTCATGGGAAATGGACTCGTCGCCCCGAGTTCAAATCCTGGTTGTGGTAATTGCATTTCATTTAGCGCTAATATCCTTGGTAAAGGTATGAATCCTACTCTCCCTCCAGCTATGGGTAAATAGTAGGGCAGACTGGGCTCTTTAACCTTGGTTAGGCAATCGGTCTAGGAGAAGGAAAACTCTGAATTCAAACCTGCTGAACTCCGCTTAAGAAATTGACCTTGTGTTGCATCCTGCTCATGCGGAGGGGTTGGTAAATATATATATGATATCAAGTATCCCTAACATTATTAATAATTTGACCCATAGATGGGACCCTGACCGGTACTACTACTCCAGGTTAGAGTGGACCTTTAGAATAATGGCAATGAAGGAGTACTGCACACTCACCAAAGCTTTAGCATCACCATCAGATGAAAGTTTAGTGTCATACTCAGAGCACCCCTTTTTGGAGGGGGAGGGCACTCTTACCTCTTTGCATAGGATTCAGAAAGCATATTCTAAACCAGGTATCACCAATCTTTTTTCACAGTGGGCTGGATAATTGAAAAAATAACAAGTGAGAGCCACATTGTTATTGTGTTCAATGCTTCCTAGCCAGAATGAAAGCTCTGAGAAAAGGTGTAAAATATAGGGTTGGCCCTTTCCAAAAATGTTTGTCTCATAACTTTTGACCAATTCGTTGCTTCACAGTAGCTCTTTAAAAATTACCTGTGTCTTTCAGGCAATTGTAACGAGTGAAAATTCGGAATTGCATAAGTAACAAGTGTAATGCTCACATGCATGAAATTTTGTAACCTACCTACAGTAGTCAAGTCCATGAAGATTTAGTAAGCTTAATATGATATCTAAATTTAAATGGTATCAGAACGTCTTTCGTTCCGTTCGCTTTAACAAACAAATTCAAGTACCGTCAGCGGGCCTGATTAAATACCCTATCAGGCTGGATCTGGTCAGCGGGTCATAGTTTGGTAACCCCTGTTCTAAAGCATTCTGGTAGGGCAGATAACTAATTGTGGTGCTTGGCTATTGACCAATCATGGCTGACCTATAGTTAAAACTATAGGTATATATTTGAAATGTAAAATCATTTTAACTTGAAATACTCATCTATGAATATCAGAGTACTGCAGAATTCCAACATTTGGCGATTAGAGGATTGGATATTTGGATATCTGGTAGTGTAACTGGGAAGAAGTAAAATGTGGCTGTAAAATATTTATTCCGCCCCCCCCCCTCCACCTTGCTTCATATGGTGTGAGAAATATAAAGCCTGGAAAAATGAAATGATGTTCATATTCTTTTCTTTAGCATTTCTTCTTTTTTCTTCTTCTCCAATGGATTCTTTTTTTTTTGGACAGATCATTTTTTATTTTTTATTTCTTTTCATTCTTTGATTTATAATGGTTCCTCTTTTTTTCTTCTCTTTTTTTTTTTTTTTTGATTGGTCAGTTTATATTGTTTCTTCCTTGTGATTGGTCGATTCATATTTATTCCTCTTTTATTATTGGCTAATTTATGTTCTTTCTTCTTTTGATCGGTTTATTCATATTTTTCCTTACTTGGATTCAGCAATTCTTATTTTTTCCTCCCTCCTTGGATTCTTGTTTTGTATCATCTCTTTCTTCAAATAGGCAAAATAGTATAAAGAATTTTAAGATTAATATGGGTGATTTCTGAAATAATGGTAAGAAAAGGAATTTGGGAATTACTTAACAGAATTTTATCTGTATATAGATATTATATTTATATTCCAAATGTTCTGTTCAAAGATTCTTTTTATTTTTTTTTCTAAGGTTAATATGAGAAGATAGTAAAGGGGATGTGCCCAAGGAGATATAGCAAACAAATAATAATAATACATTTTTTTCTTTTTTGTATTGGTCAATTATTATTACCTCTTCTTTTTGATTGGTCAATTTCTATCATCTCTTGTTTTTGATTGGTCTATTTACATTTATTTATTCCTTTGGATTCAGCAATTCTTCTTTTACTAGTTATTATTCATGAAAAAATTCCACAGTTATATTTGAACTTTGTTGAGGAAAATTTTTGAAGAAGCTAAATAACACATGAAAATAGATTTTTTTTAAATTTTATCTTGCATTGGTAATTATTATATTTATTAAATAATAAATTGGTTGAATCTTTTATTTGGCATGTAGTGTAAATTATTTAAAAAGATTTAAACAGTTGTCCCAAAAGCAGAAATCTTTGATGTCAAATAAGTTTGAGGGCAGTGGCTTTTAAGGACATTAGAGAACTTGGCTGTGATTGGATAATCTCAGTCATGTGACCAAAAAGTTCCAGAAGCTAGAAAAAATAGTTTGAAATTTAATCATTTAGCCCAGAACAGCTGAAGGGAGTAGATATCCATTTTCCATCTATGGTCCAGCTAATATTCAGCTTTTGTATGGAGTCAGTTATGTATGAAAATGAATAAAGTTAAGTGTGTACACAGATTATCTTTTTTGTTTATCAAAGCGAAGAAAAACAGGGAACAGCATGGGGCCATGAGGAAAGATGGTGGTGATAAGAAAGACCACCCACCAACAGAGGACAAGATGGTAATACACGTAGAGATTCTTTCTTTCATTCTATATTGACTCTATGGGTCAATGCATCCATTCCCTACAATGGTAACCATTATACCGCATGCCTCCTATAACCACAGGATGAGTGAAGATATGAATGGGAATAATCTAATGATTTTTTGTTGTTGGATGCACATGGTGTAATGGTTACAATTGTAGGAAATGGACATTTGAAGATGAGTTCAAATCCTGGATGTGGCTGTTTGCATTTTGTATAGCACTAATACCCTTGGGAAAGGGATGAATCCAAATATCCTCCCTCCAGCTATGGGTAAATAGTAGTGAAGACTGGGCATCAAATCTTCTCATTGGATTATTCCCATTCATATCATCACTTATCCTGCTGTTGGTGGTGACATACAATGTAATGGTTACCATCACAGAAAATGGACATGGTCAGACGAGTTCAAATACTGGATGTGGCTGTTTGCATTTCACCTAGTGCTAATAGCCTTTGGAAAAGGACGAATACAAAGATTCTCCCCAAGCCATGAGTAAATAGTAGGGCAGACAAGGTTCTTTAACCTTGGCATGGCAACCAGTCTTGGAGAAGGAAAACTTTGAATGCAAACCAATGAGGCTCTCTTCTCGATAGTCAAAACTACTTTTAGAGCTCCTTCTCCTAATTATATATATATATATGTATATATACAGTGATGCTGATAGCTTTTTAATTTAGTGCGTCCTTAGATGCATGGATTTTATTTGAATGAGTCTCCAGGAAATTTGATGGGTCCCAATTAAAATTTCTTAATAAATTGTAGAGTTTTTATTATGAATAACTAAAGCTATCTAACCCCTACCTTGTACCCCATACAGTGTAATTAGTTTCCAAGAAAATATTGAAATGGATTTAGTTAGCTGAAAATGGTGGGGAAATAAAAAAAACCTACAGGGATATATGGATACAATTTTTCTGCATCCTTTTAGATTTTTATTCATCAGTGATGCAGGACGCATACCTATCAGCATCTCTCTCTCTCTCTCTCTCTCTATATATATATATATATATATATATATATATATATATAGACAGGGCAGTGCTTTGTGCATTCTGTCTATAACTCTGCTGATGAGGCCTAATAGGCCGAAATGTACATACATACATACATACATACATATATATATATATATATATATATATATGTATGTATCTATGTATCTTTATATATTTGTAAGATGACTCTGACTACAATCATGCCATCTTCACAGACTCAACAGATAAGAAAATACAAATAAACAAACAAAAAAACTTTTCAACACGTGAAAAAGAGATTCATCCTATTTTATTTATAATGTTCCTTTCCAAACAGACATTTACAGAACAAGTGTTGCATAACCACCTTCTTAGCTAAATTAAATCTTTACCTTTTTGTTCAACGTTGTAAAGCAGACATCTAACAAAAAATTATACCAACCCATAAACCCATATTATGATATATTTTTCTATAACTTTTTCCCCTATGATATTTGATATTGTAACTAGATAATCAAGATGTAAAATGATTGCATTGCTGTATATTTGGATGGAGTCATAAATGTTAACCTCTCTACAACACTTATTAACTCATATATTCTCATATATTCTCCACTACTATCAGGTTCTGTTTATTTTTCAATGTTCTTAGTATCAGGGTTGGAGTTTTTTTTTTCCAGCTAGGGGGTTTCTTTGCTTTGCTCATCTGTAATCCTTTTAGCTGATTGTCCTTTTACAACTATCATGGAAGAAACACTGAGGTATATTTTTGTGTACACATTTTTATTTAATTCCCCTAATACATTCCTTGCCACGTGTGCATGGGGGAATCATGCCATCTCCAGAGACTTGAGAGATAAGAAAATACAAACAATAAAAACAGGCATTCATGTCAGAAGTGTTGCATACAGTGGTGTGCCAACATCTTGATCCAGGTGGTGGCAAGAAGTAGGGGTGCAAGTGCTTGGCCCAGTCCCTACTCTAGTGGCCAATAGATACTGATTCAGATTTTTCAAAGCTTCACCTTCCCACCCACTTTCAAATTCTTCCTAGTTCAGAAGTATAGCGGCAAAAGTTAGACAATATATTTCAATATTATAGCAACACAAAGGCTTTTGGGTTAGGGTGATTTTGCACTTTCTGAGGCTGCAGCCAGGGTCAGCTACCCCTCCCTGATCCCTGTTTGTTCCACTATTGGTTACATAGCTGTCTTCTTATCTTCTTTGCTATTATGTTTGATTTATTCTTCTTAGTATCAGGGTTGGAGTTTCTCTTTCCAGCTGGGGGTTTGTTTCTCAGTTTGGCTCATCTCTGTCCCTTCTTTGAAAACACTGGAAGAAACACTGAGGCATATTTTCATGTACATATTTTTCCCCTAATACATTCCTTTTCACCCGCACATGGGAAGAATCAACAGCAGATCAGACAGAATATGACTGGCCCTAATAGCCACTTTGGCTTAACTCCAATTGACTAAATTGTATTTTCATAGAGTCACCTGGTCATATGACTCTCTCAGCTCATGAGAGACCTACTCCAGATGACTCCAGGTTCAAGGTTGTTGCCAATCAAATTATCAGTGATTTTCCACTTTACTGTTACTTTTAAAATCTTCACAACACTTCCTTACAAAAATGATATGTAACAAAAGTAGGTGGCTTTTCCACAACAGGGACATAAACAATCTCTTCACTGGTTTCAAAAGATCCTGATAATCTCATTAATCCATTATGACTAATATTATTGTTTGACGCCCCCATCCAAAAATTTTTATTTGGAATTGTTCTGCAAAATTTTCTTTGTAATAGCATTGATAGAGAACCAAACTTTCAGATTATAAACAAATTTTTAGTCAAACAAGACACCCCTTGGCCATTTTGTTCCATTTTTGTCAGCAGTGTTAACCAAACAATTTACTTTGAAAATAATATAAATGGTAAAAATAGTAAATACCCCAAGGACTTTATTCAAAGGAATATAAAAGAAACAGTGTGTTAGCTTTCTTCATTTTGTAAATTGTTTTCGATTTTACCAACAGGTGGAACATACACAAATAACACATACACCTCCAAACTTGTGGTGTAATGGTTATCATCATAGGAAATGGACACAGTCACTCAAGTTCAAATCAAACAAGATAAATTTTTAAGTGCGAAATATCAAAATTATTAATATCAAGCCTCATCTCATAAATACATACAAGTAAAAAGTAACGTGTTTTACAAAAACAAACAAAAGAGAAGAGGAGTTTTGCTTCCTATTCAGAGTTTCCCGACACCAGCACAGTCTATTAATTCCCTAAATGATTGTTTCTTAGGGGCCGGGTTAGCTCAGTCGGTAGAGCGTTCGGCTAGAAACCACAAGGTTCCTAGTTCGATGCCGGTCCTTGCCAACTCAGCGTATGAGTAGTACAGGGATCTGTGCGGTAAAGTAAGGAGCTGATGGTAGGTGTGGCGCTCCACCTCAGACGCTAAAATAATCTCCTTGGTCTAGCGCAAGTGAAAAGGGGATAGACTCCCTCGCTGATTGGCTGATACCGACTTTAGGCCGCCCCGACGACTTTACTTACTTTACTTACTTGGTTCGAATTAATTTTGATACAAATGCTGAATAGCGCACAATTAGAATTGCTTTTTACATATAAATGGCATTATATTACGGAAACTCCCGAAGTAGTCTAACCATAATCCTAACCCTAAAACTAACCCTAATGTTTCAGAGGTTTCGGGTATTTCCATGAAATGTAATGCTTTTTATACCTAATCTAATGATATCATCTCTTGCGTGCTATTCTGCATTAGTAACTTAATTTTTACCTGATAATAATTACTACAATTAATCTTCAGTTAGAAAGACTCCAGTCAATTTGTGGAATTTAGGGTGTTTTTTTAGTTAGTAACAAGACTGATCAACTGACTCTCCCCTCTCTCTCTCTCTCTCTCTCTCTCTCTCTATCTATCTATCTATCTATCTATCTACCTATATATATATATATATATATATATATATATATATAATGGTTAGCAAGCCATTGTGTGTTCGATTATCACTGGGTGATGCAAAGTATGAATTTACCCATACCAGGCAGGATGCAACACTAGGTGAATTTTCAAGCAGAGTACAGCTGGTTTGTACTTGGTGCAATGGTTATCATTGGAAGAAATGGACAAGGGGACTAGTGTTCAAATACTGGACAAGGCTGTTAGCATCTTACATAGCATTAATACCCTTTGAAAAGGTATGCATTCAACTATTCTTCTGCCAATTTACCTATCCCTTTGCAATAGGCAGATTTCAACACAAGGTAATTTTTTAAGAAGATTACAGGTGATTTCAAGGCACCTGGTGAAATGGTTATTTTTGTAAGAAATGGACACAGTGACCCGAGTTCTAATCCTAGATAAGGCTGTTTGCATTTCACATAGAGAAAGCTTGAGAAAGGTATGAATCTAACTATTCTCCTTCCAGGCACGGGTAAATAGCAGGGTAGAATGGGCTATTTTACCTTTGGTATAGTGACCAAAAAGTCTAAATTCAAAACTGTTAAACTCCGCTTAAAAAATTGACCTTGTGTCATATCCTGTTTGTCTGGGGTGGGGGTGATTACATATACATTGCCAAATCCATAATTGTATCACATCTTGCTCCTTTTCTTCTTCTGCATCATTCTTCTTCTTCTTCTTCTTCTTATTATTATTATTATTATTATTATTATTATTATTCTAGAACTACTACTACAACTACTATAACTTCTTCCTATTTCTCCTTCTCTTCTTCTCTTCATTTTTCTTCTTCTTCTACTAGAAATACTACTACTACTACTACTACTACTTCTTTTTCCTCCTTCTCCTCCCCTTCTTCTTCTTCTTCTTCTTCTTCTTCTTCTTCTTTGTTTATCCTGAATATAAACCATCTTTTGCACTTCCAGGTTTGAGAATGTCTCAGTTGGTGGCCACCCAAGTGGAATACTTTGGTCAAGAATTTATTCTCCATGCCGTCTCATTTAATATGGAAGAAGGAAACTGTTTTGCTGATATTCATTCTATTGTTTACTTCTCTGAAAATCTTGGGATCGGCTGGGAATGGGGTTATTGCTCATCTGATAATAGTCTTGGGAAGATAAATATTGTCTGAGGATGAAGAAGGCTGCATGCATGAACCTGAACTGCATAAACAAAACCTCCATATAATTCAGTTCTATGCCAGTGTCTTTGCTCAGTAAAGCAAAAATAACAACATGGGCCTTCCATAACTAAAAAAAACAAACTGTTTTCATCAGTGTTTCCTGAACTGAACAATTAGCATATATATTGATCTATTCAGTACATTTAGCTGGATTTCTCTCAAATTAACGAGAGTGAAAGATAGATAGATATGAACAAACTGAGAAAGATGGATAGATAGATAGATGGATATGGACAGACTAAGATATAAAGTAAGAAAGAGAGAAAAAGGAAAAAAGAAAAGAAAGAAAGAAAGAAAGAAAGAAAGAAAGATAGATAGATAGATAGATAGATAGATAAAATAAAAGAGAGAAAAATAAATATGAACACAATGATAGATAGATGTGAAAAGACTGAGATTAGAAAGGAAAAAGATAGATAGATAATGAACATACAAAGAAAAAAAAAGAAAGATAGGAACAAAAGATATGAACACACTGAGAAATGAATAAATAAATAATATAGATAGAGAGATAGATAGATAGAGGGAAATATAAAAGTAGAAAGAATATAAATATGAATATACTAAGATAGAGCGAATGAAATAAAGAAAGATAGATATAAACACTGAGAAATAGATGAACTAATGGGTTCCTAGTTCGATATCGGTCCTCGCCAACTCAGCGTATGAGTAGCACAGGGATCTGTGCGGTAAAGTAAGGAGCTGACGGTAGGTGTGGCGCTCCACCTCAGATGCTAAAATAATCTCCTTGGTCTAGCGCAAGTGAAAAGGGATAGACTCCCTCGCTGATTGGCTGATACCGACTTTAGGCCGCCCCAACGACTTTACTTACTTATATATATATATATATATATATATATATATATAGAAGAGAGAGAGAGAGAGAGAGAGAGAGAGTGAGTGAGTGAGAGTGAGAGTGAGAAATGAAAACTAAGATTGACAGAAAGAAAGAAAATAGTCACAGATTAAAAAAGAAAGAAAGAAAGAAGAAAGAAGAAGATAGATGTGACCAGATTGAGATATAAAGTAAAAAAGAAAGAAAGAAAGATATGAACACATTGTAGGAATCTTTTATCTAGAACTATTAATTAAAAAAAAACCAAACCAGATGAATTATCAGTTAACTTATCTTAACATTATCTACAAGAGAAAGGTTAAAGAACACACTGACTGAAATATGCTGATAAAATTATGCTATAATAATATTATAGCTTTGACAAAAACAGTTGATGACACCATTATATAATTAATACTAGCAAATATATGCACACTCAAGGTGCAAGCATCAGAGTTTTAATGTAATAAAATATTATATTAAATTAGAAAGGTTAATGAAACTAAATAAGAATGCAGATAAAATGATTTGAAACAAAGGGGGGGGGGTATAATAAAAAAAATAGAACAACTGAACTTTACTCTTACATCACTCCCATCTTTCATTGCTAAATTTTCCTAATTTAACTATTTAGTTGAATTTGGAAGTAAAAAATAGAATTAGTTATTTCATCTTGTTAATAGATTTCTTTTAAGATTTATCTCCGAGATTTTTGCTCATCTTCATAAATAAATAAAGATAAAACCAAACAATTAAAAATCAATAATATCAAGCACATATTTAGTAAAATCAAATTTTTGATATCAATATGCAAATTAGCCTTCCCATTAGCACTGTAAACCACTATTTGTTTATATATTAACACAATTGCATGTTATTAGTATTCAGCCCCCGCCCGGTTTCGACCGGGGGTCCGGTGAGCTTCGGCCGCTGGACCGGTGATGGTATATTAATAGCGTCGATCCCAGGGGCCATCCCCCAGGCAATACCTGCCCCCTTTGGGAGGGCTGGGTTTATTGCCCAGCGCCTGAGGCGCCCCCCTTGAGGGGGAATGCCGATGGGATCGACGCAATTTTTTTCTCTGCCACTCATTAGCTTCGGCTTGTGGGTGGTCCACGTTAAAACGGAGCCTTGTGCCCAGTCCATACAGGTGGGGTATGAGACAAATAAATGCAGCCCCCGCCCGGTTTCGACCGGGGTCCAGTGAGCTTATATAATAATAGCGTCGATCCCAGGGGCCATCCCCCCAGGCAACACCTGCCTCCTCGATTTAAAGGGGCAGGGCTGGGTTTATTGCCCAGTGCCTTAGGCGCCCCCCTTGAGGGGAATGCTGACGGGATCGACGCAATTTTTCTACCTACCACCCAATGAGCCTCAGCTTGTGGGTGGTCCCTGTGCCATATCGTGTGAAAGTGGGACACATGTAAATACCAGTATGTGAACCCGCCCATGTGGTGGGGGTCCAGTGGCTTCAGCACTGGATCTTTACGTTAATAGCGTCTATCCCAGTCTCCCCCCAGGCAATGCCTGCCCCCTTGATTTAAAGGGCATGGCTGGGTTTATTGCCCAGTGACTGAGCGCCCCCCTTGAGAGGGAATGCCGACAGGATCAACGCATTTTTTGTACCCATGAGCTTCGGTTTGTGGGTGGACCCATATAAAAATGTCCTTGTGTCACACCCTCATAAGTGGAACGAGAGGCAAATACCTGTAGATATGGCCAACGCCACGGTCCAGTGGCTTCATCCTGGATCTTTACAAGTTAATAGCGTTGATCCCAGGGGGCTATCCCCCCAGACAATACCTGCCCCATTGATTTAAAGGGGCAGGGCTGGATTTATTGCCCAGCGCCTGAGGCACCCCCCTTGAGAGGGAATGCCGACAGGATCGAAGCAATTTTTTCCACCTACCACCCATGAGCTTCGGCTTGTAGGTGGGCCCACATAAAAATGTCCTTGTGTCACGCCCTCATAAGTGGAATGAGAGGCAAATACTGTACATAACTAACATCGTACAAACTAACATCGATGATCCCAGGAGGCCATTCCCCGCCAGGATTTAAAGGAGCAGGGCTGGGTTTATTGCCCAGTGCCCCCCTTGAGGGGGAATTTTGACAGGATCCACACCACACCATGAGCTTTGGTGCATGCGTGGTCCCACATTAATAGGGCCTTATGCCTAACAGGTACACGTGGGGTACGTGGTAAATATTCCACTGGCTTTGGCCCTTGACCTTACAAGCTAACATCGTCGATTCCAGGGGGCCATCCCCCCAGGCAACACCTGCCCCCTTGATTTAAAGAGGCAGGGCTGGGTTTATTACCCACTGTCTGAGACGCCCCCCTTGAGGGGGAATGCCGACAGGATCAACGCATTTTTTGCATCCGCCACCTATGAGCTTCGGATTGTGGGTGGTCCCACATTAATTGAGCCTTGTGCCTAACCTGTACACGTGGGATACTTGGTAAATATCTAATATGAATAATGAAAAACAATTTTATTAATAATTAAGGTTTAGATAAAAATAAAATAGTGGAGAATGTGACGTAAATAACTAAGGGAATTGTGACTTGGGTACTGATATAGTTTTGGTTACAGACAGACAAACACACAATCTTAATCATAATAAGATAATAGTGTCATCACCTGTTTCTGTTAATGTGGATTAAATGAAGACGTTCTTCTTTTTGCAAGTTGAACATGGTTTGTCACATCACTTTTGTGAAATCTGTATAGTGAAGAAGTGACTGAAAGAAGTCAACAGAATTTTACATGACAGGGATACACGCTCTCATTGGAAGGAGGAAAATTGCTATTGAGAGAAACGGTGACTATGTGGAGAAGTAGAGATGTGATCCATAGAGGACTAGTTTCATTTTGATGTATCATATATGTTCCTATATTGGTAATTAAATGGGGCCGGGTTAGCTTAGACGATAGAGCGTTCGGCTAGAAACCACAATGTTCCTAGTTCGATACCGGACCCCCGCCAACTCAGCGTATGAGTAGCACAGGGATCTGTGCGGTAAAGTAAGGAGCTGGTGGTAGGTGTGGCGCTCCACCTCAGATGGTCTAGCGCTATTGAAAAGGGGATAGACTCCCTCGCTGACAGGCTGATACCGACTTTAGGCCGCCCAGTCGACTTTACTTTTACTTATACCTGTCCTAAACAAAATGGCATTACTTTTTGACTCACCCTCGTAGATTATAATCTTCTTTCAGAACTCAAGTATATAAAGTTGCCACACTTAAAACTTTCATGATCTTTAGAAATTCAAGATAATCACAAACACAAAAAAAAAATGAGAATGGAGTTGGGTTGGTAGGAACTGGAGTCGTGTCCTTACCACCCATCTGTGTTACACTTCACTTACCATTGGGCTTGACAAAAAGGTTATTTGCAACACACCCTTTGGCTTGGATTACTGAAGTAAAATAAAAACATTTACAAAATATTTTTGGCACTATTTTAGGATATAAAAAAACTACTTTATTTTTTTTATTATCATTATTCATTAATGTTGTGGAAAAAATGAAAAAATGAAAAAAAAAATGAAAAAAAACCAACATATACTGATAAAATTGAGTGGAGGCTCTTGCTGTGTAATGGTTATCATATTAGGAAATGGATACGGCGAACCAAGTTCAAATCTTGGATGAGGTTGTTGGCATTTCATATAGCACTAATGCTCTTGGGAAAGGTATGAATCCAACTATTCTCCTTCCAGCTATGGGTAAATGATAGGGCAGAGTGGGCTCTTAACTCTTTGTCTAGCAACCTCTCTAGGAGAGAGGAAACTCTGAATTCAAACCTGTTAAACACAGCTTAAGGAATTGATTTTGAGTCCCATCCTATAACCGTAATCATTTATGTGCTAGGAGGCAGTAGCTGGGGGTCAACCATCAGTTTAATACACATGAACTTATTTCTTCCAATCTATTGATGCATATGAAGTTACTGAAAATTATCTATACAAATTTACAAAAGCAACAAAAATATTTTCTAAAAAACTATTTTCTTACAAAACATATATACAAAAAACAAGATTTGGTATTGAATAGCCCACAAAATAACCAGCGATCATATCTATCTATCTATCTATCTATCTATGACATAAAAGGGCTTTTGACATCTAGTGTTTACATTTAGACACAGAGCAGCTTACTTTTGCTAGACAAGCTTTTTAAAATTTGTTTTCTGGAATAATTAAGCTTTTTTTTTAAAAATTGTTTCTCGATTTAATTTAGACGTCTATGTCTGCAGATATAAATTTGTTTTTTTCCCCCTCAAATGAACATTTCTAATTAAATTTTCAACCATATCTTCCTAAAAGTAATGCCTACCATTTATTTCTACAGGAAATTCTGTTATGTAAAAGATAGGCATAGCCTATCATTTTGGTAATGTAGTGTGAAGATTTAAATTTAACAGTCAGCTGTTAACTGAATTATGAATAGTTGCAATTTGCAAGGTAATGATGACTTAGATTTATCATTGCCTTTGAAAAAAAACCCACCACCTACACATGAGCACTCATGAGTGAACAGTCACGAAATGAGAAATTGAGAACAATTATCATCATCATCATCATCATCATCATCATCAAAGCATACCAAAAACATATCTTTCTCAACCTGCAACCCTATCCACCATCGCTTTTGGTTTTACATAATGGATTGGTGTTGTGGAATAGCCTGGCGTACCTAGCATAGAGAGTGAATGTATTGGTCCAAGACTGTTTATACACTGCTGTCATTGAGCATCGAGGTGTTTACTGAGACTACAAGGAATACCGAACCATTACATGAACCTTCTACCTTTAGGTTTTAGCACTCTGTTGCAAGTTACTATATGTCTATGCACATATAGTTTGAATGTACTAGTATACTGAATTCAGTATGATCCAGTATACAACAATAGGCATAGCCTATCATTTTTGTATGGAAGTGTAGCTAGATTTTAGAATTAACAGTAACACTGGAAAAACACAGTGGAAGTAAGTTTTGATTGGCAACAGACTTGGACCCTGAGTTCAACTGGAGTGGGACTCTCGTTGGCTTACAGTCATATGATCAGATGAGCCTGAGAAAAGTAGAATTTAATTAGTCAGAGTTAAGTCAGAAGAAGAAAGAAGTGGTAAAAAGAGAAGTTGTAAGGGTTAAAAAGTATATTAGAAAGAAAAAGAGATGCGAGGGAGTGAAAGAAAAAGGGAGACGTAGATAGATAGATAGATAGATAGAGAGAGAGAGAGAGAGAGAGAGAGAAAGAGAGAGAGTGGGGTTCTCCTGCACACATACGGATAAAGAATGTTTGGGAATTGTGGTAATAAAAGTGTGTACATGAAAATGGCTCTGCATGGTTTTTTGATAGATTGCAACTGGAGTCTGAGTGACTACAAGTATCCTCAGGCCTCCAGGACTCTTCTGAGTATTCTAGCTGATCTTAACAATGCTGTTGTATGGATGGTGTCAATTCTTCTTGATTTCTAATTCCTTTCATCTGTTTTTAAAACTTTTAAGGGCTGTTCAAACGGCTTCTGAAAAACGACCAATAAATAATAGCAACAAGTAGGCAAGTGCTCATCGGATCTTCTTCTTTAGCCACAGTGGGAAAAAAAATAGCCTGTTCCATGCAGACCAGTTGGTCATCAGCAGACCTGCAACTTGATATTATTTAATTATAGTTATAACAGAACTGTTCATGAGTGGGTAACATTTCTCCTGGAAAATAAAAAGCATCTATCATGTTAGTATATCATTTATTCTAAGGCTAACAACAACAAATAAATGAATTAAAACTTAGTTCAATTCTAAAGGTTTATTATAAAATAAAACACTGACTAATAATATAAATGTCATTTATATATATAGAGTCATATTTGAGAGACCTACAAGTCTGATTGAGTGGGAAACCAAGGATATCTGGTATCTTCTATTTGAGTTGGAGATGAATTCTTGTCAACTTGTCATGGAACTGGTCCATACATGTCTGTTGAATATGGACACCAAAACTACCAAGCACGTCATGTGATTGCTATGTCCAATCTATACACATATAAAAGGCAGTTGTGTGTATATGTATGTCCAGAGGAAACTTTGAAAATAAAATAATTAACAACAAAGTAAATATATATACACATTAAATATCACCAGGGCTTGGTTTTTGAGCAAAAATAATAGAGATTTGATTTATATTTGTGAAGATAATTTTTTTTAAATTTGAATAATAACAGCATGGAATTTTTTTTTCATTTAATATTTTAGATAGTAGACATTAACATTTCTTTTTAGAGTAGCTCAATCAATGCAGGGTCTTTTTTTTTTACATAGGGATTTAAATGGGGCATCCCACGAGGATTCAACTCACAATTCAGTAAAAATGGATCTACGGGACTAACTTAAAAAAATCCCCCTTTACCCAGGCAATGCCGGGTAACCACTGCTAGTCACAGATAAGGGCCCCACTCAACTTCATACACAGAAAAAGACATATTTTACTGACCCAATTCATCCAATCAAATTATTAGAAGAAAAATTACACCATATTTTTGCTAGACAATTTGGCTTTGGTAATACTTATTGTATCAGACTAGCTAGTCTGATGGAGAGAGAAATCAAGGATATCTGGTATCTTCTATTTGAGTCAATCCTCTCATAGATAAATTCTGGTTGATTTGTCATGAAACTGGTCTGTAGCATTATGTTGTATATGGGCACCAAAACTACTGGGCACATCATGTGATTGCTATGTCCAATCACAGATATGCTTTCCCACTTTTAACTCCATACACAGAAAGAGATGTATTCTACTGACCCAATACATCCAATTGAATTATTAGAAAAAATAAAAGAAGAAAATTACAGTGTATTTCTGCTAGATAAGTTGGCTTTGATAATACTTATTGTATCGCAGTTGCTTTTAAAACAGAATCCCCAAAGGCAACAAAGGGGAGAAAGATGAATACAAAGATGCCTTCAAAGAATTCATTAACACAAAACACAAACTGTTAGCATATACATACCGGCCAGGAAGGAACTCTTTAATTTGAAACTAAGATGAAAAGCAGAAAAGTAATGAACAAACAGAGAGAGACACATAGGTGTTAACAGTAATATACTACTAGATAGTCTTGCTGAAATCTATTTATCTATCTATCTATCTTGTTTCCTGAGTTTGTTCATATTTTTCTTTCTTTCTCTTAGTCTGACCATATCTCTCTCTCTCTCTCTCTCTCTCTTTCTCTCTCTCTCTCTCTCTCTCTCTCTCTCTCCGTATATATATTAATATATATATATATATATATATATATATATATATATATATATCTTAGTCTATTCACAACTATTTATCAATCTAACTTCTGAGTCTGTTCATACTTTTCTTTCTTTCTTTCTGTTCATCTCTCTCTCTCTCTCTCTCTCTCTCTCTCTATATATATATATATATATATATATATATATACACTTCAGTTTATTAACATCTATCTATCTATCTTTTTGTTTTCTGAGTTTGTTCATATTTTTCTTTCTTTCTATTAGTCTGCTCATCTCTCTCTCTCTCTCTCTCTCTCTCTCTCTCTCTCTCTCTCTCTCTCTCTCTCTCTCTCTCTCTCTGAGACCAACTCCATCAATGTTCATATCAAATCAGAATAGTTCATTCTATTCCAGAGGGGTATCATCTCTTCTCTACAACACAACTCCAGGCAAAAGAAAACTATGGTATTAGCACATTTAGAAGATATATATTTGTTTTTCTTTAAATTTTATTTAGCAGTACATAAACTAATAACAGATAAGACACACAACAGCAAGGAACTAAAAATACATGAATACTCAAATGAAAGGTGGATATAAAATTACATCCTTGCAGATGTTTATCATTAGCTGCAAATCAGAGAATGGAATAGAAATTTGTGTAAACTGTAGCCCCTGTATACATAACTACAGATGTTAACAGCAGAAGTATAGACTTGTACTTATACAAGTCTTGATTCATTAGTCAACTGTCTAAATTAAGCCGAATCTATCTGAAGAATATTTCAGTTTTATCATCACTTCTGGTTGGCTGAACAAAATTATATATGGCTATTTAAACTTGGTTATTCAAGGTTTTGCTGAATAGAGATGCTGGTGTTTGCTATTAAGTTGAATAATAAATTGGTTAAAAGAAAGAGAGAGAGAGAGAGAGAGAGAGAGAGAGAGAGGAAGGAGAGAGAGAGAGAGAGAGAGTGTGTGTGTGTGTGTATGTGTGTGTTTGATAGAGAGAGAGAGAGAGAGAGAGAGAGAGAGAGTGTGTGTGTGTGTGTGTGTGGTAGAGAGAGAGAGAGAGAGAGAGAGAGAGAGAGAGAGAGAGAGAGAAGCAGACCAAGATAGATAGAAAGAAAGAAAAATATGGACACACTCAGAAAGCAAGAAGATAGATTGATAGATAATGTGAATATATGTGATATATGACTGAGATATAAAGAGAAAGACTGAGAGAGAGAGGGGGGGGAGAAAATAGAGAAAGAAGGAGAAAGAGAGAGAGAGAGAGAGAGAGAGAGGTAGAGAGAGAAAGAAGCAGACCAAGATAGATTAACAGACCGAGATATAATGGGAGAGAGAGAAAGGGAGTGGGAGAGAGAGATATGAGCAGACCTAGATAGAAAGAATGAAAGGAAAAATATGAACAGAGATAGATGGACTTTTTCAATAAAGAAAGAAGGAAAGAAAGATCTGAACATACTGAGATAGATAGATAGATAGATAGATTGGAAAAAGAGAAAGAAATACATGAATACATTGAGAAATAAAGTATAGATAGGTATGAACAGATAACAATATGAAAAAAGAAAGATATGATACATATAGACAGATATACTATGATAGATAGATAGATGTGATCAGACTGCATATTTACCTAACCCTCCACATGAGCAGGGTGTGACACAAGATCAATTTCTTAAGCAGAGTTTAACAGATTTTAATGAAAAACTATTCAAAATAATTTCCCAGGTTGAATCATTGCTATGATTGCTATGTACACTTTGAGAAGGCTGGAGGGTACAACGGCCAAAACGTGTTTTTATATATTCTGATAAAGATGAGAACAACAGTTAAAAAAAATCAGAATTTATAGTTTACATTGTGTCGTAAAACACAAAATTGACACAAGCTGGTTTAGCTCAGTTGGTAGAGCTCTTGACTAGGAATTGCAAGTTTTCCTTGTTTGATACCGGCCCTTGCCAACTCAGTGTATGAGCCGCACAGGGATTTGTGTGGTGAAGTGAGGAGCTGATGGTAGGCGTGGTGATGCAAAAACAATCACCTTGGTCTAGCACAAGTGAAAAGTGGACAGACTCCCTCGCTGTCTGGCTGATACCGACATTAGGCCACCCCGTTGATGATGATGATTTAGAGCAAACATATGGACATATTCACATAAAAATGCAACAAGTTTGTGTTGAAAATAATAAGCTCTCATTAGAAGAAACAAAATTTTAAACAAACACATTTTATAGAATATTTCTTTGTAAAGACATAAAGCACATTAATTTGGACTATATATATATAATATATATATATATATATATATATATATTACCAACCACTCTGCACAAGCAGGATGTGACACAAGGTCAATTTCTTAAGCAGAATTTAATAGGTTTGAATTCTCCTTCTCCTAGGCTGGTTGCCTAACCAAGGTTAAAGAGTCAATCCAATTATTTATCCATAGCTGAAGGAAGAATAGTTGTATTCATACCTTTCCCAAGGGTATTAGTGCTATGTGAAATGAAACCAGCCTATTCCAGGATTTGATCTCATTGGTTGGTTATTTTGTTTTATGGCATATAAACCCTTTTCAACTCATTTGATGCTGAATCAAGTCATTTTGATAAACAAAGGACTCGGGTTGCTTACAGTACCTGTTGTTGCTTAAGTGGTCACCCAATTTACTTAATTGAACAGGCTCATCTCTGATTTGAACAGTTGCAAAGTCCATTTCCTATGGTGATAACCATTACACTTAGAGTGCTTCTTTTGTGAAAGTAACGACAATAACTGTGGCAATAGGATAGGTTGATTTTTCACTTTAAAAAAAATCTCAAATTGTCCATCGATGCAAAAGTTGTGTGTTAGTATGCTGAGTACTGATACCAAAAATTAGATCTTTTACTTGCACCATTGTTTGAAGAAATAGCGTTAAAGATCATCTGTTACAGATTAATTAATGAGGTAAAAAGCAGCATATCAGAGGTGTCGGTGGTGAATGGTGGCGACACATTTTCAATTTGAATTCTAGTTATAATATTTGATTCATTTCATTTTAATAAAATAAAATAACATTTCTGATTTAAATATTGAAAACGGTAAATTTTCTAACCAATTTCTAGGCTAAATTTTGTGAAAACAAGGATTTTTAGTGCATTTTAGTAGATGATCTTTGATGCTATTTCCTTAAACAATAGTGCAAGTAAAAGTTCTAATTATTGGTATCAGTATTCAGTATACTAACACACAACTTTTGCATGGATGGACAATTTGATATTTTAAAAAGGTGAAAAATCAACCTACTCTACTGTGGTAATACTGTCAAATCCATTTGAATCACCAGGTAATGTACTTGATGCCTTGAAAAAAAAAAAATTCAAGATCTTTGTTTAGCCTCTCCAAAGTTACAAGAACAATTGTCCGCATAGTCAGTGCAAACAGATCGTATTTTTTGTGCAAGATTTCAAAATCATTTTAAAGTTGTCGGATCGGGTTACTCAGTTGCCATTCATTTCGGATGTTTGCATCTCAGAAGAAACATGTAGAAGTATTTTCCGTACAAAACATGAAACGGTCATCACTTTAATTTCAGATTTTTTTTGGGGGATTTTATTTTTTTATTTTTATTTTTATTTTATCCAACTTCTGCATGTAACTTCTGTTTGCTATATCAACTCACCTGTCACCCTGCCAGTTGTGACTTTTTTCATGACCACCCCACCGCTGCAGTTCACCCTCACCTTGAGCAAGATATTTTTGACACCAAAGAAGGATCTGAGAGGGATTTACTGTATATGTTCATGTACAGGGAAGGGGGGTGCATGAAAGATGAAACCCTATCAATGAAAAATCAAAAATAGATATGAACAGAAAAGAAGATAAATAGATTGTTAGTAACCGACTAAGAAATGGACTGGCTGACTTCTTTAAGTACAAAATACAGTTTGGTACAAAAATTGAGACCTTTGCACCACTGTATACATACTTATATATAAATATGTATGTTATGTATAAACTATGTTCTTGTGAACGTTGTTTTTTTTTTGTATTTTGAAACATTGGAAAACTAAAGAACAAAAACAAAAAAAAAAAACAGAACAAAAAACAGAATTTTAATATTCAACTGTTGTTCTGTCCCAGGTTCGATTAATTCCGATATTTCGGGTGAACTTCACCCTTTTTTAAGGTATAGGGAATAGAGACTATCTAGAGAAAAAAATGAAATATGAGAGAAAAAAAATGAATGAAGTGAAAGGATTTGGCATTGTTTAGCTGTTATTTTTCTTTTGAAATTGTGTGACCTAACTCATCTGAAATAAATCATGGTGATCGTTCGAAATTCGGCATGAGTTTGATTGTGAAAGTCATGCACGATATATGTGTGTGTATATATATATATATATATATATATATATATCAGGAAAAAATAACAGATTTAGATTTTTTGCTTTATAGACTATTGTTACATAATTGTTAGAACCCTAACACTTATTTACAGTAGTGCAGAAATCAAAATGGCTGTTATAAGTTGCAGCCGGCGGCCTTGAAGGATTGAGTGACATGGCTTGACCTCATCCTGATCCTCCTTCCGGTGGATACCATGAGAATCAGTGGAGAAGACCCTCTTCAAGTTTAGATTAGAAAGAGAGTTTAGTTCAGTATCGGCCAAATCACGAAGGTGGTAAGTTGTGTTAAGTGCACGGATGACTCAATCTGCGCAGGTAGTCTGGTGGGGATTTCGGAATAAAATATGATCTAAAGCAAATTGAAGTCTTGGGTTATCATCTAAAAACTACCAATGACACAGGGCTTCTGATAAAGAGAAATCCCCAATGGAAGACCAGACACGAAGTCCCCAAGACAAAGTCCAGACGCTAGAAGAAGAACATAAGATAACAAAGATGAGCAGAAGAATAATAGAAGTAAAGAGAGTATACAACACTATTTCTGGGAATTGTCTGGCCATTCCCATCATCAGATGCAAAATGAGGATTCCTTTATTATTATTATCAGATTTTTTTTTAAATGCTAAAAATCTAAATCTTTTCTGTTATTTTTTCATGATATAATCTTGCTCTGTGACTGACAATAAGAGCACACATTGAGCTCTGCAAATTGCAACATCTGAGAAACTATTATGTCGTAAGGAAGATTTCTTCCCCTGATATTTGGATTATATATATATATAATAAATGCAAATGATGATGTGTCAGTGTGTCATTCATTTTCAACTTCTTTACTCCTAGAGGCTGTAGCCCAACATATCATACCATGTTCGAATCAGCAAATTAAAAACATTCCAGGTTGAATTTAGCCTGCAATCTTTCAAATTTTGGATTCCCAAGTTTTAATTACTGTGATTGTTTTTGCCGATTTTTTACATGATTTTTTTTAGACAAAAAAATCGTAAAATAACACTAGATGGGTGAACTTTTGATATTCAGTATAGAATATTATTATCTCTCCTGATATATATATATATATATATATATATATATATATATATTTTTTCTTTTTATATATTTCTCGATTTGTTTATGCCTTACATTGGAACAAATATATTTGCCTAATTCATTAATTATCAACTAATTAATTTCAAATTAGTTATGACTTCAATTAAGCACATATTCTCCCAAAAATTGTCAGCTATCGCCATCTCAAACAGACTGTTTGTTTACTCTCATACCAATTCCCTCTAGATCACTGAAGTTAAGCAGCTATGAGCCCATCCAAGACTTGATGGAGGCATATGGTGTAATGGTTACCATTGTAAGAAATGGACACATCTGATGGTGAGGTTCAGGTTCTAGAGCTCTATGAAGTATGAAGTACCCCTTCATTGCCATTGCTACCAGGTCCACTCTAACCCAGAGTGGTAGAGCCTGTTAGTGTTCCATCTATGGTTCACATAGATCTGTTCAAAGATTATTCATATTTTATAGAACTGTAGGCCAAAAAAAGCACACTTCAGAAACAACTTCACAAAAATGTTGATATGAACATACAAAGAATGTGATTCCCTAACCCCTAGGCATTCTGTTAAGATCAATCAATCAGCTAATTATAAAGCAAAAACAAAATACTTTTGATATAGCCTAATAGTATATGCAGTTGTTGTACCAGTGTTTGAATGTAACCATTTTAACAAGGATTATTTCAAAAACATTCTCCATTTTTTTTTTTTTTTTCAATTTATGTAGAGAGGATATTACAAAGGCTTCTTTATACAATTGGATTAGTTGTTCTCATTCTGATCATATGATGAAAAGGCACAGGAAGAATAATTCCAGATAAAATTCCTTGGAAGTCAAATGGATATTTCTCTAAACCCCATCTCTAGACCTCACCCCTAACTTAACCTTAAATCTTAATCTCAACTTTAAACCTTAACCTCAACCACAGTTCAAATATTATATCTTAATGCTAAGCTCTATTTCTAAACCCTGATCCTAAACATAAGCCTATCCATAGCCCTAACATTAAACCTTAATCCTAAGCCCCAATTCTATTGCAACCAAAGCGCAAAATCTATCCTTAATCCTAAGATTAAGTGCTAAACTTCACCCTCACCCTAGCTCTAGATTTAAACTTTAATTCTAAGCTCTATCTCAAACCCTAACCCTAAACCTGACTCTAAACATAGCCCTTACATTAAATTTCAATCCTAACCATTAATTCTAAACCCTAACCCCAATATCAACTTCAGCACAAAAACAAACCTCAATCCAAGGATTAGCCCCTAATCCTCACCCTAAACCTACCTCAACACTAAACCCTAATTTCCAACCATAGCCCTTACATTAAACCTTAATCCTAAGCCCTAACTCTGACTCCAAACCAGAGCCCCACCCTAAACTTAACCGTAATACTAAACCAGCTGTAATGACAAACGATAACACCAATAGACTTTGGAAAGCTTTATTCTACTTAGAATAATTGGTACACTTACTAAGAGTTTATATAGTCTAGTATTCCCTAGAGAGTTCTCCAAAGGGGAGATAATCATAAACTAGGGGGGTAACTCTCAGTTACTTATTTCACCAGCCCTGATTTCCCCTAACCCCAATGCATCACTAATTTCTTAACCCTAACTTTAATCCTAAACCCTAACTCCAATCCCCACCTCAACCCTAACCCTAACTGTAACCATCAAAAGAAAGAATACTTGATATATATTTTTGTAGATATGGTATAATCAACAATAGCAATAGTGTTATACAGCAACATAAAATAATATATGACACTTGAGTAAACCTTTCAAAACCATTGCAATTAGCATTCTGTCACAAAGTGTCTTACAAGTATTTCTTGATGCTGTAATGGCTGTTTCCATATAATATAATCTGTAACACTTTTATTTGTGTATTTCTGGAGAGATGTCAGTTCATCGTACAGGCTAATGATATATGCGATCTTCCTTTACCAGCATAATAGTCCCGTAGCATTCAAAGAGCTTTGCAGCTTCTCTCATAATCAGAGAAAGACTCTTGTTGTCTAGAAATTGAATTAGTTCAGCATGAGATTCTTCATTCTTTTAATGCATCCCATCAAACAACAATATGACAGCTGATGATATGATGAAAATATTCTAATAGATGGAGATTACCATATTGCGGAGAGATATATTTTTCAGCTGCTGACAAGATTTGTTCAAAATAAAGTTGTTTTACATTGTTGATACTGTTGGCCATATCTACATGGTATTTACTTCGTACCCCACTTGTACGGTTAGGCACAAAGGCCCTATTAACGTGGGACCACCCACAAACCGAAGCTCATGGGTGGCGGGTGAAAAATTGTGTCGATCCCGTTGGCATTTACACCCAAGGGGGACGCCTCAGGCGCTGGGCAATAAACCCAGCCCTGCCCCTTTAAAATCGAGGAGGCAGGTGTTGCCTGGGGGGATGGCCCCCTGGGATCGACGCCGTTAATTATAGCAATCCCCACCCGTTGGGCGGGGCTGCATACTGATAACATGCAATTGTATTTATATATATACCAAAATAGAGGTTTACAGTGTAAACGGGAAGGCTAATTTGTATATTGATATTAAAAATTTAATTTTAATAAATATGTGCTTAGCATTATTGATTTCTAATTGTTTGGTTTTATCTTAATGAATATGAGCAAAAATCTCGGGGATAAATTTGTGCAGCTGCCATCTATATTTTTCTCTAATCACTTTGTTAGTGTTACAATTTATAGTGTTATGATTTGTTGACAGACCCTGCAGCTGAATATGGGGGCTTGTTGGCTTTGAGATCAGGGAGTGGAAAACTACCAGGACGGTTATACCCCCCTGGTCTCTGGAGAATGCGTCGCGAGAAACACGTGACTAGATTTAGATTTTAGTTTCGACCAGACATTGAAGCAAGACAGACGTGTCATTGCTGAGGTTGACTCTCATCCACGTGAAAGAACATGGGCTAGACTAAATAAAGAAACTTGATCAAGAAATAAAAGTCTTGTAGTTCATTTGATTAATTGAAATGAATAAAACTAGCCCAGGAAAAAGAAGTCCTTAGTTAAGAAAAAAAAAAAGCAGTTAGAAGAACATAGCAACTAGACGGTAAGATGACAGCCAGAGAAGTTAGTAGAAGCAGTAAAGCAGAAATGAAGCAAAAAGTAAATCTGTATCTCTTTCTCTCTCTCTCTCTCTCTCTCTCTCTCTCTCTTCTCTCTCTCTCTCTCTCTCTCTCTCTATCAACCGAGTTTCCTCTCTTGATTGTATACCCGATGTTGGGTATACAACATTAGGGTCCAGGGGGTGCAACTGTATGGCAACATTGATATAGTGACAGCTTGGAAGATTGTAACTGATTGTATTCAAAAATAATAGTAACACATTATGGAGCTACCATTGCCACTTGCCTATATTCACAAAATGGTGGTATGTAGCATAGTTTGTATAGTTTCTAGTTTTACAAAATATCATAGTATATAATTATTTTCCTGACCTCCCACCAGGCCACATTAACACAAGGTCTTATCTATGTATGGATATTCATATGGTGTAACCAGCCAGGATTGAACTCTCTACTCAGTAGTAATTGATCTGCAAGACTGCTCAATGACTGAATACCCTGAGTGTCTATTATTATACTAAAGCTGAGCATTGTTGAATATCAACAAAAGCAGCCATATACCAAAAGCAGAGGCTCACAGACTTTTGTTTTCATTCATTGCTCCCTGGACAACTCTGACCCGGAGTGGTAGTACCTGTTAGGGTCTCATCTATGGGTTAAATAGAAAAATGTGTTTATAAAAAACATTGAGTATCCATAAAGAATGAATTTATTTCAAAACTTTGTCAGCATTAAATGACCCACCGAGGTTGATATGCCATAAAACAAAATGAACCAAACCAAACTGTATAGTAGGGTAGGTTGATTTTCAACTTTTTTTTAATATAAAAAAAAAAGATTCACATTAGGAATATTGGTATCATAAATACTGATACCAAAAAGTAGATTTCTAACTTGCACCAAATTTTGAGCATTTAGTTTTAAAAATCTGAAGCCTCCCAGAATACTTGTTTATAATACATTTAGATATAAAATTACAATGGTAGCTTATATCAAAAACCTCATCCCCTCATTTATTGGTTCCTAGCAGAGTTCATACTGTTTTACAATATCTTGCAATGTTTTTACTGACATCTCTCAATTAATGAGGTAAATGGAGCTTATCTGACCTGGTGGGGTGGGGGTGGGGATTATAATTTCAATTTAAATGCTACTTTTGATATATCTTATTCATTTTATTTGAATAGAATACATTGAATCTTTTCATTTTTGGGTAATCTGTTATAAACAAGGATTTTGCGAGGCTTTATATTGGGCAATTTTAGAACTAAATGTTCAAAACTTTTTTTGGTGTTACTACCCTCCAGCTATGGGTAAATGGGTAAATAGTAAAGCAAATTAGGTTCTTTAACCTTTCATATGGCAACCAGTCTAGGAGAAGGAAAACTCAGAAATTAAAACCTGTTAATCTTCACTTAAAAATTGACCATGTGTCACATCCCTCTCATGCGGAGGGGTTGTAGGAAATGGACACGGCAAACGAAGTTCAATCCTGGATGAGGCTGTTTGCATTTCACATAGTGCTAATACTCTTGGAAAAGGCATGAATCCAACTATTCTTCCTCCAGCTATGGGTAAATAGTAAAACACTCTGGGTTCTTTAAACTTTGGTATGGCAACCAGTCTAGGAGAAGGAAAACTTTTAAACAATTAAAAATTGACCATGTGTCACATCCCACTGTTGTGGAAGGGTTGGGCAGATGCATATAAAAAATATTGAATTAGCTATGTTACATGAGTTGATGTAAATGCAATCACCTG
Organism: Doryteuthis pealeii; assembly: GCA_023376005.1. NCBI lineage: Eukaryota > Metazoa > Mollusca > Cephalopoda > Myopsida > Loliginidae > Doryteuthis > Doryteuthis pealeii. The sequence goes on along the minus strand of CM042142.1, from coordinate 79,919,395 downwards.
CATTGTGTGGATTGCTAAGAATAGGTTGGTCCAATCACTATATTTGAACCCATTTTTCTTTTCTTTATTGTTTGCTACCAATCTAGGAAAAAGCAATCTCTCTCCTTTGTTACAGATTCAACATCTAAAGAAGACTTGATTGAAACAATGTGATAAAAACAAAAATAAGAAAAATAAAAGATTTCAATAGTCCAAACAATTCTTGGTATTGCTTGTAGATAATCAACGTTTGATCTAAAAAGTAGAGTTGTTGTTGAAATTGTTAATACTTATATGTTTATTCAAATGATCTACACAACATAGTCAGTGTATATCTAGCTGTTACCATGGCAGATTGTTGTATAATTTTATGCAAAATATCAGATCAATACTTACTCTAAATCTTCCTTTGTTCTTTGCTGATGACAACATGCCCATCCTGAAGGGGAAATTCATTCTTTAGTTTTCAAATCTCTGATTTTTCTTGGTTGGTGACATAAATCTCAGTTGATCTATCAAATGCACAAATGGAATCTTCTCTCTGGAGATTTTAAATGCATTTATTCTTCCTGACATTTACTAAGATTTACTTAATTTGGCACAAAAACCTCAGATTACTTACAGTATTTGATGTTGTTAAGTGGTCGCACAATACATTTATTTACAAAGGATTATTATTTTTACTTGAAAGCATATAATTATGTACAAGGGAATAGTATTATATAGGAATATTTGAAACCATATAACTGTGTACAAATTATTAATATTAGATAGGAATACTTGAAACCACCTATGAACCAAAGGTTCCGAGTTGCCAACTTGCATGAGTACCACAGCTTGGATCTGTGTAGTAAACTCAGGAGCTGATTGCAGGTGGGGCACTCCACCTTAAATGCAAAACAATCTCCCTAGTCTAGCGCTAGTGAAAAAGGGATAGATTCCCTTGCTGTCCGGCTGATATCAACAATAGGCCACTCTACCTACTTTACTTTTTACAAATGATTAGGATTAGATAGGAATACTTGAAACCATAAAACATCCTGGATCATTTTTTAAATTTTTTTTTTATAAAAATATTTTATTTTATTTTTTTCTTTCTCTCATATATACATATATAAAAATATATATATAAAACACTCATATATACATATATAAAAAAAAATTAAAATTTAAAAAAAGTGAGAGTACCTGTTAGAATTCCATCTATATCTCCTGAATACCAGTTGAAATAAATATAATATGAAAGGGACTAGTATGTTAGTCTAATGAGACAGAAAATAAGAAAAGGGCATAAGTGTAAAAGGATTATTATGTTAGAATGTCTAACGAGACTAAAGGAAAAGTGCCTATAAAAAGATTACTCTTGTGTTCAGTTTATTTTAATTGGTACCTATGCAGAATTATGCATAGAGTTGTTTTGGTACTTTCCAGGATAATATAAATAATATTTTTGAAATGAGTCTAATTTGGCTTTACTTTAGAATTCCATCTATATCTCCTGCAGAGGGCTAAAACTTTCCCTACCAATATATACAGTATATGTAAAACACTCAAATGCATCTAGTGGTGCAGCTCCAGTTCTCAAGCTCTGGTGAGTGTGAAGTACTCCTTCATTGCCACCACTCCTAGGTCAAGTCAGACCTGGAGTGAGAGTACCTGTTAGAATTCCATCTATCTGTCAAATAGATTAGCTCACTTTAATGATCCTCCTGACTTCCTATTGACACCTATACCTACATAAACTTATATATACGCATACCTATACACATATATATACACACGCACACACATATACTTATGTACATACGCACACATATACATACACCCACAGATATACATGTATCACATACATGTACCTATATGGGACCTTAATCTCATATGCTACTTATTTATATAACTAATTAATACTACCTTTATATATGCACACACTCTTGCTCACTTGCGTGCACCCAATTGCATCATGCACCCATGTGTGGTGTTATATTAGCAAATGGAAGAAAAAAAATTTAAGGATACTACTCTGGTAGAAAATAAGTACCAAAAATCGGAAAATAAAATAAAAATAAAAAATAAAAAAATAATTTTTGGAGATTTTTTTTTTACTCATTTCGATAATTACTTAATTGGCTATTATCTTATAAAAGAAAAAATTATACATCAATATTTGTTCCGTTTTAAGGGGGGCGCTAAATTTTCAATAGTGTTTTCGACAAAAAATTATTAGAGATTGATACTAAAGTAAAGTAGTTATTAAAAAAAATATGTTTTTAGAATCTAAAAATATGACATTTTAAACTTAACATCATGATACTCATATTTTAAATCAATTTTATATATTAATTTATTATCATCATCATCATGTCATACGCACAGCACGGATATCCATGAAAATCTTTTGCCAACCTTCCCTATTACTCATGGCCCCTGGAAGGTCCTCTGTGCAACATCCCGAGTCCTCGCATATTTGGTCAATGCAGGTCCTTAGTGGGCATCTTACGTTAGCATGTCCATGTGTTGGCTTCCACAGGAGAACGTCACTTATGAGCTCATCCCCAGTTCTCCAGCAGTGTCCTACATGCCTAGTCCATCTCACCCGGATGGTTTGTGAGATGGGGGGCAGGTGACCATATAGTTGCTTCTTTGTGGGGTGCTGCTTCCATGACCTGTTCAGGACTGCTCGCAGCATTCTTGTGCAGGTACCACCTAGCTTATTCTCGAGGCGCTTTTTAGGGTCCAAGTGGTGCAGCCATACAGCAGCACTGATATAACCACAGCCTGGAAGAATTGTCGCTTTAGCTTGTCAGAGAGATCAGATCTCCATTTTACTGATAGTCTGTTTGTGGCCGCCCATGCCTTGGCAATGTTAATACACGTATAGGAAAGGCAATTTATTATAGGAATACCTGATATCATATAAGTGTATGCAAGAAAACTTTTTATAATTAACTACACAAAAAATATAAATGTACTATGTACAAGATTCCCTAAACTCTATGCAGAAAATAACCCTAAACAAGATGACATGCCATTAAAATCAATCAATCAATTGAACTCGTATAATATTTGCTTGTAATACTTGAAATTATATGTTGTATGGCCATATTGTTCTTCTGTGATGATGATGATGTGTGTGTGAGACAGTGTCAGAGACAGACAGACAGACAGATTCTTTTTTATATATCAATTGATTTTTTTGTCATTCTGACAACTTACTCAATTGTCTTATCAATATAGTTTGCAAGCTAAAACAACTTCAAACGATCTCCCCCCCTCTCTCTCTCTCTCTCTTCTCTCTCTCTCTCTCTTTGAAGGAAGATAATTTTTTGAATTGGACACCATGTAAGTTTTATGATACAGAATACATAATTAAAAAGACTATTATTTTTTTCATCCTTTCATCACAGCCCCCACATTGCTCCATGTTCTTCTTTCCTGGGAGCAATAATGAAGACATGTGTACACATTTCTTTATTAATCTTCAAGAGGTCTTCCCAATTATATTATTGACTTTGTATGACAGTCAGGAATGAGCCTTTTTTGACCATAGATGGAAATAGGTCTGTGCCATTCAATGGCTCTCAACTAACTGATCTAAAATTAACATCTAATTTTTAACTCCTAAGATTTTAGTCACCTGATTTTACCATCCCCCAATAAAGCTTTCAAACTACCCTTAGGGTCATTCCTATCAATTAAACTCAGTTGAACTTGGTTAAACATTAATGGTTTCTGCTTTTAGGATAACCATTTAAATTTCAAAATACTACTTTTTATGCCAAATAATAGATTCAGTCTATCATTTAATACATATGTATGAGATAAGAAGTCTTATATATATATATATATATATATATATATATATATATATATATATGCTTCCCACTCCCATGGTTGAGCACTATGGGGGGACATTAATTGTAACTTCACCGTTTGGCATTAGCCATCTGTTTACAAATTAGAGTTCTCTGGTGATTGTAAAAACATGATAGCCACAAGGGTAAGGAACTTGGTAGACGAAAATTCTGTCAGGTTTCGATCCCGGCTAGAGGTAGCTGTTAAAATGTTGAGCCGCACTGATGAGAAGTAAACTTTGAAACACATGTCTGTGGATGACTGATATATTATATATATATATATATATATATATATATATATATATATATTACTACAAAAAAAAAATAACTTAATAGATTTATCAGAAGACTTGTATTTTAGAAGTACAAACAATTAAGATGTAAATAAAATAAATAATGAAAAAGAGGATAGGATTTAGCCCAGCTGATAGATAGAATCACAAATTACTTTTGCTGGTAAACATGGTAAACTAATCATTAATTTCAAAGGAAAAAGTTTTAGTTTTAGGGACGAAAGTTTATTTTTAGGAAACACAGATAAAAATAATCTTAAACCACGTGAGTATATATAATATTAGCTACCTAAAATTTTTTAGTTCTCCTGAGGAAGGTGTACCTTGAACACTGAAACCATGGTAGAGAGAAAAACTTTTCTACAACTATAAATGCACTATATTTTACGAGATAAATTGACCCCTTTTGGATTAACTACTTATGCTACTGCAATGAAAACGTGGTAGTAACTTTTTGATGAACTATATATATATATATATAAAAGTAATTGGTAATTTGCTTGAAGCATTGTTGAGTATGTTATAAAATAATAAAATTCGAAGGCAATACAATGCATAAAAAATAAAGACAAAAAGATGTTTTATATGTCTTTTATAGACATATAAAACATCTTTTTGTCTTTATTTTTTACGCATTGTATTGCCTTCGAATTTTATTATTTTATAATATATATATATATATATATATATATATATATATATATATATATATGTATATAATTGTGTACAAGCAAATGATTGTTATTAAATGGTAATAGTTGAAACATCATCATCATGTCCAGCTAACAGCACAGATTCATATAACTCTCTCTCACCAATCGTCCCTATCAATCATTGCTCCTAGCAAGTTCTCCTTGCAACATTTCTACATCGGTATGTGAATTGGTCTACCAATTTCAGAGGTTTACCATCCAGTGTGACGATGTCTCTATCTTGTTTAAAATACATGAACGTTTTATCTGACTTCACATATAGGCCAATGCCTCTTGCTGCTTTCTCTAGGCTATGCGGCAGGGATTCAGCTCATGCAGGTGTTTTTGCAAGAATTGCTATATCATCTATTGTCCACATCTGTAATAGTTTCTGCGGGATATGGCCAGCTTTTTGCCTTTTTTAGCATGAAAATGGCAAGTCAATAGATTTTCCCATAAAATGCCATATCAAAACAAGACAATATTTATGATTTAATTTCTATACCTCCTTTATCACATTTTTTTGAAAGCTTATGATTTACCAATTGTGGGACCACTCCTAAATTATGCAAATTAGGTCACCTTAGCTTACTGTTTGCACATGACTCACTGAAAACAAAGCTGTTTCGTTTTCAAAGACTTGACATAATATAAATGAATTTGCCAGCTACAAAATAAGATTACAAACATGTTTATTTATTTTTCTGAATAAGTGAGTACTACTTAATACACCCTGTAGTAAGACTGAACATTTTTTAGATTTTTTATACTACTCCTTACTCAAAAATTATGGAATCATCACATGTTTACTTAGGTTTTTTTTTTAGTATTTTATTTTGCAGCAAATAAACTAATAACAGATAAGACTCAAAATATTTTTTTCTTTAATAGCTGAACATTCTGGCTAAACATTTTATATCTTGAATAAACTAGATTAAATTATTTAAACTAATGATACAACTTTATTTTATATATATTTACCAACCCCTCCGCACAAGCAGGATGACACAGAAGGTCATTTTCTTAAGCGGACTTGGATTCAGAGTTTTCCTTCTCCTAGACTGGCTGCCTAGCCAAGGTTAAAGAACCCAGTGTGCTCTTCTATTTACCCATAGCTGGAAGGAAAGTAGTTGGATGCATACCTTTCCCAAGCATATTAGCATGTGAAATACAATCAGCCTCATCCGGGATTTGAACTCGGGTCAATGAGTCAATTTCCCACGACACTAACCATTACACCATTATTTTAAACCGTACAGAGAAAAATATTATGGAAAAACCCAATGATTGAGGAAAGAAATTGACTAAAAGCTTTGAATGCTTACTTGCTCCTGTGGGGGAGCATGAGGTTTAGTGTTTTAGGTTTAAAAGGTTGTTGTGGTTATTCTTGGTGCATGTTCCTAGGGTTTGCTTTTAACCCCATCTTATTTGGTGGTTGCACTGAAAAGGAAGGAATTC
>CM042142.1:79870619-79908119 GCA_023376005.1 Doryteuthis pealeii | reverse complement strand
CAGAGATCAATGTATTTTCCCTTCTATGGGCAGTCTTTTTGATTTAGGCTTGTGGTGGCAAACCCATGTTTAGCCCATTTGTAAACATCACACATTCTTCTGTAAATTTTACATGGTGTGCACTTCTCAGCTTTAAAAAAAATTGATGACAGACCTTTGTTCAAGTTTGAAGCACTCTATTTGATTTTCCATCATTTTGAATAGCATCAAAAGAAATATATTTTGGGTAATTCCATGTCAAATCATCCAGGCTATGTTACCCACCCCCTTCAATTTTTCTGAAATTTAGTATAGGTGTGGACTATGTTAAAGTTAGATAATCCCAAAAATTTGAGGTTACAATTCCAAGAATTGGCGGAGTTATGTTGATTTTTAGCTCCCCAAATATGAGAGGGGTCGTGAAAAATGGCGACTTTTTGTAATCTATTTTTGTCTGTAAAATGAGTTCTAGAGCTTCCTTACTCCTAGAAATTGGAAAGTCAACCAATTTTAAGGTATTGATGATTTTTTGATTTTTTCATAGCAAGGTCAATATCCCAATGTGGCACTTCATCTGCGACAAAGATTTTTTTCTATTATTATTTCATATATAAAAAGTAAAAAGTAAAGTCGTCGGGGCGGACTAAAGTCGGTATCAGCCAATCAGCGAGGGAGTCTATCCCCTTTTCACTTGCGCTAGACCAAGGAGATTATTTCAGCGTCTGAGGTGGAGCGCCACGCCTACCATCAGCTCCTTACTTTACCGCACAGATCCCTGTGCTACTCATACGCTGAGTTGGTGAGGACCGGTATCGAACTAGGAACCTTGTGGTTTCTAGCCAAATGCTGTACCGACTGAGCTAAACATATATATTGAACATTATTTGTACCAAAAAGAATCTGGGTGGGTGACAATTTTACTTTTTTCTGGATGATTTGACATGGAATTGCCCTTTTGCAAGATTGATATTGTTTAATTGTACCGTTGATAATTGGAGAAGCTCAAGGCAAATCAAAGAAAAAAGGACAAGATAGCACGCATCAATTGAATTTGTACATGATAGACCCATATTGGCACCTGTGTCTCTTCAATATTTGGAGTCCGAGCCTATTCAGAGACAGCCGTTATCCAGCTAGGCTAGAGTGTTTAATAAGTACACATGAGTGCGAGATTAAGCTTTTTTGATGGACAGGGCTTTTAAATGTCTGTGCACGTTTCTTGAATTGATTCCAAGATCTTCTTATAAAAACTTGTTATGACTTCTACTTGCTCTAAGCAATCACGTTTGGTTGCTTTCTCTTGGTCTCTTGGCATTCAAAAACGAAACTGAAGAAGATACGCATGATCAACAATGACTTGTTTTGCCCAGTATAAGTGTCGACCAGGTCCCAGTATCAGTCTATTTGGATCAATTGGTTGGTTGGTGGGTTGGTTGGATTATACAGCACGTCAACCCTTGTTGGGTTACTTTATGCCAAACACATTTTAATTTTTTAAAACACTTTTTGAAAATCATTTTTTCTCTTTAACCCATAGATGGGGTCCTAACAGGTACTACCACTCCTGGTCAGAGTTGATCTGGGAGTAATGCCAATGAAGGGGTACTTCACACTCTCCAAAACTCCAGAATTGGAACTTCACCACTAGATGTAGTTTAACATCATTCCCAAGACACTAAGACCCTCAGCCACTGCTTTCTAGCACATATATGATAAAAAGGGTTGGTGCTTTGCCATAAGGCAGTAGGGTCAGGATATATAGGTGCTAAGGCTTGGCGTGACCAGATGATTGATCAGAGAGGGCCTCTTTGACCATCCGTCTGGCCTAAGTAAGGGCCAAAGTAGAGTGTTGTAAGTCATGGACTGCTCTGTCACTAGGATTGCCTCCTTAGGTATCATGGGTCACCATCCATAGTCAACAGGTGACCTTACAGCTTATAGGTAAAAAAAAAGTTATAGCCTTAGGCCATAAATTCAGTTTATTATTCTAGGGCTGGTTTAGTTCAGTTGGTAGAGAATCTGCCTATGATTTGCAAAGTTCTGAATTCAACACCGGTCCTCGCCAACTCACCACCTGAGTAGCACTGCTTGGGTGATCTGATCTGTGCAGTAAAATGGAGAGCTAACGGTAAGTGTGGTGCTCCAACCCAGCAAAAATAATCTCCCTGAACTGCTTAGGAATTGCAAGGTTCTGGTTTGGATAACAGTTCATGCCAACTCATCACATGAGTAGCACAGCTTGGGGAAATTGATCTGTGCAGTAAAGCATCTGGGAGATGACGGTGGGTGTGGTGCTCAACCCCAGCAAAAATAATTTTCCTAATTCGCCTAGAAATTGCAAGGTTCCAGGTCCAATACTGGTCCTTGGCAACTCAGCGCATGAGTAGCACAACTTGGGTAATCTGATCTGTGCAATAAAGTGGAGAGCTGACAATAGGCTTGGCACTCCACTTCAGCAGAAATAGTCTCCCTGGTCTAGTGCTAGCAAAAAGGAGATAGATTCCTTTTTAAATAATTTTTTAAAAAATTGAAATAGATTACTAAATAGGCCTGAGCCTATCCTAGTAGTGACCACCCCAAGCAGAGATTTAAAAGGTTTGAATTCAGAGTTTTCCTTTTCCTAGACTGGTTGCCTAACCAAGGTTAAAGAGCCCAGTCTGCCCTACTGTCTGGCTGATACCGACAATAGGCCGCTCTGCCAACTTTACTTTTTTTACTATTATGTAATGAGTCATTTTTATCTTTTGTTGATTTGATAATTACATTTTTAACTGTTGGTCTATTAAACCTCTTTAATATTATCTGAAGTTTTGAGATTAACTGATATGGTTATCAATCCAGAGTTTAGATTATTGTCTATTGTTTTGTTTCACTATATTTCAGACAGTTTAGTCTCCAGCCTTAATAGTATTTCCTGAAATTCTGAAATGTATATATCTTATTATAATGGAGATTGTGTGTTTTTCTGTCTGTAACCGAAACTATATTACTACTCAAGTCACAATTCCCTTAGTTATTGACATCACATTCCCAATGATTTTATTTTTATTTAAACCTTAATTATTAATAAAATTGTTTTACATTATTAATACTGTTAACCATATCTACATACTAACAACATGCAATTATATTTATATATACAACAAAATAGTTGTTTACAGTGTGAACGGGAAGGCTAATTTGCATATTGATATTAAAAATGTGATTTTAATAAATATGTGCTTAGTATTATTGATTCCTAATTGTTTGGTTTTATCTTAATGAATATAAGCAAAAATCTCTTCAATGAATCTTAAATGAAATCCATTAACAAGAAAAATAACTGTCATTTTATTCTTTACTTCCTATTTTAACTAAATACTTAAATTAGAAAAAATAACAATGAAAGACGAGAGTGATGGAAGAGTAATTTTCAGTTGTTCTATTTTTCGATTATACTCCCTCTGTTTCAAATCTTTTTATCTGCATTCTTATATAGTTTCACTAGCTTTTCTAATTTAATACAATATTTTATTACATTAAAACTTAAATACTTGTACCCGGAAGGTGCATATATTTGCTAGTATATATAAAAGAAAGATTTTGTATGTATGTCTGTTTGTCTGTATGTTTGTTTGTACAGTGACTGAGGGCATGTCCTTTTATAAAGGAAAATTGGTGGACACTCGCAAAGGGCGAAGTTCAATAAAATCCACATTCTACTTTTGTCCGAGAGGGGATTAAATAACTTTTTTCCCCTCATTTTCCATAAGAAAAGCTAAATAAAAATATAATATGGGTATTAGTCAATAATATATTTAAAAAAAATTTTTTTTAAATGATTAGAAAATAAAACAAATAAATAAAGGCTAAAACATGATAAAAAGCAAATAAAAGACAAAAATAAAGAAAAAAATACAAGCAAAACGAATAATAAACAGAGACGAACTTAAAAACAAGAATATATAAAAATAAAAAATAATTAAAAATAATATATAGAAAATGAATTTTTATTAATCTATATAAAAATATAGATAAGCGAGTTATTTTTAACTTTTGAAATCCCGGACAATGCCAGGTAGCTCTGCTAGTATTCTATAAGATATTTAGTCAAGTATCATGATTTTTGTTGTTTCAATCACTGCACTCTCTGGTTGGCTGGTTGGTTGGTTGGGTTTTATGGCATGTCTACTACTGTTGGGTTATTTGATGCCAAAAACGTTTTGTTTTATTCATTCTTGATGGGTATTAAAATTTTCCCTAACAGGTACTACCACTCTGGGTTAGAGTGGACAGGATAGTAATGGCAATGAAGGGGTACTCCACCCTCCCCAGAGCTCCAGAATCAGAACCTCACTACTGCACTCTCTGGATTTCTTATGATCTGCTATTAATCATCCAATATCCTTTGCATCCAGTTTCTCAGCCACAAAACAATTTATTATTATAAAGACACAAACACACACGGACACATATACTAATTTTGATGAATATACATATATGTACATATGTTTGTGTATGTGTGTTTACCTAACCCCTCTGGATGAGCAGGATGTGACACAAGGCCAATTTTAAGCAGAGTTTAATTGGTTTGAAAAAAAGTAAATATAAATGTACAATGAACACAATTCCCTAAACTCAATGCATAAAATAACCCTAGACAAGTTGACATGCTGTTAAAATTGATCAATCAATCTCCTTTTCTCTCCTTCTCTCCATTACCATACGCAAATATAACAATGATTGGTTAAATTGAACTTAACAGACCTAAATTCCACCATCGTATGTCACCCCGCCGAAAGAAAAAAAAAATACCAAAAATCAGGGAATTAACCGAATTTAATGAAATTTTCATTCAGTTATTTCATTTAAAAACTTTTACATTTTTTCATTTAAAAACTTTTACATTTTTCAGGTCAGTTAACTTTGAACCACGTATCTTTGAGAAACTGTGTTACACCGAAAGAAAAAATAAAATACCAAAAATCAGGGAATTAACCAAATTTAATGAAATTTTCATTTAGTTATTTCATTTAAAAGCTTTTACATTTTTTCATTTAAAAACTTTTACATTTTTCAGGTCAGTTAACTTTGAACCACGTATCTTTGAGAAACTGTGTTACACCGAAAGAAAAAATAAAATACCAAAAATCAGGGAATTAACCAAATTTAATGAAATTTTCATTCAGTTATTTCATTTAAAAACTTTTACATTTTTTCATTTAAAAACTTTTACATTTTTCAGGTCAGTTAACTTTGAACCACGTATCTTTGAGAATCTATGTTACACCGCAAAGATACATATATAAAAAAAGAAAGATTTGGCATTTAATAACTCACATTGGACCAAACAACTAGACAAATCTAGAATAAATAAGAGTTGGACATTTCAGATTTTTAAACATTTTGGCCTCTGCAGTTGATTCTGAAATGTTTACACAAGCCAAAAGCCATATCATCACCAGCTAATCATTGGGTATTTGCCATTGAGGTACTTGTCTGCTTCCGTTTAAGATAAATGTTAAACTCAACCGATATCTCTGGACATTCATTCCTTATTCCAAATTTACCATCAATTATGAGCCAGATTATTAAGTGGGAAATAAAATGGAGGACCTGATGTCAGTGTGGGTAACAAAAATAAGGCGTCATCCTTGCATTAAAAATGACTATAGATTTTATGACCCCAGAAATCAATTCTACTTGTGTGATGATACATCAGAGCTTGACATTTATTTGGTCAAAATTAATGGTTTCCTGGTTGAACAGCAGATAAACGTCTGAATTTCTAAGTGGAAGTATTACTATTATTGTTATTATTGTTATTATTATTATTATTATTATTATTATTATTATTATTCCGTATAAATTATTTGGTCTAGTATCCTAGATTTTGTTGTTTTGGTTATAATATTTTTTGCTGGAATGCTCTCTAAACTTCTTTCTATTGTCTGTAGCTTTGAAGATAAAGGGACTATTAATCCAGATATTATTCAGTATAGAATGGATTATCATCTCTCTCTCTCTCTATATATATATATATATATATATATATATATATATATATATGTGTGTGTGTGTGTGTGTGTGTGTGTGTGTGTGTGTGTGTATAGGATGAAATTGTAGCAGGTACTATCACTCCATTATTATTTCTCTCTCTTTCTTTCTCTCTCTCTCTTCTCTCTCACTCATTCTCTCTTTCTCTCTCTCTTTCTCTCTCTCTCTCTCTCTCTCTCTCTCTATATATATATATATATATATATATATATATATATATATATATAGAATGAGACCTTAACAGATACTACCACTCCAAGTCAGAGTGGATCTGAGAGTAATGCCAAAAAAGAAGTACTCCACACTCCCCAGATCTGAATTTCTAAGTTGAAGTTTTTATTATTATTATTATTATTATTATTATTATTATTATTATTATTATTCCAAATAAATTATTTGGTCTAGCATCTCAAATTTTGTTGTTTTGATTACAATATTTTTTTGCTGAGATACTCTCTTAACGTTTTTTTTATTGTCTGTAACTTTGGAGATAAAATGCTATTAATCCAAAGATTATTCAGTATAGAATATATCATTATCTCTCTTGATATTTATATATTACTAGAAGCAGCTACCTGGCATTGCCTGAGTAGAGGAGGGATTTTTTTTAAGTTAGTCTCGCAGATCTACTATTACTGAATCGTGAGTTGGTTCCCCACAGGATGCTCTATTAAAATCACCACATAAAAACAAGACCTTGCGCTGATCCAGCCACTCTGAAATGAAAAATTAATGTCTCCTATTTACAATATTAAATGTAAAAAAATTTCCATCATTTAGAATTTATTTCTTAATTTTCTTCACAAATAAAAGTCAAATCTTCATTATTTTTGTTCAAAAAGCAAGATCTGGTGAAAAGTTAATGTGTTCCTATATTTACTTTGTAGTGAATTGTTTTATTTTTGTAGTTTCCTCCAGACGTATAGGTATTTACCTCATACCCCACTTGTATGGGCTGGGCACATGGCCTTGTTTTAACGTGGGTCCACCCACAAGCCGAAGCTCATGGTGGGAAAGAACAAAAATTGCGTCGATCCCGTCGGCATTCCCCCTCAAGGAGGGCGCTTCAGGCGCTGGGCAATAAACCCAGCTCTGCCCCTTTAAGTCGAGGGGGCAGGTATTGCCTGGGGGGACAGCCCCCTGGGATCGACGCTATTAACTTGTAAAGATCCAGGGCCGAAGCCATTGGACCCCCACCCTGTTGGGCGGGTTTACATACTCTTTTCCTCCAGACATACATACACATCAGACATCAACACATTTGACCCACACTCCAAATATCAAATTCTCTTCTAAGTCAACCGACTGACCCCATAGAAAAATAAAAGTACCATTTCCTTACACATCAACCCCACCCGACTTTCCCTCACCCCTCACCCATTTACCTTTTCACTATAAAAGCAGAATGTACAAGTACTTATGTCAATAAAGTTCAATCCAATAATGAGGCGAAATATCAATTGAATTCAGCTCTGTGTTGTTATATCCACACTTTCCTCTTTCTCAACCACACACACAAACACACGCCTTTTATATATGTATAGATATGGCCCGGGTTAGCTCAGTCGGTAGAGCGTTCGGCTAGAAACCACAAGGTTCCTAGTTCGATACCGGTCCTCGCCAACTCAGCATATGAGTAGCACAGGGATCTGTGCGGTGAAGTAAGGAGCTGATGGTAGGTGTGGCGCTCCACCTCAGACGCCAAAACAATCTCCTTGGTCTAGCGGTATTGAAAAAGGGGATAGACTCTCTCGCTGACTGGCTGATACCGACTTTAGGCCGCCCCAATGACTTTACTTTACTTATAGATGGTCAAGTCAAACTGAAAGCACCGATTCTCACTGGATCACCTAAATTAAGCCGCTATGAGCCTATTCAAGACTTGATGGAAACGCATGGCGTAATGGTTACTGTTGTAGGATATGAACACATCTGATGGTGAGGTTCAGGTTCTAGAGCTCCGGGAAGTATGACATACCCCTTCATTACCATTGCAACCAGGTCCACTCTGACCCGGAGTGCTAGATCCTGTTAGTGTCCCATCTGTGGGTCAAATAGATCTGTTCAAATTCATATTTAATAGGATTGGAGGCAAAAAAGCACACTTCAGAAACAACTACACAAAAATGTTAATAGGAACATACAAAGAATGTCATTCCCTAACCTCTAGGCATAAAATACCCCTAGATGGGTTGACATTCTGTTAAGATCAATCAATCAGCTAATTATAAAGCAAAAAAAAAAAAGATTTTGATATAGCCTAATAGTATATACAGTTGTTGTGCCAGTGTTTTAGTGTAACCATGTTAACAAGAATTATTCAAAAAAATATTCTACTGTTTTTTTTTCAATTTATGTAGAGAGAATATTACAAAGGCTTCTTTATACAATTGGATTAGTTTTTCTCATTCTGATCATATGATGAAAAGGCACAGGAAGAATAATTCCAGATAAAATTCCTTGGAAGTCAAATGGATCATTCTCTAAAACTTAAGGGGGAATCACTGTGGCATAGTGGTTAACGTGCTGGACGGCAACATCATAGTCAGCAAGTTCAAACTCCAATCGAGCTATTATATTCTTTTTTGGATTAATACCCTTGAGAAAGGTATGAACACCCTAATCACCCCTGTTAAGTATCTGGCCGGCATCCTTAGTTTCAGATGTAGTAAATAAGTAAGCAAGCAAATAAGAATCCGATGTTATAGTATTCTTTGTAAGTCCGACGTCCAAGATAATCCAAATGTCAATGACATAAGTTTAGAATCAGGCTTCTATATATACACCAACATCAGCACTGCCAGTGATTGGACAGTGGGAATCTTTCTCAGGTCACGTGATAGTCAACGAGTCTATATTTAGGAGTAGGCATGTGTCACACGCCTTATATCCAAAATATTCCAACAACCCCAACAATGGATTAAATAGTACCATTACTTTTGTTCAACAAGGATGGCTTTGGCATTAGATAACCCACAAAGATTGATAAGCCATAAAAAAAAAACAAAAAAACAAAGAAAATTTTTAAAAAAAATTGAAATAGATCACTAAGTAGGACTGGAGCCTATTCTAGTACTGACCACCCCAAGTGGAAATTTAAGAGCTTTGAATTCAAAGTTTTCCTTCTCCTAGACTGGTTGCCTAACCAAGGTTAAAGAGCCCAGTCTGCCCTACAATTTACCCATAGCTTGAGAAAGAATAGTTGGATTCATACCTTTCCCAAGGGTATTATCACTATGTGAACTATGGCTTCATCACAGGAATTGAACTCGGTTCAATGTCCATTTCCTACGACTCTAACCAGTACACCACCGCACTTCTAATGAATCTAAACCTCAAACCTAGGCCTCACCCCAAACCCAAACCCTAACCAAACCACAACATTAACCCTAACCTTAACACTAAAACCTAACCCTAGATCTAGATTAAGATTTTATCAAATATTCAAACATTTCAGAACACTGGAACTGAAGTCGTTGTTGTCTTGTTATGGCATTTCTAGTTAAAGTTCTTTTTTTAGTTTAACTAGAAATGCCATAACAAGACGACAATGACTTCAGTTCCAGTGTTCTTCTGAAAAAGAGATTTTATCTCAAAATATCAAGAATAAATTACAGGTTAACAAACAATACCATTGTTACCTTATTATTTTTTCTTTACATCTGCATTTTGATAGCCTTCAAAATCAACCTCCAAATCAATATATATACAATGCTTCCAGCAAATTATAAAACTCTCTTATATATATATATATATATATATATTATATATAATTACCTTTTTTGTTTTGATCATTATCATTTGGTCACTGCAATCTCTTTTCTGTGTCTCTCTTGATGCCCTCTCAAATCTTCAGAGTATTGTCTAAAGTTCTCAGATTAGATATTGTCATTGTTCCATGAAAAAATCAAATTGTATTGTAGAGTAGCTATGGCCTGACTCATAGCCTTATATAGTCTACGATTAAGGACTTCAACAGTTGATTAATAAGCTTATTAATATTTGGACTGATCTTACTTCATTTGGCTATACCACATTTGACCCCCCTCTATTTCTTGTAAATTGTCTTGTTAATTGTTTTGTAACTTATTGTTCTGTGTTTTTGTACGTATCTATTAGCAATTGATACTGGTGCTGAATAAATATATTAATTTCTTCTGCATATCATTTCATTTTGACGATTCAACAAATTCTTATTCATATCTTTGTAGTTTTACTCACTGTGTCTCTATAAAAGCACTCTCTAAATTTGTCAGAAGTTTTGAGATGAAATATTCTCCAGCCTTACTGGTATTGTTTGATGTTTTTATATAAATCATTATTATTATTATTCAATAGATTATTTAAACTTTTATCAATAATAATTTATAATATTTGTATACAGAAAGACACAAAAGCTATTAAAGTTTGCTTCATTTAACTACAACAGAACCAATTGAAAAAAAGAATTTTGAGTGATGAATGATATTACTCAAAGACCTTCAGGCTGACAATAAAATCACAAAGATATGAATAGCAATTTGATTGTTTAATGAAATAATAACAATACTTCATCTCAAAATTTTAGATAATTCTCAGAACATTGGAGGGAAAAACTACAAAGATATGAATAGCAATTTGATTGTTTAATGAAATATGACAATACTTCATCTCAAAATGTTAGATAATACTCAGAACATTGGAGGGAAAAACTACAAAGATATGAATAGCAATTTGATTGTTTAATGGAATAGTAACAATACTTCATCTCAAAACTTTAGATAATACTCAGAACATTGGAGGGAAAAACTACAAAGATATGAATAGCAATTTGATTGTTTAATGGAATAGTAACAATACTTCATCTCAAAACTTTAGATAATACTCAGAACATTGGAGGGAAAAACTACAAAGATATGAATAGCAATTTGATTGTTTAATGGAATAGTGACAATACTTCATCTCAAAATGTTAGATAATACTCAGAACATTGGAGGGAAAAACTACAAAGATATGAATAGCAATTTGATTGTTTAATGGAATAGTAACAATACTTCATCTCAAAACTTTAGATAATACTCAGAAGATTGGAGGTAAAAACTACAAAGATATGAATAGCAATTTGATTGTTTAATGGAATAGTGACAATACTTCATCTCAAAATGTTAGATAATACTCAGAACATTGGAGGGAAAAACTACAAAGATATGAATAGCAATTTGATTGTTTAATGGAATAGTAACAATACTTCATCTCAAAACTTTAGATAATACTCAGAACATTGGAGGGAAAAACTACAAAGATATGAATAGCAATTTGATTGTTTAATGGAATAGTGACAATACTTCATCTCAAAATGTTAGATAATACTCAGAACATTGGAGGGAAAAACTACAAAGATATGAATAGCAATTTGATTGTTTAATGGAATAGTAACAATACTTCATCTCAAAACTTTAGATAATACTCAGAAGATTGGAGGTAAAAACTACAAAGATATGAATAGCAATTTGATTGTTTAATGGAATAGTGACAATACTTCATCTCAAAATGTTAGATAATACTCAGAACATTGGAGGGAAAAAACTACAAAGATATGAATAGCAATTTGATTGTTTAATGGAATAGTGACAATACTTCATCTCAAAACTTTAGATAATACTCAGAACATTGGAGGGAAAAACTACAAAGATATGAATAGCAATTTGATTGTTTAATGGAATAATAACAATACTTCATCTCAAAACTTTAGATAATACTCAGAACATTGGAGGGAAAAACTACAAAGATATGAATAGCAATTTGATTGTTTAATGGAATAGTGACAATACTTCATCTCAAAATTTAGATAATACTCAGAACATTGGAGGGAAAAACTACAAAGATATGAATAGCAATTTGATTGTTTAATGGAATAGTGACAATACTTCATCTCAAAATGTTAGATAATACTCAGAACATTGGAGGGAAAAACTACAAAGATATGAATAGCAATTTGATTGTTTAATGGAATAGTGACAATACTTCATCTCAAAACTTTAGATAATACTCAGAACATTGGAGGGAAAAACTACAAAGATATGAATAGCAATTTGATTGTTTAATGGAATAGTAACAATACTTCATCTCAAAACTTTAGATAATACTCAGAAGATTGGAGGTAAAAACTACAAAGATATGAATAGCAATTTGATTGTTTAATGGAATAGTGACAATACTTCATCTCAAAATGTTAGATAATACTCAGAACATTGGAGGGAAAAACTACAAAGATATGAATAGCAATTTGATTGTTTAATGGAATAGTAACAATACTTCATCTCAAAACTTTAGATAATACTCAGAACATTGGAGGGAAAAACTACAAAGATATGAATAGCAATTTGATTGTTTAATGGAATAGTGACAATACTTCATCTCAAAATGTTAGATAATACTCAGAACATTGGAGGGAAAAACTACAAAGATATGAATAGCAATTTGATTGTTTAATGGAATAGTGACAATACTTCATCTCAAAATGTTAGATAATACTCAGAACATTGGAGGGAAAAACTACAAAGATATGAATAGCAATTTGATTGTTTAATGGAATAGTGACAATACTTCATCTCAAAACTTTAGATAATACTCAGAACATTGGAGGGAAAAACTACAAAGATATGAATAGCAATTTGATTGTTTAATGGAATAGTAACAATACTTCATCTCAAAACTTTAGATAATACTCAGAAGATTGGAGGTAAAAACTACAAAGATATGAATAGCAATTTGATTGTTTAATGGAATAGTGACAATACTTCATCTCAAAATGTTAGATAATACTCAGAACATTGGAGGGAAAAACTACAAAGATATGAATAGCAATTTGATTGTTTAATGGAATAGTAACAATACTTCATCTCAAAACTTTAGATAATACTCAGAACATTGGAGGGAAAAACTACAAAGATATGAATAGCAATTTGATTGTTTAATGGAATAGTGACAATACTTCATCTCAAAATGTTAGATAATACTCAGAACATTGGAGGGAAAAACTACAAAGATATGAATAGCAATTTGATTGTTTAATGAAATAATGACAATACTTTATCTCAAAACTTTAGATAATACTCAGAAGATTGGAGGGAAAAACTACAAAGATATGAATAGCAATTTGATTGTTTAATGGAATAGTAACAATACTTCATCTCAAAACTTTAGATAATACTCAGAAGATTGGAGGGAAAAACTACAAAGATATGAATAGCAATTTGATTGTTTAATGGAATAATAACAATGCTACATAATGATAAGCATAGCTTATTATTTTTGTAAGGAAGTGTAATTTAGATTTTAGAATTAATTATAAACTGGAAAATTACAGGGAAAATCAAAGAGAATTTAAATTGACAAGTCTTAACCTCAGGTTCACCTGAAGTGGGGTTCTCATTGTCTTAGAGAGACATTTGTTCAGATGAGCCTGGGAAAAGTAGAATTTAGTTAGTCAGAGTTGAGCTAGCACCTGTTGTAGGCAAATGTTTTCTGCCTGTACTGCTGCTGATTTTCCCAAGCATTTCATTAAGATTATATTCGGGGGAATAATTTTTTTTAAAAGTATACACCAAAAATATGTCTCTGTGTTTCCTGATATAAGAAGAACAGAAAATGGAATAGAGCAAGTCAACACCAATGAAGAAGAAGGAGATACAGGAAAGTTCACATGATAGAGACACAGTGAGCAAACACTTAATCTCAAAACATTAGACAATACTCAGAAGACTGATGAGTGCATTGATAGAGACCCAGTGACCAAAACTACAAAGATATGAGTACCAATCATATCATGGAATAATGACAATACTTCATCTCAAAACATCAGACAATAATTAGAAGACTGGTGACTTACTGATAGGGGTACAGTGTGCAAAACTACAAAGATATGAGTACCAATCGGATTGTTTCATGCCATCATCATCATCATCATCATCATCATCATCATCGTTCTGCAATTAGCACAGATATCCATGACAATCTCTCACCAACCTTTTCTATCGTTCATTGTCCTCTGTGCGGCATCCAGTATCCGCGCAGAGCTGGTCAATGTAGATTCTTGCTGAGCGACCCACATTAGCATGCAGCATTCTTGTGCAGCTTCCATCTAGCTTATTCTCCAGATGCCTCATTAGGGTCCAAGTGGTGCAGGCATACAGAAGCACTGACACAAGCACAGCTTGGAAGAATTGTCGTTTTAACTTGTCAGTGAGATCGGATTAACATATGACTGATAATCTGTTTATAGCCAGCCATGCCTTCCCTATTCATGCATTAACATCACTTTCTGTGGACGAGATATTACTACCTAAGTATGTGAATTGTCAACTCAAAGAATAAAAAAAGATATAATATTCTTTTAATATCCTGTATTATTTAACTTCCATTTACAAAAATAGACTAATCAATTCGTAAACTTGGAATTGGATACTGAAACATTTAACAGGATTAAATTATTTGCAATTACAATTATTCTATGTTTGTCCTGAAAAAATAGACATTGATAGCACTTGGGTTTTATTTCATATCAAATGATGCCTCATATTTCCAACTGAAATTGTTTTAACTGTTTAACATTCTGACATTGTTATCTGATCAGTCAATTAATAAAAAAACAATGCACAAATTATCACTAACATTTCCTTTTATCAATAACATTAAGTGGTTCTATGAACATGTCATAATCTGTTAGAACTCCTCTCAACAACCCAAACATTCATGTGACCAAAATGCACCTACTTTTAAGATAAACATGAGATAAAAATAAAGGGTTATAAAGATATTTTCCCAATCAATTAGAAATTGAGCAATAGGACTCTCAACAATTTGATCTGAGCCTCCTGTGTATGATATAAGAAAGTGTGATTGACCAAGCATGAAAAAGGTACCCAAGTAGCAGAGAGAGAACACATTCAAGAACACATGCAAGTGGCTCAAAATTCCATGGCAGTCAATGCAACAAGCCACCGACACATGTGATTCTACTCAACTACAACTCTAGAGCACAACATATCCCTGAATTTTTAGGATAAACATGAGATAAAAATAGAGGGTTATAAAGATATTTTCTCAATCAATTAGAAACTGAGCAATAGGACTCTCAACAATTTGATCTGAGCCTCCTGTGTATGATATAAGAAAGTGTGATTGACCAAGCATGAAAAAGGTACCCAAGTAGCAGAGAGAGAACACATTCAAGAACACATGCAAGTGGCTCAAAATTCCATGGCAGTCAATGCAACAAGCCACCAACACATGTGATTCTACTCAACTACAACTCTAGAGCACAACATATCCCTGAATTTTTAGGATAAACATGAGATAAAAATAGAGGGTTATAAAGATATTTTCCAATCAATTAGAAACTGAGCAATAGGACTCTCAACAATTTGATCTGAGCCTCCTGTGTATGATATAAGAAAGTGTGATTGACCAAGCATGAAAAAGGTACCCAAGTAGCAGAGAGAGAACACATTCAAGAACACATGCAAGTGGCTCAAAATTCCATGGCAGTCAATGCAACAAGCCACCAACACATGTGATTCTACTCAACTACAACTCTAGAGCACAACATATCCCTGAATTTTTAGGATAAACATGAGATAAAAATAGAGGGTTATAAAGATATTTTCTCAATCAATTAGAAACTGAGCAATAGGACTCTCAACAATTTGATCTGAGCCTCCTGTGTATGATATAAGAAAGTGTGATTGACCAAGCATGAAAAAGGTACCCAAGTAGCAGAGAGAGAACACATTCAAGAACACATGCAAGTGGCTCAAAATTCCATGGCAGTCAATGCAACAAGCCACCGACACATGTGATTCTACTCAACTACGACTCTAGAGCACAACATATCCCTGAATGAGGAAATGAATGTGTGACGATAGACATTCACCTGATTTGAAGCATCAGCATTGACTGGAGTGTCTGACTGCTATTTGTAAGATGTCCCGGATGCATGTTCAGTGTTGAACTTTAGTGTGGTTGGCGGTTGGTTTGAATCATGCCGTAAAGAACCAGAATGTTAGAAGCTGCGAAGTTAAGCTCCTGGATGAAGGACAACCACCTGCTTTATTAATGTGGTAAGTATCAAAGGTGGGAGAAACTATTTTGATTCTTCTCAGGTGAAATGCTGATGGAATACGGTTGAAGACTGCTGTAATATTCCTGTAAGCTGAAAGACTTTGTTGGCAGACTTTTGCTGTTGGGAAATAAAGTTGGTTTTTGTTTTCATACACTAGAATGACATCCCAAACGACCATAAACAAGATTTTTTTTTATCAAAAAATTCTCAGTCTCAATTGTTGTGTTACTTCCCACTGTTTTTTGCTGATTTGCCAAATATATGGTACACCATTAGTAATCTAGCTCCTGCTACAAGCAAAATATGGGAAAATACTAGTATTTTAAATACAAGAGGACAAAAAGAAAATACAAGGACCATTCAATTAATAAAATGGACAGAGAGAGAGATAGAGACACACACACATACACAGACACACACACACATATGGTTCATTCAATAATGTGAAATACATATATATATATGTGTGTGTGTGTGTGTGTGTGTTGCGGGGCCGAATAAGGATGTTGACCCCACAGACGTTTGAATAAGTGAAACGACTGGAAACAATGAAAGAAACAAAGGCAGAGGAATTGGATGGCAGAAAGTAACCTGGTGGTCAATTTATTTTCGAGAATTGACAGAAACATAAATCGGCTAGTTGAGGATTCGATGTTCGAGGTTGGTCACTCAACGTTCCGTCAGTCTTTGGTCGATCTGGGTGAATAGGTCGTCTGTTGTCGGATAGGCAGCTGGAATCCGGAATCGGGATAGCAGTGCGTCTACGGTTGAGTTTGACGTCGTGGCTGGTCGGTAACGGTTTCTGTTGATCTCGTGGTCGGTTGGTAATGGTCTCGGCCTGCGGTTGGATCGGCTGTGAGTCCCGTCGAAGACTGTTCAGGTACGAGCGTAAAACGTAACAGCGATGGACCGTTCGCTTAGCACGTGTTTTGCTTGGGTCTGATTGACCGCGGTTATGCGTGGTTTCAGACCGGCTGGCACGTGTGCGCAAATGCTTCGAGTAGCTAGGTGTTTGCTCGGCGGAAGATCGAGTTGGATCTACCAAGCTAGTACTTAGCGTACTGTCAGCGAGGGATACCTATCCGGTCGTAAGACCCAGATCTTCTAGGGATTTCGCCCTAGGATCACATTCGAGGTTAAGGAAAGACTGAAGTGAAAAGGGCTGACTGGTTAGCTCTGAAAAGAGCTGGGTTTGTTAGCCTTGAAAAAGGTTGTTTGCTGGAACTGGAACAAGGTTCGTATCATCACAGCAAAGAATGAGGCAAGTCGTCTAGCAGCAGAGAGGTGGGTCGTTCTAGTGGCGGAGAGGCAAGCATTCGGGAAAGGCCATTCGTCCAGAACAGAATCAGGATCGTCAAGGTTGCCGGCTGGTCTCGGAGTGTTGTTGTCATCGCAAAACGACTTTCTTATATACACAAAATGTACCGGAAGCATCAAATGATGTCAGGCAAAAGTTTGTTAGCGATGATGAAATAGTAGAGAAGGGAGGTGGCTACGTGCCACGATACACGGAACATTCATGCAAAGGTTAAAACAGCGAAACTGGATTTGTCTGGTCGGACATGGAAGGGGTTTTTATGCGTACATGCTTTAATGCACACGGGCGCTCTGCGTACGTTCTGAAAAAGGGGTCAAGGTTTCGTTTTTTTAAACCTTCATCAAACATTATGAAGAATAAAGTGTTGTCTAAACAGTGATGTAAATCTTTTTAAAATGAAATGAGAGATGAGAAAGTATTTTCTACATACATCTGTAATTATTTTCATATTTATAACCCCCCACCCATATATATATATATATTATATATATATATATATATATATATATATATATATAATGAAATGTTTATCTATGTATATATTCAAATTAACGATTAATGATTTATTATTGACATTTTCTTCACTGATTTCGTGCATGAATTTCATAGTAATTCGATTCTCATTCAGTATAATATCATTTAGTAAGATAAATAGTATTGCATACTCTAATGTCTTCTATCATTTTTGTCCTCTATCTCCCATCAGGCGCCTGTTCTTCATATTAGGTTTCTTCTTCTCTTTTGGGACAGGTATCTTTTTCATATTGGGATGGACATCTTTTTTCAGCTAGAAGTTGTCTCTCTCTGCATTCCACTTTTGTTTTTGTTATTTTCAAGATTATCAGACAAACCCAAACATATTTTTATATTCACTTTTATCGCATTCCAGATTAACTTAAAGTGATGCTTTGTCAATCAAACTATGAACTTCCATTGTTTACAGTAATATTCAAACTACCCTACACCACTTGCTAAAAATGATAGGCTCTGCTTATCCATTATGTAACAATAGTTTATAAATTTGAAATTCTCTTTTTTTTTTCAAATTTGAACCAAATAGTGATATATTTGTTTGAAGACAGGAAAAATCAGTAAAAAAAAAATCCTTGATGCATGAGGTACCGAAAAAAAAGGGGAATTTTGATGTGGTCTTTAATAAAGAACTTGCTTAGAAGTAAAATTAAATTAAATTAAATTAAATTAGTGAAATAGATCCCTAATTAGGACTGAGCCTATTCTGGTAGTGACCACTACAAGCAGAGTTTAACAGGTTTGAATTCAGAGTTTTCCTTCTCCTAGTCTGATTGCCTAACCAAGAGCCCAGTCTGCCCTATTTAATCATAGCTGGAGGGAGAGTAGTTGGATTCATACCTTTACCAAAGGTATTAGCACTATGTGAACTATAGTTTCATCCAGGATTTGAACTCTGGTTGACAAGTCCATTTCCTATGACTCTAACCATTACACCATTGCCTCCAACCACTTAGAAGGAAGATTGTGTACCTGAAACATAAGTAAAAAAGTTGCAATTATTTCATTCCTATTTGATATTTAATAGTGACATACTTATGAACAATTACTCAATTTACAATTGAAAAAAACAAAACAAACTCAGACGTAACTGATGATCATGAAATTATGTTTGTAAACCAACAAAAGATATTAAGTGAATTATGAACAAATTATATGACAGCCAATTCTACATTCAAAGCCATTATGGTCTCTTTTGTTAAATGATTGAGTATAAGATATAATTTTAGAATAATCTGCTATTTATTAATATTTTTTTAGTCATAATGGATGAATGTTAAGAATTCAGATATATAATCCCATCTCACTTGTATATCACTTATACAATAGAAACTTATGTGGTGAAACCATTACCTTTGTAGGAAATGGACATGGTGAGATAAGTTCAAATCCTGGATGTGGCTGTATTCATTTCCCATGACACTAATACCCTCAAGGTTATTAGTGTTATGCAAAATATGCACAGCCGTGTCCAGGATTTGAATGAAGGTAATTATTTCACCAAATTTGGAGAGCTAAAAATCGACATAACTCGACCAATTCTTTTAATTAGAAGCTCAAATTTTAGGCATTGTCTTACTTTAACATACTCCACATCTGGACAAAATTTCAGAAAAATTCAAGAGGGTGGGTGACAATTTTACTTTTTTTCTGGATGATTTGACATGGAATTACCTCTTGGGAAAGATATGAAACTAACTATTCTCCCTCCAGCTATGGATAAATAGTAGGGTAGGCAGGACTATTTAACTTTGTTTATGCAACCAGTCTAGAAGGAAAACTCTGAAATCAAACCTATTAAACTTTGCTTAAGAAATTGACCTTGTGTCACATCTTACTAAATACGATTGAAACTCAGATTTTAAGTTGTAATTTTGAAGATATTGGTTGGTTGATTGGTTGGTTGGTTGGTTTTATGGCATATCAACACTTTTTGGGTCATTTAATGATGAATCAAGTCATTTTGATAAACAAAAGACCCAGGTTACTTATTGTACCTGCTATTGCTTAAGTGGTCATCTAATTAAATACTAAACATGAATATTTAGGTAATTAGTCTTAAGTTGTCTGATTTTTTTATGGAAGAGCAGTAAAAAGTAAAAGTATTCATGGCCTATTGTCGGTATCAATTGGACAGCGAAGGAGTCTATCTCCTTTTTGTTAGCACTAGATGAGGGAGATTGTTTTGCTAAGGAGCTCCATCACATCCCCACTTTACCACACAGATCAGATCACCCAAGCCCTGCTACTCATGTGCTGAGTTAGCAAGAACTGGTATCAAACCTGAACCTTGCCATTCCTAGGTGAATGCTCTACTAATTGAGCAAACTGGAGGAGCAGTACTAGTATTATTTGACCCATAGCTGAGGTGGGGTGGGGATGAGGAGGTTCATACCTTTCCCAAGGCGGTTGGTTGTAAGGGGATATGAATTTTATGACTAAAGTTCAAACTTGTTTACTAAAATGTCATGGTCGAACACGTTACCCATTATGCCACTAGTCTCACCCCCACACATCAAATTATGGATGTGTGGACAGATGTTTTTTGTAGGAAAAGAAAAATCCTGAATTCAAATCTGTTTAACAACGCTTAAGAAATTGATCCTGTGTCACATCCTAATCATGCAGAGGGGTTGGTAAATATATGTGACAGTAATCCCAAAAGTAAGGTCTCCAAAGTGCTGGGGATGTAGGGAAATTGTTTGTGCAACTATTAGCAGCACTTTTTGCATGCACCTGTACCTGCTCCTGCATGCACCTTGCTGCTATGCTCAGTCTTGGCTTGGCAGTCATTTCTAATGGAGCTCTTAATTCATGCTACCACCAAATGTGAATCAAGTTGCACAATTATTCAGTTTTTGAAGAGAAATTGAAATTTATCACCAACTAACAGAAGTATATGGCAAGTTGTGCATGGATATCAAAAATGTCCGCAATTGGCGTAGGAAGTTTGCAACCATGATTAAAGGTTTCCTCAATGACATGGGGACAACTGGTATGACATGGGCATATAAAAACTGCCATTTGGTGCATACTACTAGTGGAGTGGCCATGTTTACACTGTAAGACAGCAAGCAAAATGGTGCGATCAGGCTCAAACTTCAATCACGTGACCACAACAGTGTCACCTATGAGCATGCATGTAGTGTGACAATAATAAAGATATGTTCTGACTAGGAACCACAAGGTTCCTGGTTCGATACCAGCCCTTCCCAACTCAGCGTATGAGTAGTACAGGGACTTGTGTGGTAAAGTGAGGAGCTGATGGTAGATGTGGTGCTCCATCTCAGATGCAAAAACAATCTTCTTGGTCTAGCACTAGTAAAAGGGGGTTAGACTCCCTCGCCGACTGGTTGATACCAACTTTAGGCCACCCCAACGACTTTACTTATGGTGAAAGTGTAGATAATTTATTACTTTCTCTTTGACAATATTTTGAGTTATTGTGTTAATTTACTTCCAGTGTTTTTTTTGTTTTTTTTGTTGGTGTTTTTTTAGGTTTTTTTATTATTTGAGAATCCAGACTAAAAATTTGGTCATAAAGATGTCCATATTTAATATAAGCCATTTTGATGTCATTCTGTTCCACACAAAAGAAGCATTCAAATTCCTTGACTATTCTGTCAGGTCTTTCTGAAATTTTTTGTGCGCTAGAACAAATGTTTCCCACCCTTGAAATATGCCTAATTAGTTCCTACCTCGTTCAGACAAGAAGCTATGTATCTGAGGATTTCACATCTGATATGTCCACAGATGCCTATCCACAAAACATTCCATTCTAGACCTGGCAAAGATGATTCAAATTTCAGCCCCTGACACTCCTTCTGACCAGAGAAATCAGGTCACTTCCTTGGTGTATACTACTAGTGGAGTGGCCATTTTTACACTGTAAAGACAGCAAGCAAAATGGTGTGATCAGGCTCAAACTTCAATCATGAGACCACAATAGTGTCAACTATAAGCATGCATGCAATGTGACAATAATAAATATATGTTATGGCAAAAGTGTGGATAATTTTTTACTCTCCCTATTTTGAGTTATTTTGTGAATTTACTTCTAATGTCTTTTGGATGTTTTTTTTTTGTTGTTTTTATTTTATTATTAGACTAAAATTTTGGTCATAAAGATGTCCATATTCAATATAAACCATCTTGATGTCATCCTGTTCCACACAAAAGAAGCATTCAAATTCCTCGACTATTCTGTCAGAGTCTTTCTGAAATTCTTTGTGCGCTAGAACAAACGTTTCCCACCCTTGAAATATGCCTAATTAGTTCCTATCTCGTTCAGACAAGAAGCTATGTATCCAAGGGTTTCACGTCTGATTTGGCCACGGATGCCTATCCACAAAACATTCCATTGCAGGCCCAAGCAAAGATGATTCTAAAGGAAGAGGCAGAAACAGGTAAGACATCGAACGGAGCTACTGGTGTTTGGGGGTTAGGGATAGGAGTGATCGGATCAACAAGGAATGCATCTCAGTTTTTAAAAAAATAAAAAATTTTAGAAAAAGACAACTTATGAAAGAAAAAAGTTGAGGAGATCACAGAAAATATATCCCATTTATGTCAACACATGTAGTTGTAACCATCAATAATAAAGCTTGTAGTCTTTCACGCAGGCTTGTTCAAGTTATTGTTCTATTGTTGAACTGAGTTGGCTTTTTAATTTGGCTCTGTGTACTAGTCACATGCAACAAGATGTAAAAGATGAGGGGAGGGGGTACCAGCACCTTTAAAGTGGCTGTTGTTACCTTCAATACTACTACTACTACTAATACTACTAATACTACCACAGTTGATTTTTTAACCCCCACCCTTATCTTTATTTGTATTTTATATATTTATTTATATTTTATATATTTATTCATTATTTTATTATTTTTATTATTATTTTTTATCATTTTTATCATTATTATTTTTATTATTATTTTTATTATCATTATTTTTATCATTATCATTTTTATTATTATTTTTATTATTTATTGATCATTTTTCTTATTTTATTTATTTAGTATTTTTATCATTTTACATCTTATTATTATTTATTTATTATTTTTTTTATTTAATCAGAACTTTCAATTATGGTGAAAATTTACAAAATTTCATTGCAGATTTTGGCTAACCAAGATAGGACTCTTTTTGCAAAAGGAAGATGTTTACCTTACACTAAGGAACACAAGGGATCTCCACTGTAAAGTGCTCTTACCTGTAGTCTAAAAATGGCAACAAAAATCGTAACACAATAAACAATATATGTATTTTTTCTTTTTCACTTCTTATGATATTTCTCAGATTGATGGGCATTCAAAAACAATAACGTTATTATTTTAATGAGATCTTCATAAGCTCTTCAATGCTTTGTTTGTTCAATAGTCAAACTATTATATACAAAAATGATTTCCCAAGTTGAATACTTGCTATACTTGGATAGACAAGGTACACCTGAAGAAGGCTGGAGAGTACAACCTCCAAAAAGTTGTGTTTTTACATATCATGATAAAGACATGGACAACAGTTCAAAAAATCAAAATAATGAAAATTTCTCATTCTGAAATGTCTTAAAAGTGGACAATAGTCAAATAAAAAAATATGGAGAGAATGTAAAAAAAAAAATTAAGAAAAGAAATTCAGATTCTAAACTTCTGTTGCTCTGGGATAAATTTTCTGCTAAATTTCCTTGTCTCAAATAATTCTGAAACCATTACCCAAGAACAGAAATAACCAAATCCAAAATTGACTTATTTGAGACAAATACCTTGTGTAAAAGAGACACTCTAGAAATAGACTGGTGCCTGGTTCTAACCAGTGCTAACTATGGTTGCAGAAAATGTAATGGAAGCAATTTTGAAATGAAAGGGAGGAATTTGATCTGATAATATTTCTCTGAGATGAAAAAAGCATGAGGAAATTGAACAATTCCAATATTAACAAAAACCTCAAAAATGGTCTACTGATTTTGAAGATGGACTTCAAAGACATTTAAGCAACAATAAAAAGAAATGAGAAAAATGCTTTATTTGCAATATTTGAAATTTTAGCAATAGAATTATTGATACATCTGTAGTGTGAAAATTATATATATATATATATATACATATATATATACATACATATTCTTACATATATATTTACATATATATATGTATATACTTACATACATATTAAATATGTAAGGATATATATATGTAAAATATATATACATATATATATATCATATATATTATATATATTATATATATATATATATACTTACATATACATATATATTTTTATATACATGTACATACATACATACATACATACATATATATATATATATATATATATATATATATATATATATATATATATATATATATATATATCAGATGGACTTGCCACTTCCAATACATGTTTTGCTTGAATTTTGTGGCTTGTCAAACACTAAGAAAACATATTTAAACTTTCTAAAAACAATTTCTTTCACAAGAAATTTTCTCCTGGGGTCGAAACTAGTTTACAACAATTAAAAAATAAATAACATAAAAGAAATATTCCTATTTGTCTATATATATATATATATATATATATATATATATATATCCCCTGGAGATTCTTCATAACTTCAAAAGGCTTGTCCTAGAATATTCCTGTCAAATTCTATCATGATCTTTAACAGTGGACATGAATTACTTTTACTAACAATACAATACAATACAAAAATTTTTTTTTATCTTAATAATTTTTGGACGTTCTAAAAGAATTCACACACTTCCATCAAAAAAGTTACATAAAAAAAACATTGATTTCTGGTATTGATATTTCATCACGCAATTTGAATGGGAATGCTATCATTACATAGCGTTTTGATCTGCATTTTTCTTAATTTTCAAGTATCGACAAAGGCCTTTAAACATTGAAAATATGAATGGAAAACTATGGACAAGCTTTTGCTTGTCCATAGTTTTCCTTTCATATGATTTATGATTATTAGCCCTGTTGATGTTTTAAATAAAACTGAAACGCTATAGTGTTGGCTTCAAAAATGTCAATTTTTGACATATTTTCATGTTTTTACAAAAAATTTTTATGCATTTACACTGTTGGATCAATATCCATTTCTTTCTTCATATATATATATAAAAATAAAGTAAAGTTGTCAGGGTGGCCTAAAGTCAGTATCAACCAGACAGCGAGGGAGTCTATCCCCTTTTCACTAGTGCTAGACCAAGGAGATTGTTTTGGCATCTGAGGTGGAGCAACACACACTTTACTGCACAGATCCCTGTGCTACTCATATGTTGAGTTGGCATGGGCTGGTACTCAAACCTAGAACCTTGTGGTTTCTAGTCGGATGGTATATATATATATATATATATATATATATATATATTATGGTGTGTGTGTGTGTGCTACCATTGGTTTCCAAACAGCATGTTAGCCACTATTCTTCAAGACAACACACCTGTCTTAAAGAAAAGTGGCTAACATTGTGCTTGGAAACCAATGGTAACAATTGCACCTTAAATGATTATAATAAATAAATACAGCTCTGACACCCGTTTTCAATTCTCCAATACAAAAAAATGACTACCTATATATATATATATATAGAGAGAGAGAAAGAGAGAGAGAAAGAGAGAGAGAGAGGGGGGGGAAGAGATAGATAGATAGATTAGTCTGTCTCAAACACATTTATTGAACAAAGGAAGTCCTGTATATAGAAATATATGTTATATATATTAGACATAATTATTTTTACTAGTCTGATTGCCTTATAAAATGATCATTTTTGCTAATTTGGGACAAGAACTTCAATTTTCCCTTAGATAACAAGCTTCATCTACCCAGCACTTGAGATAGAATCACACACTTTTATACTACTGAGTACCCCTATATGCCTTTCATTTCTCTCTTATAGATTATCATTTGAACTCTGACCCTGCCAATTTCCTCAATATTCTCAGAACGACTACAGTAGTCTTTTTTTTTCAGCCATTATTTTCTATTGCAACAAATTAAAAAATCTCTCCTGTTCGTATTGAGGTCAAATCTAATACCGGCTCCCTATTGGTGAATCCCAGCACAATTTTTTGATATAAGGCTTACTTAATATTCTTTTTGTTAGGGAAAGGAAATTTGAAGCTCTTGATGCATTATAAACATTTTTCAGGATCCAATTCAGGAGTGAGGGTTGGTTTGGATGGACATGGCAGGCTGAGCCTTTTCTGATCATCTGCACCACAACACAAAACCCATATATCATCCATCGACACACAAAGCCCCACACCCGCCACCACATATTTCCCCATTATATATATATATATATATATATATATATATATATACTTTCATTATAATCAGTATATATCGGTTTATATTTGGAAACATTTAACCATCCTGGAAAATGATTAAAACTCTCTCTCTCTCTCTCTCTCTCTCTCTCTCTCTCTCTCTCTCTCTCTCTCTCTCTCTCTCTCTCTCTCTCTCTCTCTCTCTCAGTTTCTCCCTTTAGTATTTTTCACCTAACTATATTTGGCTTTTAATCACTTACCAATCATATACTTTAAAAGGTATTGATCAAAAAGTACAACAGCATTTGAAAAAAAAAAATGGTATTCTTCAGTATTTGAAAAAATTCTTCAGTATTTGAAATGGTATTCTTCAATATTAGAGAAAAATGTTCTTCAATATTAGAAAAATGCTATTCTTCAGTATTTGAAAAATGGTATTCTTCAGTATTTGAAATGGTATTCTTCAATATTAGAAAAATCATATACTTCAGTATTTGAAAAATGTTATTCTTCAGTATTTGAAAAATGCTATTCTTCAACATTTGAAAATGATATACTTCAGTATTTGAAAAATGTTATTTTTCAGTATTTGAAAAATGCTATTCTTCAGATTTAAAAAATGCTATTCTTCAGTATTTGAAAAATATTGAAAAATGATATACTTCAGTATTTGAAAAATGTATAAAAATGATATACTTCAGTATTTGAAAAATGCTATTCTTCAGTATTTGAAAAAATGTTATTCAGTATTTGAAAACAGAATAAATAATCAAAGAAAATGCAAAGGCAAATATATTAGCAGAAATTATTTGGCAGACAAGGATGGTAATTTTCCATATTCTTCAGTATTTAAAAAAATATCATTATTCAGTATTTGAAAACAAAATAAATAAGCAAACAAAATGTAAATTATGGAAAATTCATTCAAGACTACATTTGGTTTTAGCAACATTAACTTTAAATCTAGCCACAATGAATGCAAAGGTTAATGTATTTTTGTAGTTCACTGGACACAATTTACAGTTGTTATTAAATTATAAAACATGTTATTCTTGCATGAAGATCTTTTAGAGATTGGAATTCTCTTGATTAAACTGTTATTTTATCAAGTTTCAATTTAACAAAGATAAATATGAAGTTTCACCTATTCCAATCCATTAATCTGAAAAAGTGAATAAATATTTGAAAACTGTATTATGAATAATTTATTTATATCTTAGATAAGCCTGATTCTATTTGCATTTTATCTTATATTTATATCTTGAATAAAAGAGAAAGTAATTCAAATCTTATCTGCACAAAATCTTTATCAACACAATAAGAACTTGTAGTCTTTTGATGCTAGATGTGTAAAAAAAAAATTAAAAAAAAAAATATAATATATATATATATATATATATATATTGATAATATAGAGGACTATATTTATGAGTAAATAGTGTTCAATATCATTTGATATCTAAGTTCAGTTTGCATGGGAAATAAGTTAATGATGCTTGGTTACTGACAGTTTCTCACCTGTGTGATTTTCAAACCGAATTTGGTTTGAAAATTGCAAAGGCAAGAAACTGTCAGTTACCAAGTGTCATTGACTTCATATCTATGCTACTCTAACTTATATATATATATATATATATATATATATATATATATATATATATATATATATATATATATATATATGGGAGTAAATATGGAAATAAATCCGAGAATATTAAGAAATTTGAAAACAAATGTTCCAAAAATGATATTTATCGCTTAAACGTTTTGGTTTCTTTAAACCTTCATCAGGATGTATTATGGTGTGAAGAAATTGATGGATGTTTTATAGATGACAGGAGATAATATATATATATATATATTATCTCCTGTCATCTATAAATATATATATGTGTGTGTGTGTGTGTGTGTGTGTGTTGAAAAAATAGATAAAGAAAATAAATTTTTCAACATATTGTCGGATTCACTTCCATTTTTCAACTTACATATACATACATACATACATACATACATATATATATATATATATATATATATATATATATATATATATATATTGTTTAGTTTTGTATCGGCTGATTGTACAACTGTTTGATGAATATTGGGTGGTATGAAACCCAGCGTCATAGAATTACTTCCATTCAATATATTCCTAGTTTGATACCCGCCCTCGCCAACTCAGCATATGAGTAGCACAGGGATCTGTGCGGTAAAGTAAGGAGCTGATGGTAGGTGAGGCACTCCACCTCAGACACTAGTGAAAAGGGGATAGACTCCCTCGCTGTATGGCCAATACCAACATTAGGCCGCCCTGACGACTTTACTTTTTTTACTTTTTATATATATATATATAAGCTCTACTCATGGAGATTCCACAGAATACATTCATAATAAAACCATAATCCATAAATTTAAGCTATAAATAACACTCTGAGTTAAATCCTTGTTGATTTCCATTTCTATTTTAAGATTTGCTGAATCATCATCATCGTCATCATCATCATCATCAACAACAACAACAACAACAACAGCAACAACAACAACAACAACAACAAAAAGAAAGAAAATAGATAAAAAAACAGATAAAATTTTACCTGACAATAAAATATTGAAAAAAAAAAAAACTGGATAGAAAAATTGAAGATTCAGTTTTGTGCAGTAATTAGCCCACTTTTATCAATAAATATATTTCATCACATTTTTGAGAAAAATTTACTTTACATTTTGGTGGGTATTTCAATTTGCAATAAACCTTACATTGCCAGTTAATAAGAAAGTTAATCTCATCTACAGAAAGTGATGTCAATGTACGCATAAGAAAAGCATGGACTGCTAAAGACGGATAATGGATAATATAGAAATCTCATCTCTCTGATAGAATAAAGCAAGAAGTCATCCAAGCTGTTGTGGTGTCAAAGCTACTATATGACTGCACCACTTGGACCCTAACAAAAATAACACTATAAAAAAAAATTCCATCAGAATTGTACAAGAATGCTGTGTACTATCTTAATTAAAACCTGGAAGCTGCATCCTATCAGAAAAATTATAGATAAATTATCTGCCCCTGGCACCAGGGGTTGAATTGCCAAAATATGATATAGGGCACTTAGATTGAATTCTATGACAAAAGTTACTCATAGTGTTGGGCAGTCAACAAGTGAGTCGTGTTTTCCAGTGCTCCCTTTACCTTCTACCCTCAGCAAGATAAGTCTTGCAACAAGCACCATTAAATTTGCAACCTTTTTGTACCTTTTTGAATAAGTGTTTTTTTTTTATCTTCAATTATTAGAACAACAATTGAAGATAAAAAAACATTTATTCAAAAAGGTACAAAAAGGTTGCAAACTTGATTTAATTGCTTATAACCTGGGAAATTATAGGAGTCCCACAAAACCTCATAATCCCACAAAAGAACAACTGTACAGCCACTTGCCTTCTATCGCACAAATTATCCAGGTAAGATGAACAAAACATGCTGGACGCAGCTGAAGAAGCAGGGACAAACTCATAAGTGACATTCTCCTGTAGGCACCTACACATGGACACACCAGCAAAAACCTGCATCAAAATCATAAGTAGAAAAAGCATCAAGATGTTTAGAAAATACATTGGTGATCAATTGATTTCAATGGCATGTTAATCTGTCTGGAGTTATTTTATGCCTAGATGTTAGGGAATTGCATACATTGTACTTTATATTTACATTTTTTTCACATGATATCAGGTATTCCAATTTCATACAAATAATTTGAAAACATCTCTTTTTGACCTATAGATAGGACCCTAACATGTACTACCACTCCAGGTTAGAGTAGACTTGGGATTATTGGTAATTAAGAGATACTCCATACTCGCCTGAGCCCCAGAACAGGAGACTCGCCATCCATTGCAGTTTAGTGTCATACCTGTGGAGGCACATGGTGTAATCTTTATCATTGTAAGTAATAGATTTAGCGACCCGAGTTCAAATCTTGGATGAAGCTGTTTGCATTTCACATATTGATAACACCCTTGGGAAAAGTATGCATCCAGTTATTCTCCCTCCAGCTATGGGTAAACAGCAGGGTAGACTGGGCTCTTTAACCTTGGTTAGGCTATCAGTCTTGGAAAAGGAAAACTCTGAATTCAAATCTGTTAAATGCTGCTTAAAAAAATGACTTTGTGTCACATCCTACTCGTTCAGAGGTGTGGGTTGGCAAATATATACATAGGACATCCGTTTTTGTAGGATCACCTGAAAAGGGATGAAATATCCCTTCTCAGGAAATCCAGTAAGCACATTCTAAGCCCTGCTGATATTTATTTCAGAATTCTGAATTTTCATTGAAGTTTTATTCGTATTTATTTATATTCCTTATATGGTCACCATAACAGAAATAAAGTAAACAAAATTTTTAGGTTAATTATCCATAAGTTGATTTACTTGTTTTTATTTTTGTTTTTTTGGGGTTTTTTTTATTTATTTACTTATTTCCTTGCTAAGGACACTAGCCATCATCAAATTAATTTTCCTAAAAAAGGCAGACTGATGTGGACAGCAACACATGACCTGTTGTAAACAGTGTCTTTATTAAAAAAAAAAAAGAAAAGAAAAAGAAAAAAAAAGAAAAAAGAAAAAAATGTCCAACAAAAGTACATTAGTGTGTACACTTACTTATTTCAAGTTAAATGTACTCAAGATTTCTTAACGACCTTTGAACGCATTTTGATAAAATAACTTTTTTTAGACATTGAATATAACCCAGACTGACCTTATTCAGGAAATAGGAAGTTAACTTTTAAAAAGCTGTTGAAATGACATATTGGGTGACAAGAATGGGGCACCCAGTGAGAATCAAGTACTTAATAGCAATTTCACAGACTTTCAGATAATTCAATTCTGTTTATGGTTTTCAAAAAATCTGGAGGGATTGTTTGGGAGAGGTTCTTGGTGGGGGTTTCCAAAATGTATCGCCCAGTTGGTTGGGCTTAAAATACTTTGACTGTATACCCTGCAGAGGGGTAGAATCCCTCCTAAATCAAGTGTCTTGGCAATCCCACTAAACATCTGATGGTGAGGATCCAGTTCTGGAGTTCTGGGGAGTGTGGATTACCCCTTCATTGCCATCATTCCCAGGTCCACTCTGACCAAAAGTGGTAGTACTTTTTAGGGTCCCATCTATGAATCAAATAGATCTGTTTGCAAATTATTTGTTTTAGATTACTCCCATGTTTACTATGACAGTGGTTATCATCACAGGAAATGAACCCAGCAGCCCAAGTTCAAATCCTGGGTGAGGCTGTTTGCATTTCACATAGTGCTAATACCCTTGGGAAAGGTATGTATCCAACTATTCTCCCTACAGCTATGGGTAAATAGTCAAGCAGACTGAGCTCTTTAACTTTGGTTAGGCAACCAGTCTAGGAGAAGGAAAACTCTGAATTCAAACCTGTTAAATGAAATTGACCTTGTGAAATGTCCTTCTCTTGTGTGGACAGTTTGGTCAATATATATTATGATTTCGAGTGGTAGTACCTATTATGGCCTTCTCTATAGGTCAAATAGATTTGTTAAAAATTATTCATTTTCAATTGGATTACTTGAAACTATATAACTGAGTGCAAACAAATGACTATTATAAAATTGAAATAGTTACTTGTAACCATATAATTATCATTATTAGATAGGAATACTTGAAACCATACAACCATGTGATAATTATTTGTATTAGATAGAAATACTTGATATTATATAACTGTGAGCAAAAAACCATTCATGATATGACATTTTATGGAAAATAAACAGCAGATCAGAAGCCCCTACCACCCACCCCAAAAAAAACCCACACAAAGAAAAATATTCCCTGCATGTAACACAACCAAAGCAATTCCCCCCTTCCCACAATGCACCACACTACAGTATATAAGGGAAAACAAAAACAGCCACTTGGTTTGAAAATTGCATAGCCAAGAAACTATCAGTTACCAAGCACCGTTGACTTCATGTCTATGGCTAACCTAACTATACATGCTCTATCAATGAGCATTTACATATTATTTTGTGAAAGATTTGAATATGCAAAAAGTAAGTAAAGTTGGCGGAGTGGTCTATTGTCAGTATTAGCTGGACACTAGTGTTAAACCAGTTTTAGCTTTTCACTAGTGTTAAACCAGGAAGATTTTTTTGGGATCTGAGGTGAAGCAGGACAGCTACCATCAGCTTCCCACTGTACAATAGAGATCCAAGCTGTGCTACTCAGTGTGCTGAATTGGCGAGGGCTAGTATTGAACCCAAAACTTTGTGGCTTCTAGGGGGAGGTGCTACCAACTGAGCTAAACCAGCTATTTGCCCAGAATAAAGTCAAAGAAAATTGACCATAACATTTAAATTTCTGGACCATATGACCTTTAGGCACCCCTTTTTGATCTTGATTAAGAAAGGACATGTTTTTCATTTACAATGTCAATATCTGGTTGTTTTAACAGACGATTTTTAGATTTTTTAAAATTATAAAAACTAACCCCTAACCCTAACCCTAACCCCTAACCCTAACCCCTAACAAACAACCGGATATTGACAGTGTAAATGAAAAACATGTCCTTTCTTAATCGAAATCAAAAAGGGGTGCCTAAAGGTAATATGGTCCAAATTTCCTTCAGGAATAAAAACTGAAACAATGATATTTGAGAAAATCATTTTGCCTATAAAAATACCATTGCAAAACACATAAATTTTTTTTAATTAACTCAATATTATGATATGATGAGGTCAAGGTCCCTCCAGCCAAAGCTTATAAGCTTATGCATTGGTCCAATCCTTTTGCCACAGACAGGATAAACACTAGGGCAATTTTTAAGCAGAGTAAAGTTTAGTTTTCTTTCTCCTAGACTGGTTGCCTAAGCAAGGATATATCTCTGCTTACCAAATTTCCCCCACGGCTGTACCAAAACTTCTTGGTATTTTTTACTTATTTTTTTAACATTCAACTGGTTCCCTATTGCAAAAGGATGAGGTACCAGACTCAGTGGTGGTTCACAGAAAAAATAAAAGATGCCAGGGGTGGTCATGTAGAGATTTTTCAGTGTAGACAAGTGATACATGCAACAGCCACTGCTGACAGAGTATGGAAGGATCACAGTGGTGGAAGAGCTGCTGTGAGTGGCTTAAAGTAGGCAAAGATTTAAAGAATCCAGTCTGCTCTACTATTTACCCTTAATTGGATTCATGTCTTTCCAAATGGCATTAACAGAAAGAGAAACTCAACCTTGTCCAGGATTTGATCTCGGGTCACCAATTCCTTTCCTATGACAATAACCATAACTCTATGAGTGCCTCCAGAAGTTGACTGTAAATACAAGCACTCAAAAAAAACTTCAGATAACAATTTGGATTTCAGAGGTCATGTGATGCTTTTAATTTAATCTTTAATTATAGTCAATTATCTTTAATTTCATCTGCAATTACTTTAAGTAATAATAAGTCTATTGGGCTAATGTATACAACTTGTTTAGTTGAATTGAATGTGTAAGATATTTTTGCTTGAAAATTCCTTATTTAATTCATGGGTATATCTTCCATTGAATCTATGTCTATATATTATGGTGTAAGTTAATGATATGTCCAGGTAAGGGATATATTAGTAGTAGTAGCGAGGTACACTCAAGCAGGTAAGTAGTAATTCTGGTGCGACGTCATCGTAGTAGTAGGCATAGTACCTCTACATTGTTCAGTATTTATAACTGACACCAGCCAATCATATTACTGTGAGGGAAAACCCAGGTGTATGCATATTCATTACTTAAAATAATATTTTATGCTACTACTGCTTATTTATATGTTAAATCAATAAAAATTATTATTTTTCATCCAAGAACATAACAGTGTTATTTGCTTACACCAATATATTTTTCAAGACACACCACTGATTATAATGATCATATATGCTGGCAGGTAACGACTTTTAGTTATGTAATGGTTATCATAAAAATAAATAGACTTGACAACCTGAGTCCAAATTCCAGATAGCTCACATGACTTTCGGAAACATTTTTCACGCTCAGAGTTTCCGAGGATAAACTGCCTGCATCTATTGTAGGCTGCCAAAACACTGCATTTTTCAAAGCCTCCATGCTTCCTGTAATCTGCCAACACTATACCTGATACCCCCTCCACACACATATGCATGCACACATACACATATATGTATATTATTACTGTATGCTATTCATGTTTCTGACACTAGTATATTATTCTATGTACTATACATGAGACTTTATGAGTTGTGGTGCACCTGAGCACTGTACGCAATAAATTTCATTATTATTATTAGATGAGACTATTTGCATTTCACAATGACCAGTTCTCATTCAAATGATCTCAAATTTTAACAACATGTGTTGAAACAACTCAAAATTCTATATTTAATGTTTTGTTTTGTTTGTTTTTTTCAGGTATAAAAAATTGAATTTACTGGAAAAGAAAAAGCATTTAAATATTAAACATAATTTTGACTTTTTTTACACATGCTGTTAAAATTTTAGATAATTTGAACAAAAATTGGTCAAGTTATTAACTTATAAGATTATATCAATTTTTCTTAAATACTCTGTATGTATTTACCAACCCCTTTACACAAGCACAATGCGACTCAAGATCAATTTTTATGTGAGTTTAACTGGTTTGAATTTAGAGTTTTCCTTCTCCTGGACTGGTTGCCTAAGTGAACATCCTCTAAGTATGCTAATTAAATTTTCAATTTTTCTGAAACACCCTGTATGTATTTACCAACCCCTCTACACAAGCACAATGCGACTCAAGATCAATTTTTATGTGGAGTTTAACTGGTTTGAATTTAGAGTTTTCCTTCTCCTGGACTGGTTGCCTAAGTGAACATCCTCTAAGTATGCTAATTAAATTTTCAATTTTTCTGAAACACCCTGTATGTATTTACCAACCCCTCTACACAAGCAGAATGTGACACAAGATAAATTTTTAAGTGGAGTTTAACTGGTTTGAATTCAGTTTTCCTTCTCCTAGACTGGTTGCCTAAGTAAACATCCTCTAAGTGTTCTAATTCAATAACCTTTACCAGAAGTAGTAATAAATCATAAAGAAAAAATCAAATGTTCTTGGGGGTCTTCTAAACAACCACTTATATTGCTCATACCTTGATGTGACTCTGGACAAACCTAATACATTTTTTACTTATTTTAATGACTAAAAACTATCAATTTTCCTGGGTTTTTCCATAATAGTCATTTGTTTGCACTCAGTTATATAGTTTCAAGTAATCTAATTGAAAATAAATATTTTTTTAACAAATCTGTTTGACCTATAGAGAAGGCCATAATAGGTACTACCACTCGAAATCATAATATATATCGACCAAACCCTCCTCACAAAAAAAGGTAGTGACACAAGGTCAATTTCTTTAAGCAGAGTTTAACAGGTTTGAATTCAGAGTTTACCTTCTCCTAAACTGGTTGCCTAACCAAGGTTAAAGAGCCCAGTCTGCTTGACTATTTACCCATAGCTGTAGGGAGAATAATTGGATACATACCTTTCCCAAGGGCATTAGTGCTATGTGAAAT
This sequence comes from Doryteuthis pealeii, assembly GCA_023376005.1. Taxonomy (NCBI): domain Eukaryota; kingdom Metazoa; phylum Mollusca; class Cephalopoda; order Myopsida; family Loliginidae; genus Doryteuthis; species Doryteuthis pealeii. The sequence continues at coordinate 79,872,304 of CM042142.1, read as the reverse complement.
ACAAACAGCCTCATCCAGGATTTGAACTCGGGTCAATGAGTCCATTTCCTACTGGGCAAACCTAACACATTTTTTATATATTTCAACTTCTTTAAAAAAACAACAAAAAAACAAGTGTTGTTTGGGTTCATTGGAGGTGCATGGTGTAATGTTTAGAGTTGTAGGAAATGGACTCGTCGACCCGAGTTCAAATCCTGGACGAAGCTACAGTTCACATAGCGCTAATACCTTGGGAAACATAAGAATTTAACTACTCTCCTCCAGCTATGATTAAATAATAGGGCAGACTGGGCTCTTTAACCTTGGTTAGGCAATCAGTCAAGGAGAAGGAAAACTCTGAATTCAAACCGTTAAACTCCACAGGGTGGTCACTACTAGAATAGACTCAGTCCTGATTAGTTATTTATTTTATTAATTAATAATATTAATTAAGTAACTAATTGAAATAAGTAAAAAATGTGTTAGGTTTGTCCAGAGCTAGCAATGGTATGAACAATGTAAGTGATTTCAATTTTTCTAAAAACAACTAAAAAAAAACAAGTGTTGTTTGTGATCTTTTAAGCAACCACATATTACTCATACCTTGGGCTGACTTTGGACAAACTTAACACATTTTTTTTTTTTTTTTCTTATTTCAACTTCTTTAAAAAAAAAAACAACGCCTATCATGAAATATTGATGAGCTACCTTGATATAAACAAAAAGAAATAAAGGTCAAAGAACTACTTTTTTTTTTTTTTCTTTTGAGACCAGTTTTTAAAAAAATCAAAGATAAAAAGAATTTTGCTTTTTATTTTAATCTTTTTCACAATCTTCACTTGAACAAATGCTGAGCATTTGCTTTGTACAATCGACGATTCATCAATTTTTTTGCCATTTGTGATTGGGTGATGCAATTCAACATCAAATGGCAAACGTTTTGTCTGTCAAACTTTCAAGATCCAAAAGTTAAATAACAGATGAATTCCCAGCTTTCCAAGGTGCCCATTTCAAACGCCGGCAAATTAATCTCCTGCTTATGATTTGACAAGGGACTCATAAAATATTACGAGTTGCCAACTTTAGGGACACATGGACAGAAGCATTTGAAGTTGGAGCTCTTTGTCTGACATCATTTTTCACATTTAATCTCAATTCAAGGATTTAGCTCAGTGGTGAAGCAAAAAAATAGTGGATTGCTCATTTAAAATCATGGTTATGGCTCAGGAGTGAGTAAAAAAGGGAAAGTCAACAAAGGCCTATTGTCGGTATCAGTTGGACAGTGAAGGAGTCAATCCCCTTTTCACTAGTGCTAGACTAGGGAGATTGTTTTTATGTCTGAGGTGGAGTGCCACATCTACCATTATCTTTACTGCACAGATCTAAACTGTGCTACTCATGTGCTAAGTTGGTGACGGCCAATTTTGAACCTGGAACATTGTGGTTCCTAGACAGTAGTGATAGATCAGTTTTAACTCAAGATTATGGCTCAGTGGTAGAGAAATGAGCAACAAATACCTTGTTTAAAATCATAGTTATAACTCAGTGATAAAGCAATGGGGCACAAATACATCATGGTTATGGCTCAGTAGTAGGACAATACCTAGTTTAAACATATGGTTATGACACAATGATAGAGCAATGGGCCACAAATACTTTTTAGACTTTAGGCACAAATTAAGCAAGAGAGAATAAGCTACAAATAC
>CM042142.1:79565619-79865619 GCA_023376005.1 Doryteuthis pealeii | reverse complement strand
ATGCTCTTGTAGGTGCAAACATATATATTCATACAAGGGTTTTTATAAATCCCTAAGAGAGCTCAATGTATAATAACCAATAGATCAATTATATACAGAGCAATATTTAACTTTCAAAGAAAAAAAAACTTTACAAACTGTCATCTGTTATTATATTTATTTCAACCAGATGCAAAATGAGTCAAGCCTCTTCAGACAGATTTTACTTATGTTTTTGTAAAATCTGTCTGAAGAGGCTAGACTCATTTTGTGTCAGGTCGAAATAAATATTATAACAGATGACGGTTTGTTAAGTTTTTCTTTCTTTGAAACTTATATATATATATATATATATATATAGAGAGAGAGAGAGAGAGAGAGAGAGGAGACAGACAGACAGACAGAAAGACAGACAGACAGACAGACAGACAGAGAGAGAAAGAGATGAGTAAAAGAAAGAAATGAAGAATGCTTCATTAGCACAACTTAACTGAGTAATAAAGGGAATAAACTTTGTATTTTTTATGTGAGTTTTTACCCAACCCCTCCACCAAGGGCAGGATCCCACAGAAGATCAATTTTTTTTCAAGGGGAGCTCAATTGAAGTCATACCTAATTTTGAAAATTAATTAGTTAATAATTAATGAATTTAGGCGGGCATATATGTTCAAATGTAAGGCTAAACAAATCGAGAAAATGTCAATCCCTTAATGTACATTTCAACCTATTCAGGGATTGACATTTTCTCGATTTGTTCAGCCTTGCATTTGAACATATATGCCACCTAAATTCATTAATTATTAACTAATTAATTTTCAAAATTAGGTATGACTTCAATGAAGCACATATCCTCCAAAAATTTCGGCTTAAGCCATATAAAATAAACATATTTGTTTGTTTACTTACCTCATATATATATATATATATATATATATATATATATAATATATATCTATATATATATATGGGGGGTATATATATACATATATATATATATGGGGGGGGTATATATATACAAGGAGGCACATGGCATAATGGTTAGAGTTGTAGGAAATGGACTTGTCGACCCAAGTTCAAATCATAGACAAGGCTGTTTGCATTTCGCTAATACCCTTGGGAAAGCTATGAATCCATATATTCTCCCTATGTATATACATATATACATAAGTTAATCCTAATGAATCAGATATACCTACTAATAGTTTCACTTAGTAGCTCATCAGGGCAAGAATCTGACTTTATCATTTGCTCTACTTAGGTATCAAGCACTTTTTACATTTTAACTTTAGACAATCCTAGCGGATCATATATATATATATTTCTTATATATATTTTTTTCTTTTGGCCAAGTGTTATAGTGTTAATCGATTATTTTCAGTTGATGTGACTCTCTTGGTCTTTCTTTTTTTTTTTCTTTTTTTTCCCCAGGTGAAGTTGGGTAGTATATTTTTACTAATAAATTATTTGCCGGATTTTTTTTTTACCACAAGGGTTTACCAATAGGATTAGTATATTATATATCTATATACCTATATATCTATTTATATATTATATATATATATATATATATATAATATATATATATATATATATATATATATATATATGAAATTAATATTTAGAAAAAACAAACACATGATGTTAAAATTCGCTGACAGAAATCTGTTTCAACCCTTTATTGAAGTGGTCTTCATCAAGATGTGTATATATGAGTGGACCGTTATACACACATCGCTCTTGATGAAGACCACTTCAATAAAGGGTCGAAACAGATTTCTGTCAGCGAATTTTAACATTATGTGTTTATTTTTTCTAAATATTAATTTCATACTGTCGGATTCACTTCCATTCACTTTTTCATATATATATATATATATATATATATATATATATATAATATACTAATCCTATTATTGTATATATATTCCAGTTTTGATTCTTTAAGGAATTTTTTGATATCTTTGAATTATTGGAACCACTGACTAGACAATAAGTGTTGCATGGAGTGAAATAAGTTCTCATCTGTAGATGACAGATCAAGAAAATATGTTGCATATGGAAGAACTCTCCTCTCCCATATCCCTGATCACTGACTTCACTGCATTCTTAATGAACAACAACGGGTGTTTTCATGCTGCAAAATCAGTGGTTAACTTTGTAAAAATGGAGAAAGAGTTATTTTCTCTTGCAACGAATTATCATTACTGCAAGAATTGCACAGTAACAATTTGTCCAAGTTGTAGCAATTCATCAGAAACAATTTCCTTTGAATTCCTCAAAATCTGAAAAGAATATTTTTCCCTCGTAGATTGAAATGTAGATGTAGATTGAAATTGAATAGTGTGTGTGTGTGTGTGTGGGAATGCATGTGAACACACACACACACACACATACACACTCACACACATATGCACATACACACACATACACACACATGTATATATTATATAGATAAATAAATAAATATTTTAGTTTATATTTATTTACACGGGAACAAGTCTGCTACCATTGGTTTCCTGCTGTGTATGCTTAATCTTTTAAGCGGAGCAATCATCTGGCAGCAAAAATGTTTTAAAAATGATACAAAAATAATCAATTTAAAAAACAAAGGGTGTTATGCTCAAGACACCCCTTTGTTTGGTGCTGGGGATACAGTTGGTGTACTCTTGGCCAGTGGTACTTAAAGTGATATAATGCATACTGGTGCTAGTATGCAAATTCATTGACTGCTGGTACATGGTGAGTTTCCATTTTTACATCTGTTAATAATGGAGATTCGCTTCTGGTTTTTGTCTGTCACAAAAATTACATCACTGCTTACGTCACATTATCCAAAATCGTCATAGCATAGAATAAATACACTCAAAATTTGAACATGCAACATTAGACAGTACTCATTATTTTTTAAAAACAAGTTTTAATAAATACATGACTGGTATTATATATCTATATATAGTTTGTTTTATTTTAATACATATTTAAAGTTTACATTTCAAATTGTTTTATTTTTTAATCCTTTAATGAATTTGATGATTTTACTTAATTAGGGTACAAACTCGCTGACATTGAATTTTTTACTCCCACCCCTCAGGCAATATGTTTCAAAAATCTATTTTTACATCGTCCGGAGGGTGTTTTTTATTTTGTACTAGTTATCATGATTTTTTGTAATGCTCACATAAAAACAAGAATAAAAAGTCAACTAAGTAGAAGTATATGTATTTCATTCCAAACCAAAATTGATATATTAAAACAAAAAATAAAACAAGTTATTGTGTCCTGATTATGCATTGGTCACCCAAGACTAACGCACTCCTATATACTCAAACAAAAACTACAACCACAGTGTGAAACATGTCAAACACCTTTGACTGTTAAAGACTTATTCATGGAATGCAGATTTTTTGCTCACATCAGAAAACGTATTTTAATGCAAACAATATGAAAGATCTATTTGAAAATGTCAACATGGAGGACATTCTGTCCTTTTTTAGGGAAATAAAATTATACCATAGAATATAGACATGAACTTAATCAATACCATACAACATGATCCCCAATGGTGCTAACACATTGTTAAAACCAATTACTAAAAAGTATAAATATAAATACACAACATGTTACTTCCTAACCATTAGCCATGACATAACCCCGGATGGGTTGATATACTGTTAAAATCAACCAACCAACCAACCAACCAACCAACCAACCAACCAAAAAAATTGTTACTTATCCGTAACACCATAGACTTGCCTAGAACAATAACAGAATCACTTAGAACCCAGAGTGTCCTGGCCAAGCTATGACTGAAGTCTTCTCTTCTAACAGCATGGTACCTCTATTTATACTATATGGAGATTTGCCATTTTGTTTACTGGTGATCAGTGTTCAAACTCTAGTGCATCATTTTCATATTCATATATGACAATAATATATATAACATCTAATATAAACACAAAAATTCATAAAACATCTCTATAATATGTACTGTTTGGATTATTCGGTCTATTGTGCTCATCTTGATTGTTATCAACACAACGTTTCAGCCGATATGCCCTCCAATTCTTCAGATTTTTTTTGTTGAACTCGTGAACCTTCTCAGACTTGGGAAACTTCTCTTCAAACTTCTTGTTGAACTCTTCTTGTCGTTATTGGGTGCCTTCACAGAACTTCAAGAAACACCTGTGGAAGGCCAGAGGGCATATGGCCAAAAGTTGTGTAGATAACAATAAAGATGAAGACAATAGTCTGAATATTCTAAATAATACAAATTATCAAACCTTCTCTCAAAAAATTCAGAGAAATATTTCTATATTGTTTGATTTTATTCTTTTTTGTACAATACAAGAGTTAGAAATACTTGGAACTCAATCATCAAATCAAATAATAATGTAGCGATTGTCTGCTCTTGCTGGAATGGATTTGTGTCCAAAAGGGTTATCTTTCCTTGCCACCAGGGATTTGCCACTAGGTGGCATTACTGCTGGGCTATTTAAACTCAGCCTGGGAGATTGTTCCCTCTTTTTTTGGGGGGTGGGGGGGGGGCTTGTCTCCCAACTACGGGCCCTTACATATATGTGTAAATAGCCCTGTATAGACCCTACCATGTGGGGCATGCCAAAGTAAGTGACTCTTATATTCATCAAGAACTCTTTCTTATTTCCCAAAGACTTCATCCTAACTGTTGTATCTTGTTATATATTTCATGTTCCATGTGTTCAGACAATAAAGTCTGTATTGTTGTTATATTGTACCTCTTTGTTTGGATTTTATTATATATATATTCACTTATGTTTGAAGGTTTCTCTGAAGCTCTCTAGCATATTATCATAACCAGTTTTGGCCACTAAAGCCAAAATCACACATTCAATTCTTATAATAATATGACACAAATATGCTAACAGTCTGTGGCACATTGAAAAATATCCTGGTTTAACAGGATATAATATATATATATATTTACCAACTCCTCCGCACGAGCAGGATGTGACACAAGGTCAATTTGTTAAGCGGGGTTTAACAGGTTTGAATTCAGAGTTTTCCTTCTCCTAGATTGCCTAACCAAGGTTAAAGAGCCCAGTCTGCCCTACTATTTACCCATAGCTGGAGGGAGAGTAGAATTCATACCTTTCCCAAGGGTATTAGCGCTAAGTGAAATGCAATTACCACGTCCAGGATTTGAACTCGGGGCGACGAATCCATTTCCTATGACTTTAACCATTACACCACGCACTTCCTAACAGGATATAATATGATGGTACACCACATCTGATAGTTTGAGATGCGCTGCTCTAAGCCACACTGACAGGGTTTTGTAAGTAATAATGTAAAATAATGAGATGTGGAAATGTGAAAAAACACAAAATTTAGTTATACGTGTTGATAATAGAATTTAACTGGAATTTGGATGCCGTGTGAAAAACTGACCTGTTGGCTTTTGATTGGTCAAAAAGTGCCAACAGGACGAAGAGTGAAAGGGAAATAGTGAGAGGTGGGGGTCAGTTGGAAGTTTTCAGAGTGGACAAATGTCAAGGCTGGCTGGTGTGTCTGTTTGAGACCCAAATCTCCAACTTGGATGAAATAAAATAAAAAGCTCTGAAAAAAAACAAGAATGTCATGTGTTCAGAACTAAAAAGTATCAACGGCCCAAGACAAGGCATCCCAAGAGAACCCAAATCATTCCAGACTTGAAGAATGGAGAGAATCCAGCCAGCCCAAAACAGACCAGGTACCGATCCAGATCAAAGACTACATGGGTTAATACCCAACTATTAACTCTTTGCCTACCAATTTCCCCCAAAAGGGTTGAGATGCCATAAAACCAGCCAACCAACCAACTAACCTATTATGATAAGCATTACACCACAAATGCCTCCATGTTTTATTCTTTTAACTTTTTGTCTACCAAATTTCCTTCATGGTTGTACCAAATTTTCTTGATATTTTTACCTGTATGATGGGATATTTCAAAGTTTATTATCTATTCACCTCAGAACTCATTCTATTCAAATAAAGTCCTATTATTGTATACAGAGTCCTTCCGCTTAATTATAATGAACTAACCATCAGTTTTTGTACTTTGCTTGGGTGTGGTGGTGGAAGAGCAACTGTGAGCAGTTTAAAGTAGGCAAAGAGTTAAGTGGCAAATTGTAAAGAATGCGCTTCTATGTAGGGAGGGGAAAAGATGCAAATCATGCCTCGAGGGAAAAATTGTGCATACTGGTACACACCAATCATAGCAAATTGTTAAACAAAACAATAGAGTGTATTGTTATTTGAATAAATCAATCATCAAAGTTATGAACTGGTATTAGAACAATAAGAAATAATATTTTCTGATTGATTGATTTTTAATGGCATGTCAAACTGTCTAGGTTTATTTCATGCCATAGACAAGTTAGGGAATTACGTTTACTGTACGTTTATATTTACATTTTTTGCATAATTGTTTCTTAAGAGATTTTTTTTTTCTGCACATATTTATGTGATACAAAGTATTCCTATCTGATAGAAATAATTTGCACACAGTTATCTGTTTTCAATTAACTAATTATGATAATTTCTCCATGATTAATTTGCATAATTCATGGAACATAGTTTAAAAAAATTAGTTTAAATTAATTGATTAAAAGAATTTAGTTAAAAAAAATTAATTTTTTAAAAATTGATTAAAAAATAAATTTAGCTAAAAAAAATTTGATTAAAAAAAACTTTGGTTAAAAAAATAAAGAATTTGATTAAAAAGAATTTGGTTAAAAAAATTAGTTTAAAAAATTAGTTAAAAAATAAATTTAGCTAAAAATTTTGATTAAAAAAAATTTGGTTAAAAAATTAAAAAAATTATTAAAAAGACTTTGGTTAAAAAAAATTAGTTAAAAAATATTACACATTAACAATGAAATAAGTATGAAATAATACACAATCTGTTCATAATCTATCTATCTATCTATCTATCTATCTATCTCAATCTATTCATATCTATTTATCTATGTCAATCTGTTCATATCTATCTATCTATCTATCTATCTATCTATCAATTTATCTATTTATCTATCTATATCAATCTGTTCATATCTATCTATCTATCTATCTATATCAATCTGTCCATATCTATCTATCTATCTATCTATCTATCTATCAATCTGTCCATATCTATCTATCTATCTATCTATCAATCTCTCTATCTGTCTTGTTATATCTATCCATTCATTCATCAGTGGTGAATATTGATCACATATATTGAATACTATACATTGAAAATTTCAGCCCATATCTTGAAGACAGACTATTGATCATCACACACACAGAAGCACAAACACACAGACACATGGATGCACAGATACACAAATCAAATGAACCAATGTTGGAATTCTATAAATTCCAACAGAATTGGGCCAACCAGTTAGGGCTGGCACGTATCAATCTTAAACTCCCCAACTCGAGGGGGAATTCTGCTTTGGGGCCCCCAGAAGGGCGGGTTTCATATATTTTCTATGCAAATTAGCATGTAGTAGAGTGGGGGTTCATATATCTAATATGAATACTACTAGATGGAAATTGACTCCTTGTAAAGTGGGCCCCCCACAATTCTATGATATGGGGGGTGGTATCATAGATTGGTGGGGGGTTAGACCCTAGCAACGACCCTGTAGCCAATAAGTAACTTCATATTTCTTGATTGTTTCAGACATACACACACAAAAAAATTAAATAAATTAAAATAAATTAAATAAAATAAAATCATTAAATTTAGAGGAATAAAAAAATCAAATAAAAAAACAAACAATGCAAACAGGAAAATGCAAATTAGAAAAAAAATAAAAAAAAACTCTTGGATGCTCTGTCGCACGAATGGATCCGAATTGGGGCAGACATGGCACAAGTGTCAGGGAGAGACAGGCACCAGGAGCAGGATGGGTTGGAGGGGAGGAAAAATGGTTGGCTTCTGCAGCACAGCACAGAACAGCACAGGACAGGACAGGACAGGGCAGATGGAAATAGAGAGAGAGAGAGAGAGAGAGAGAGAGAGAGAGAGAGAGAGAGAGAGAGAGAGAGAGAGAGAGAGAGAGAGAGAGAGAGAAGAAGCAGACCAAGATAGATTAACAGAAGAGAGGAGAGAGAGAGGGGGTGGGAGAGTGGGAAAGGGGGTGTATAGATTGGCAGCAAAAGAATCTGACAAATGCCAGGGAAACCTGCTGACGCCAGATGCTGGGAATCTCCATCTTCATCCTTTGTGGTGATTGTTGTTGCGGTTGTTGTCATCGTTGCAGCTGTAGCTGAACTATAAGGACTGAAGAAGCCCAAATGACACAACATTATGTGGCTTAATAGTATTAAGTGCAAACATTAATAATATCAAATCTAAAGGAATCTATCGATCTCTCTTTCTCATGATGACAGTTGATATCCATCAATCAACCCAATATGTATCAATGGCTATTTCTTCCTTCTATCTTTCTCTATATTCTCAGCTGTTAATATCTGCCTGTCTCTTTCTTGACTTATATCTATCTGCTTCTGTTTATGTATATCTATCATAGTTGTTCAAATCTATCTATCTATCTATCTATCTATCTATCTATCTATCCCTGTTAATATCTACCTCAGTCTATTCCTATCTGTATATATCTCAGTCTATTCTTATATATCTATCTATCTATCTATCTATTTAATTTTTTTCAAATCTATTAATCTGTCCCTGTTGATATCTACCTCAGTCTATTCCTATCTATCTATCTATCTATCTCTATCTATCTATCTATCACCACACACACACACACACACACACACACACACACACACACACACACATATATATATATATATATATATATATATATATATATATATCAGTCTATTCTTATTTATCTATCTATTCATTTATCTAATTCTGTTCAAATCAATCAATCTATCCCTGTTGATATCTACCTCAGTGTATTTCTATCTATATATGTATATTAGTCAATTCTTATCTATCTGTCTAATTCTGTTCAAATCTATCTATCTATCTATCTATCTATCTATCTATCCCAATTAATATCAACCACTATCTCAGTTTGCTGATATTTATCTATTCTTATGTATTTGATCCTATACATATCTATCTATCAACTTATCTACATCAATCTATTTTTATCTCTCTATATATATATATATCTCTCTCTATCTATCTATCTATCTCTTCTCTCTCTCTCTATATATATATATATATATATATATATATATGTGTGTGTGTGTGTGTGTGTGTGTGTGTGTGTGTATTAATATCTATCAGTCTATTCTTATATTTCTGTGTCAGTATTTATCTGTCTATTCCTGTTTATCAATTAATCACTCTCTCTCTCTCTTTCTCTCTCCCTCTCTCTTTTATATATATATATATATATATATATATATATATATCTAGCAACCACTTTCAAGTGAATTTATCTACCTAGATTTATTTTTAATGATTTTATACATAAAAAGGTTTTATTGCATGAATCAGATCAGCGGTTGATTGTATATAGCCTTGGATTCAAGTGAATATGCATTACTTATATATATATATATATATATATATATATATATATATATATATATATATATATATTATATGAAAGGTAAAATGGATATGAATCCGACAATATGTGTAGAAAGTTTGTAGAAAAAACACAAGATGTTAAAAATTTTTGCTGACAGAAATCTTTTTGACCGTATGAAGAGGTCTTTATCAAAGATAAATATATATATATATATATATATTTATATTATACTCACACATTTCCAAAAAAACTCTATGTGTGTGTGAGTGTGTGTGGAGTGTGTGTGCGCATATTCTTTGATTCTATCTTTCTCTCACACATGCATATTATTATATATACATATATTATATATATATATATATATGTGTGTGTGTGTGTGTGTGTGTGTGTGTGTGTGTGAGAGGTAAAAATATTTTCTGGTTAATAAAGGAAAGTAATCAATACATATGCTCTATAAATAGAGACCTTCATCTTTCTCCTTTGAAGAGAACCAGAAAAGTCATGAAAGTTTGCAACGACAGCGACAGAGGGGCACAATATTGGATTCTCAGGTTCAGGAGTCTGCTTGGAGGTGTGATGTTTGTGATTGTGTTCTTCTTTCTGAAGATGGATACGTCAATCACAAAACGTCTCACGGGAGCGATGAACAGGAGATGCTTCCTTTGAGGCTAGCTAATACCACTTGTGTCATCACAAGTCGAGTCTACAAATCTTTGTCTGGTTTGAAAATACTCATGCTGATGCACAAAAAACCTTCTCCAAGACCTAAATTAAGTAACCTTTATAGTTATCACTCTGTTTGTCTGTCATCTCTGCCTCAAGGTTTGTACGATTGTTGCTTGTTTTGAAAATTTATCTGAGGAAACAATCAAAGATAAAATGTCAATCCAGACGATGCTGGAGGACCAAGAGATGGCAATCATCTGTGAAGATGGAACGATCATATAATGTATTTTCAAGCTCTGTCTCTTTCTTTCACACAGATCTTCCCTAGACTCTCTTTCCTTCTCTATCCTTCTCTCACACTGTCTTTCTGCCCTACTCTTCATCAATAACTGGCTTTGGTTTGGTTTGTTTTGTTTTATGGCATATCAACCTCAGTGGGTCATTTAATGCTGATAAAGTTTTGAAATAAATTAATTCTTAATGGATAATCAATTTTGTTTATAAACACATTTTTCTATTTAACCCATAGATGGGACCTTAACCGGTACTACCACTCCGGGTCAGAGTGGACCAGGGACCAATGATGATGAAGGGATGCTCTACATTCCCCAAACCTCCAGAACTGGAACCTCACCATCAGATAGAGTTTAACATCATTCCCAGGACATGTAAACCCTCAGCCATCACCTTCTAGCACCCATATAATAAAAAGGGTTGGCATGAATATTCTCAAGTTGGACCAGGACCAATATGATGAAGGGATGCTTGGAACCTCACCATCAGATAGAGTTTAACATCATTTCCAGGACATGTAAACCCTCAGCCATCACCTTCTAGCACCCATATAATAGAAAAGGGTTGGGACTTGCCATAAGGACAATAGGGTTGGGTCAATCATATAGGTGATAGGGCTTGACATGACCAGCTGATTGATTGGAGGGGGCCTCTCCAGCCACTCGTCTAGCCTAAGTAAGGGTGTAAATGGAATGTTGTATGTCATGGACTGCTCATCCGCCAGGATTCCATCCTTAAGCATCACAGGTCGCCACCCACAACCAACAATATACATATACAAAACCCCAACTATTGGAACATATAATACATGAAGTTAAAACATGAATATTCTCAAGTAAAAAAAATCAAATTTAAAAATGTTACATCACAAACACGGTCAACACTCACAAACCATAAAAATTCTTAAAATTGCAAGTGTGCACATGCCCGTGAGCTGCGTATTTAACAAATGCAGAAGGAGGAATTTGAAAAGGAAGTGAAAAAAAAAAAAATCAGTGAAACAGGAAGATCATACCAATAAGACTGGGTATGAAGTCTTCAAACAAGTAAAAATCAGACTGAGGAGGCAAAGAAATGCTGAAATAAATTTATATCTGTACCAAGGTATCCTTTATTCAGTTTTACATATACTCCCTATATGTAAAAAATATATACGCAAATCTTTATATGTACATTTGAATTCACAATTTGGTTGAATCGTATCAAGGAAACACTTGATATCATCCACCTATATATATATATATATATATGTATATATATTATATATATTATAAAAAAGAAGATCCGCAAAATGTATTATGTTTTCAGAAAAAAATTTATTTTTTTTATCTTACATATGCAACACGTGTTTCAGATCTTCTGGTATCTTCTTCAGGCTTTGATCATAATATTATTGATCAAAGCCTGAAGAAGATACCGGAAGATCTGACACACGTGTTGCATATGTAAGATAAAAAGAATAAATTTTTTTCTAAAAACATAATACATTTTGCGGACCTTCTTTTTTATAAAATATTGAATTTTCTCCCGTTGGAACCAGAACAACATTTTATATATATTATATATATATATATATATATATATATATAAGAGAGAGAGAGAGAGAGAGAGAGAGAGAGAGAGAGAGAGACATATATATATATATATATATATATATATATATATATATATATATTGGCAAATTGGAATGGTCTTTCAATTTTAGATTAAATAACTATAGATACAGAAGTAAAACTCTGGATCATAATAAACTCCTCTCAAGAGAACAACATTTCTGCCTAACAGACTTTAATAGAGAAGCTTTAATAAAAGTTACCTAACACTACAGTAATTATAGAAAATCCTTGAAAATAGATTGATATTACATCTATAAACCTTCTTTTTACAACATAGAGATTTTGGACTATTCCTTCATCTCCAGTTGAGTGAACATGAAAAGACTTGAAAAAACTCTAAAATTTTTAAATGTCAGAGGGTTTGTATAAGTAAAATCATCAAATTTATTGAAAAAGTAAACAAAAAAACAAACATTTGAAATGGAAACCTAATTCTGTTCCCCCCTCAAATTAAATGTTGCGTGCATCTACTAATTATAAATTAAATAATTATTTTGAATATTTTACACATAAATTTTACACAAAATCGTAGGTATTTTTGTAAATTATAAGGAACAGGTTTTATTTATTTTATCAACATTAATTGTTCTTTATTCTATGTATTGATGATTTTGGGTAATGTGATGTAAGCAGTAGTTTTGGTTACAGACAAAAAGAGGCTGAATTTCCCTATTATTAATAGATATGTCTACAATATAGTGACTGCCACTTCTTTGCAGAAGAAGGCCAGCTCCTCAATACATGAAGAGTGTCTGTGAAAGTGCATATGACTCTTCAGGCCAAGTATTTCTTGCAAGCTCTATTGCATGTGTGACAAATGAATTAGCTGTCTTTTCCATTGACATTGCCCCTGTGCACCCTCATATGACCTCTCAAACCCACCACAGACCCACACGCTTTGTCATAGAATGTAGGTTGCTGCTGAAGGACTTTCATGAAACTGGTCCTTGATAGTCTGTTGTCATGAGATTTCATATGACTAGCAAGTGTGGTTTTAAACGTACAAACCCTTCTACATATGTTACAAATGTATTAAGGTTGTATTGTGTCCTTAAAAGGGATACAATAAGACAAGGCTGTAGTCAAGTGGAAAGGACCAGTCAACACGTTTGTAGATTTAAGATAAAGGGTTTTATTACAGAGAGATACAATAAGACAAACAAGGAATAGAGAGATACGCTACTAATCTTCGAAGCCAGATCAGAATAATGCTGTTCTCACTATATATATAGTCAGACCTGTAGGGAATAAACAAAACAAAAATAAAAATAAAATAAAAATGAAATAAAAAAACAACAAACTCACATGAGACCTTCCACGGAAGAACCCTCTGTGCATGTCCGACAAAAAGGACTGACTCTCTACCCCCAAAAGAATATCTCAGCCATTCGAACTGAGGCTGTAACTGGGTCTAGTTGGTCCTACTAGCCAGGGAGATTTTCCCTTGCTACAGGTGACTATGACCTGGTCAATAAAACCACCTTCTGCCTTTGTCTCTTTCCTTTCTTGTTCTTTGAATGCCTTCTTTTTAGCGTGCCCACCAAAAAGTGATGGGGTTAAAAGAAAATCCAAGGAACACACAACCAAGAATATAAAGCTGTTATCTACTCCCAGTCTCCGATGTGCCCTGAGATTGTTTTTGATGACAACCTTAAAATGTTTCTTAGGTTTATATGTTGGATGTATACCTTGTTGTAACTCTCTGTAGAACAGCTGGTTGGGTAATTCCTTATCTTATATTTTTTAATACAAGAAAGCTTTTAAAAGAAAAGCTTCAGTGGTGTTTCTACCAATGGAAAACTTGCTGGAATAAGTGTTGAATGCCAAAGGGGTTATTTTGAAGAAAATCAATGTCTCATTCATTGTTCATTTCTCTTTTCTCAATATATTAAGCATATTTAATAACTAATATATGAACCATAGAACCACCAGCTACAATAAATCCTCCTAATTGAATTAACCTGCAGATTAGTGTTAGAATTTTATGGGCCATCCTGTAGGCTTTAAGCAAGAGTGCTTGTCCAGTGGAATTGGATCCTTGGTAATCCTCTAATAATGAATCCTTTGGTTCTTCTGGTAAAGAGTCCTGAGTATTGTAAGTCCCTCCTCAATGAGTGCTACTAGAACTATGGCTAGTATCAGTGTTTAAGTAGTGTATCAGCCATGCAGTATGACTAGTGATTGGCGAAGGAATAAGCCCTGTGACTACAGCTGGTCTATAAATTCAGGTGGGGAATTTGAGCACACCTTATATCCACAAATATTCCAACATGGTTGATGGTTCTGCCCATCTAATCACCCACGATAAGCTTGGCTTCCATATAACAAGATTGCAGATATTTTTTTTTCATCTCTATCATATATATATATATATATATATATAAAGGGAATGACTTACCGGTAAAAAATATTGGGTTAATCTCAATATTTGGTTCATATAAGTATTACTTGGATAAGTCAGTGTTATAACAAATATGAAGTATCAATATGTTAGTAGAGTTCATTAACTGCAAAACTGTTTTCAACAGTCATAATTACAATATGGACTTCCGTAGTTAACTGTGATTAATCAATAACTTGATTAATTCAGTGGATTTAACCCTGAAGATCCTTATGGTGAAACTCGAGTAGGTTATTTCTATACACACTGTAAGATATATTTATATATTTAAATAAATTTACTAAAAATAATGGAATCCTTACTGTTTTGGAGTTGTTTTTTTTTCTTTCAATATTTCTAACAATTTTTTTAATGTTATCTTGAAAGGAATTAATGAATTGTCCAAAAGAGTTATGTATATAAAGAAGAAGAAGAAGAAGAAGAAGAAGAAGAAGAAGAAGAAGAAGATTATCAGTTGTATTAGTGCTATTGTATGGCAGCACCACTTGGACCTTAATGAAGTGCCTAGACAATAAGCTAGATGGAAGCTGTACAAGAATGATGTGTGTGATCTTGAATAAATTCAGAAACAACACCCCACAAGGAAGCAGCTGTATGGCCACTAGCCCCCTATCTCACAAACCATCCAAGTGAGATGAACAAGGTATTTTGGACACTACTGGAGAAGCAGGGAAAAACTCATGTGACATCCTCTTGTGGAAACTAGCACATGGACATGCCAGTGCGGGCTGTCCAACAAGGACATACATTGACCAGTTCTGCACAGATACTGGATGCTGCATAGAGGACCTCACTCGAGGACAATGAATGATAGGGGAGGTTGGCGAGAAATTGTCATGGATATCCATGCTAATTGCGTGACATGATGATGAATATGATCATTCATAGCTGGTTGAAGAACTGGATTCATACCTTTCTAAAGGGTAAAAAAGCAAGTAAAGTAGGTGGAGTGACCTAATGTTGGTATCAGCCGGATAGCGATGGAGTCTATCCCCTTTTCATTAGTGCTAGACCTGGGTGATTGTTTTTGCATCTGAGGTGGAATGCCACACCTATCATCAGCTCCTCATTTTACTGAACAGATCCAAGCTGTGCTACTCATGCGCTGAGTTGGCGAGGGTCGGTATTGAACACTGAACCTTATGGTTCTGTTTGATACCCTACAGCCTAAGCTAAACAAGGGTAATGGTTCAAAATGAACACACATTTCCATGGTGCATATCTTCACACACACATGCATGTATGTATGTATGCACACATGTGTCTATGTATGCATACACACACAAACACATATGTATGTACACACACATACACATATGTATGCACACAAGCACACAAACATATATATGCACACACTCACACATACACATGTATGTATACACACACATGCATACACATCCATGCATGTATGCACACACAAATGCACACATACACACACACACACACACACATATATATATATGTGTGTGTGTGTATGTGCGTGCTCTACGAAAGTGGCACAAGATGGAGGTCCTGGATACATTTCCTACTTTCAAGCCTGACCATATATGTAGTATGTGTGGCAGGGTTTGGCTGTCACGGGCTAGTCACTTGAGTCATATGCGGTCCCATGGTAACAGACAACCATGTGAAAAACGTGTGTGTATGAGTGAAAGTTGAGGGTCTCACATGTATTTTACGTGACGGGACATGTAAAAGCAAAGCTGGACATCTGAGCCTTTTGCGTGCTCACAACCAAACTTTGTAGAAGTGGCCTTCTTCTGTGAAGAAGTGGCAATCACCATATATGTATTTATATTATTGTTTTCATTAATGTATTTCACAAGGTTCTATTTTCCTTACTCAGTCGGTAGAGTGTTCGGCTAGAAACCACAAGGTTCCTAGTTTGATACCGATCCTCGCCAACTCAGCATATGAGTAGTACAGGGATCTGTGCGGTAAAGTAAGGAGCTGATGGTAGGTGTGGCACTCCACCTCAGATGCCAAAACAATCTCCTTGGTCTAGCGCTATTGAAAAGGGGACAGGCTCCCTCGCTGACTGGCTGATACCGACTTTAGGCCGCCCCGACGAGTTTACTTACTTACTTTTTATACAAGCAGAAAACAGTTGACTTTTGGCTCAAACTCTTGGAGGTTGACCATATTGCTCAAAGCAGAGTCAGTAAAACCAATTCGTACAAATTTCTATTTTTGGAAAAATTCCAATGTGTGCTATATCAGATTAGGAGCTGGAACCAAACACCGCTTGGATGGCCAAATTTAGTGTGGTGGGCGTTATGTGTGGGTTGTTTTTGGAACGAAGAACAATCTATGCCAAAATTCCCTCTTAATTTTGTCAGTGCATTGTAGAAATCATGTGTAATGTGCATTCAGGCAATAGTCCTTCATTAATAACAAATTGAAGTCAAGGAATTTTTAAAAAATGATCTCTCTCTCTCTCTTTCTCTCTCTCTCTCTCTCTCTCTCTATATATATATATATATATATATATATATATACTAGACAAAACATGACTCGTTGGATCAACCATTTAGCTCTGGGTAGATAATTACCCAGATTATGGAAAAGTGAGTTTGCCAAACAAATTAAATTTTAAAAATATGAATACGGCCGGACAAAACATTAAAATTATTTTGTAAGATTTCTAAGAAATGGAAGGTTTGCCTAATTTAAACTACGGGTTGCTATTTATGAAATTTAACAAAGAAATACATTTCAAATTCTCTCTCTCTCTCTCTCTCTCTCTCTCTCTCTCTCTCTCTCTCTCTCTCTCTCTCTCTCTCTCGAGAGAAACTAAAATATATACAGAGGGGGTAATCAAGAGGCAGAATATAAAGTAAGAGATTGGTCAGTTTTTGTCTTAATTGCAAATTATGACTAATAAGAACCAATTAAAATAATTTTTTTTCAAAATGGAAAATGATCTACTTTTTTACTAAACTTTATTTACTTTTGTACAATTAAGAAAAATTACATTAAGATGTTATAATTTTGTTAAGCTCTGATCTGTTCATTATTAAATGTTCAGTATGGCCACTTGCCTTCTATCATACAAACCATCCGAATGAGACAAACAAGACATATTGGACACTGCTGGATAAGCAAAGATAAGTTCTTAAGTGATGTTTTCCTATGAGCACCTAAAATATATAAGTGATAATAGTAGTAAGTTTAATAATAGTTTAATAATAATAATAATAATAATAATAATAATAATAATAATAATTATAATAATAATAATAATATAATATACTTATTAAATTATAATAATAATAATAATAATATAATTTTTTTAATAATATAATATTATTAAATTATAATAATAATAATAATAATATAATATAATTATAATAATAATAATAATAATAATAATAATAATAATAATAATAGTTTAATAATAAGTTTGATAATAGTATAAGTGATAATAGAATATAATAGTAAATTTCATATATATGAGACAAACAAGACATAATGGACACTGCTGGATAAGCAAAGATAAGTTCTTAAGTGATGTTTTCCTATGAGCACCTAAACATGTACCCACCAGTGTAGGTCAGCCAGCAAAAACCTCCATGGACCTTTGTTGGGTCATTTTACACCAAAGCTACTTTAACAATTATGGCTTCTAATTATATGCACACACACACACACACACACATATATATATATATATATATATATATATATATATACATATATATGAAGTTAAGTAGACAAACAAATGTGTTTATTTCTTATATGGCTTTAAGCCGACATGAGACCTAATAGGTCGAAATGTACATTCAGGGATTGACATTTTCTCGATTCATTTAGCCTTACATTTGAACATATATGCCCGCCTAAATTCATTAATTATTAACTAATTAATTTTCAAAATTAGGTATGACTTCAATTAAGCACATATCCTCCAAATATATATATATATATATATATATATATATATATATATATATATATATATAATATATATATTTCCCAATCCCTCCGCATGAGCAGGATGTGACAAAAAGTCAATTTGTTAAGTGGAGTTTAACAGGTTTGAATTCAGAGTTTTCCTTCTCCTAGATTGGTTACCTAACCAGAGTTAAAGAGCCCTGCCTGCCCTGCTATTTACCCATAGCTGGGGGAGAGTAGTTGGATGCATACCTTTCCCAAGGGTATTAGCACTATATGAAATGTAAACACCCTTGTCCAGGATTTGAACTCGGTTCGATGAGTCCATTTCCTACGACTCTAACCATTACAATACGTGCCCCTAATTATATAAGGTACCAAAATATATCTCCCCAATTATTCTAAACAGATTTTGGTTTATTTGTTTAACAGCATATCAACCCATTATGGATTATTTAATGCCAAGTTTGATTAATTTGCAAATGGTTGATTGGTTGGTTGGTTTTGCAGCATGTCATTCCTTGTTGGATTATTTTATGCTAAAAACATTTTGTTTTATTCATTCTTGATGGGTATTCAAATTTCCTTATGTAAACTCAATTTTTCTTTGAAACACAGATTTTATAAACTCATTTTTTTCTATTTAACCCATAAATGGGACCCTAACAAGTACTATCACCCCAGGTCAAAGTGGATCTGGGAGTAATGGCAATGAAGGGTACTCCACACTCCCTAGTGCTCCAGAATTGGAGCCTCAACATCAAATGAAGTTTAACATCCTACTCAGGATACTAAGACCCTCAGCCACTGCCTTCTAGCACATATATGATAAAAAGGATTGTCAGTTTGCCATTAGGTCAATAGGGTTGGGACAATCATATAGGTGCTAGGGCTTGGCATGATCAGCTGATTGATCAGTGGGGGCCTGTCTGACTACCCGTATAGCCTAAGTATAGGCCAAAGTGGGGTGTTACAAGACATAGACTGCTCAGCCACCAGGATTCCGTCCTTAAGCATCACAGGTCACCATCTATGTCCATTGTGGGAATTTATCCCTCTGCAGAGGTGTAGTTGGTGTATTCTACAGCCCCTGATGACAGGGCAGGCAAATGTTTTATTTAGGGCATAGTGGTATAATGGTTGGCAAGACGGTCTCACAAAACTACAAAGAGTTAGTTGATTGGTTGGGTTAATGGTATGTCAACCCTTGTTGGGTCATTTTATGCAGAAGTCAGTATAACAATTATGGCCCCCAATTATATACAGTACAACAATGTCCTCTGATCAATTGGTTGCTCATGTCAAGCCCTAGCACCTATATGATTGCTCCAACCCTATTGCTCTTATGGCAAGCCCCAACCCTTTTTATCATATGGGTGCTAGAAGGCGGTGGCTGAGGGCCGTCATGTCCTGGGAATGTGGAGCACCCCTTCATCACCATTGCTCCCTGGTCCACTCTGACCCGGAGTGGTAGTACCTGGTAGGGTCCCATCTATGGGTTAAATAGAAAAATGTGTTTATAAACAAAATTGATTATCCATTAAGAATTAATTTATTTCAAAACTTTGTCGGCATTAAATGACCCATTGAGGTTGATATGCCGTAAAACAAAACAAATAAACCAGAACAAAAATGTCTCTTCACGACCATTTTAACTGCCAAACAATTTGTTATCTCAAAGAGATCTATTTGACTCACAGATGTAACCTGAGCAAGTATGACCCCTCTAGGTCACCACAAGATTCAGTTTATATATAGTACAAAAAAGGTGTGTTCATTCATAAAAGATTGTAATCAAGGAAATTAAAAAATAAATTTTATTTACTTTTTGATAAATTTCATTTGCTTATGTACAATAAAGAAATTACATTAGAATCTAAAAAACAAGTAACATCCATCATTTTTTAATGGTCCAATCTGACCATGATCAAATGGTTAGTAAGTAAAGTAAAGTCAGGGTGGCCTAGAGTCAGTATCAGCCATACAGCGAGGGAGTCTATCCCATTTTCACTAGCGCTAGACCAAGGAGATTGTTTTTTAGCATCTGAGGCAGAGCGCCACAACTACCATCAGCTCCTCACTTTACCACACAGATCCCTGTTCTACTCATACACTGAGTTGGCAAGGACTGGCATCGAACCAGGAACCTTGAGCTTCACAGCTGAACACTCAACCGACTGAGCTAAAATTGAAAGGATGAGATTCTGTACATTTAGACATTCACTGAATCCAGACATGTGTTCTGGTTGGTTGTGTTGTATATGCAAAAGTCGAAATCTCCCGATTCACTAATACAAACTACATACACTCGTCAACGGGACGGATAAAGTCGGAAGTGCCCTCGGTCGTTACCTAAAACGGAATGACCATTTTAACATATATCTGCGCATGGGCTCCAAATCAGAGTTCCGGCTTGATAGTCAATTCCCAAAATTAAATAAAAATAAAAAATTGGTAAATAAAATTCGAATATCATCCAATGAAAGCGATTCCCGGGTAAAGTGAAAACAACTCCAATTGATCCAACTTGGGACCGCCGATCTCTATAAAACGAACAGCTTTGAAGGGCACCGACAGTCAGAGCTGAAGGCACCATCACGAACGCAGGCACGACGAGCGCTACCTCACAGAAGGACACATCAAAGAGCGGCGGGTCACACCCCCGACTTACCCAAACCAGGCAGTCAAATCAACAAGTCAACACGCGAACTTTTCTACATCATCCGAAGAAACCAAAGACGCTTACTACCAATACACAATATTCTGCCTACGACAACAACAACAACAGACACACCGACTGATACAAACCCCATTCGTGCTACCACAAGTGAGTAAACTTATCTACCTCCCAACTCCCAATTCTCTACGATCATCAACTTAAGGGGCGAACTTCAGTCCGTACCTACCTCCATATACACAATACCATCTGCCTACATCACCACACCAATACCACAACCAAGCTGGACATTTTACGAACTTAATATTCAACATAAATATCACAAAAATTGTGCGATACCCATCCTGACATTTACGGACTTGCTATTCACCTATAAACATTCATCAATTTTTAAACCTGTTGCTCTCTTGAATTTATTTCAACTTTTCGTTGTTTTTTTTTTTCATATTACTTTTCAATACAATTTTGAAATTTATATCTGTGTTTGTTTTTTCCTTGCCACCATACGCTTGCTACTAATCCTGTTTATAACATCTGGTGTCAGAAGCGTACGGCAGGGGAAATGGATTACTCAAGCTACACACGTGCCGCATTATTCGAACTCATAGGAAAGCATAAAATAGCTCTACTACAGTTAAAGTGCAACCCGGTACGCCCCGACGAGGCGACGATTGCTGAGACGCAAATGGAGATCGATGATATGGTAGCTGCTCTTAGCATGGCCCCCACAACAACACCAAATCCGACACATACCAACAACATCTGGTATCAGAAGCGTGCGATCGAGGAAATGGCATATACAGATCTTCCCCGAAAGGAATTATTCGATTTTTTTGCAGAACGAAAAGTAGAACTATTTGTCCTAAAATATAGTCCAAATCCGCCTGACCAGGCGACAATTACCAAATTGCAAGATGATTTAAATATCATGGCAACCGCACTTGGATTTGTAAAACCTGACGGCCCAACCGTGCACAACATTGCACATAGCACAGCGAGGCCAGCAGACGAGTCATCAACAACCAGCGCAGAGGCCACAACACAGTATACAAGTCTCCCACGAAAGAAACTATTCGATCTCTTCGAGAAACGGAAAAAAGAGTTTCTGCGTCTAAAATATAGCCCAAACCGACCTGACAAGGCAACAATAACCAAACTACAAGAGGATTTAAACAACATGTTAGCCGCCATGAAAGTTGTAAAACCTACCGAACCAACCCTGTACGAGATTGCGCACAACACAGTGCCGACAACAAAGGGTGCAACTTCAACCAGTTCAGCGAGCAAAACAGCCGACTCTGAGGATATCAAACCTCGAAACACAATTGCACACAACACTGCAGAGGGTTTAAACAACTTGTCAGTCGCCCTTAAAGTTGTAAAACCTACCGAACCAACCCTGTACGAGATTGCGCACAACACAGTGCCGACAACAAAGGGTGCAACTTCAACCAGTTCAGCGATCAAAACAGCCGACTCTGAGGATATCAAACCTCGAAATACAATTGCACACAACACTGCAGAGGATTTAAACAACTTGTCAGCCGCCCTTAAAGTTGCAAAACCTATCAAACCAATCTGTACGAGATTGCGCACAACAAAGCGCCAACAATAAACGATGCAACCACAAGCACAGTGATCAAAACAGCCGCCTTGAATGATGTAAAACTTCACAAAACAACTTCAAGTGACTCGACCATGACCACCACCCTGGTAAAAACAACATCATCCACACCTCAGCTCCCACTAGTTCACGACAACAACAAAAGTAAAACCACGACCCCTACTAATGGTCACAACAATAACAATGCACATAACACAACAATGGTATCAACCACAAGCACGGTGATCAAAACAGCCGACCCGGAGGAGGTAAAACCACACAAAACAGCTTCAAGTGATTCAGCTATAACCAATACCCTGGTAGAAACATCGTCCACATCTCACCTCCCACTAGTCGACGACAGCACTACAACTAAAGTAATGACTCCTACTACTACTGGCAACAGTACCAGAGCAGTATCCCCCGTACTAAAAACTGCCACAAGTAACACCACAGACTCCACGACCAGCACAGTGATTGAAACTGCCGTGAAACCTCACAAAACAGTTCCAAATGAATCGACCTCCACCAAAACCTTGGTGGAAACATCATCTTCAACACCTCACCTCCCACTAGTCGATGACAGCACTACAACTAAAGTAAAGACCCCTACTAGTACTACTACCGACGACAATATGAGAACGGTATATCCCGTACTAACGATTGCCACAATCAGCACCACCACATCACACGAACATAAGCACGTTAAAGAACCCGCTAAAAGAAAAAATTACAACTTGGATCCCACTTGCTCGCACGGACGCAACTGTCCCTGTCGTCAACCACTACTCACTCGGACACACATCACAGCAGCGGATGATAACAAACCATCCATAAGCATCAGGGCCGCTCTCCCCATAAATACCATCCTAATCAGCTTCAAACGACATTTTTCTGCCATACCAGGCGAAAGGGACCACACAATCAAAGCTATCGGTGGACCAAGCCAAATTTCTCTCCACCACAGAGAAATACATAAATTATCCTCACAACTTACAACATCTAAAACTAACCCAAAATATTTTACCCCACAAACAACATCCACATCGTTCCTATCACGTGACACTCACAGCAACAAACAACTTATATCACCCCCACCTGTCTATGGGGAAAACAGATCAACAAATAACAACACATACCAACAGCCTGAAAACAGAAAGCCTGTGACTATAGAATTAAAGATAAGACAACATTTCCACACACGCTTGAAATAACTTTATTTTCACATGATTCCTCAAAACACACTTACACATACATACCCAAACCCATTGTGAATCGTATCAATTTCTGAGGGAGCTCTGTTGTATATGCAAAAGTCGAAATCTCCCGATTCACTAATACAAACTACATACACTCGTCAACGGGACGGATAAAGTCGGAAGTGCCCTCGGTCGTTACCTAAAACGGAATGACCATTTTAACATATATCTGCGCATGGGCTCCAAATCAGAGTTCCGGCTTGATAGTCAATTCCCAAAATTAAATAAAAATAAAAAATTGGTAAATAAAATTCGAATATCATCCAATGAAAGCGATTCCCGGGTAAAGTGAAAACAACTCCAATTGATCCAACTTGGGACCGCCGATCTCTATAAAACGAACAGCTTTGAAGGGCACCGACAGTCAGAGCTGAAGGCACCATCACGAACGCAGGCACGACGAGCGCTACCTCACAGAAGGACACATCAAAGAGCGGCGGGTCACACCCCGACTTACCCAAACCAGGCAGTCAAATCAACAAGTCAACACGCGAACTTTTCTACATCATCCGAAGAAACCAAAGACGCTTACTACCAATACACAATATTCTGCCTACGACAACAACAACAACAGACACACCGACTGATACAAACCCCATTCGTGCTACCACAAGTGAGTAAACTTATCTACCTCCCAACTCCCAATTCTCTACGATCATCAACTTAAGGGGCGAACTTCAGTCCGTACCTACCTCCATATACACAATACCATCTGCCTACATCACCACACCAATACCACAACCAAGCTGGACATTTTACGAACTTAATATTCAACAGAAATATCACAAAAATTGTGCGATACCCATCCTGACATTTACGGACTTGCTATTCACCTAAAAACATTCATCAATTTTTAAACCTGTTGCTCTCTTGAATTTATTTCAACTTTTCGTTGTTTTTTTTTTTCATATTACTTTTCAATACAATTTTGAAATTTATATCTGTGTTTGTTTTTTCCTTGCCACCATACGCTTGCTACTAATCCTGTTTATAACAGTTGGTTGGTTGGTTGGTTGGTTTTTACAGAATTTCAATCCTTGTTGGGTTATTTTAGGCTGAAGTCAGTTTAACAATTATAGCCTCCAATTATATACAGTCCAAAATGTATTTTCCCAATTATTTTAAGCAGATTATAGTTTATTGGTTTATTTGTTTAACAGCATATCAACCCATTATGGGTTATTTAATGCCAAAATTTGATTAATTTGCAAATGTTTGCAAACATAACTATATTTTCAATGTTATGAGGCATTTTTTAAAAATTCCACTATATTCATCTATAATCAGTTGTTTCCCTAGTGTTATGATATTAAGTAATCTTATCTAATACATATAATTTGCACACGGTTATATGGTTTTAGATATTTCTAATATGAATAATTCATGTGCAATTATGATTTCAAGTAACTATTCTTATTAAATAAAAATCATTTAGTATTATTTGTATTATTTGGACTCATCTTCATTGTTATCTGTACAACGTTTCAGCCGATGTACCCTCCAGCCTTCTTCAGATATTTCTTGTTAGACTCGGGAACCTTTTTCGGACTCGGGAACCTTCTAGTCATAATCGGGAACCTTTATCTACTAGGCTATGTGTCCAATTGTTGTACAGATAACAATGAAGATGGGGACAATAGACCGAATAATACAAATAATACTAATTATCAAGCCTCATCTCAAAAATTCAGAGAAATAAAAATCATTTGTTTGCACAGAGTTATATAGCATCAAGTATTCCTATCTAATACAAATAAGTTAGCAAAAACTTACATTCATCGCCTCTGTGCAGACACTGGATGCTATTTAGAGGACTTGCTAAGAGGAATGGCTAATAGATATGGATGGCAAGAGAAAGTAAAGGGAATCTGAGCTGTTGGTATGCCTTGATGATAATGATGATGATAACACACCAGAGTAGGTCAACCAGCAAAAACCTACATCAATCAACTCTATGCAGATTCTGGATGCCTGGTGGAAGACCTGCCTGTGGTGATGACTGACTGATAGGGATGGGTGGTAAGAGAGAGTCATGGGAATCTGTGTTGTCAGTGCGACCTGATGATGATGATGATGATGATGATGATGATGATGATAAGTATATTGAATTGAAGTCTGTATTTACCTATCCACTCTCTCATGAGCAGGATGTGACATAAGTTGAGTTTTTTAAGTGGAGTACTGCTGGTTTGAATTCAGAGTTTTCCTTCTCCTTGACTGGTTGCCATACTAAAAGGAGGAGGAGTGGGAGAAGGAGCTCTCAAAGTAGTTTTTGTCTGCGAAGAGAGCCCCTTTGGTTTGAATTCCGTTTTCCTTCTCCTAGACTGGTTGCCATACCAAGTTTAAAGATCCCAATTTGCCCTACTATTTGCCCATAGCTGGAGGAAGAATAGTAGAATTCTTACCTTTCCCAAGAGTATTAGCGCTATAGGAAATGCAAACAGCTGCATCCATGATTTAAACTCGTCGGTAATCATTATAGTATGCATCTCCACAAGTTAAAGAATCCAACCTGCCCTACTATTTACCCAAAATTAGGCAGGAGAAAGGTTGATTCATGCCTTTACCAAGAGCATTAGCACAAAGTGAAATGCATACAGCTTTGTCCAGGACTTGAACTCAAGTCACTGATTCCATTTCCTATGAAATTAAATTGAATTGAACTACATATTTGAACTAAATTTTTGTATTTGATGTTATTTTTTCCCCAGGCAATTTTGGTATCCTTGGTAGTGTATATATATATATATATATATGTGGTTAAACAAAGCTTGAAGAAGATATCAGAAGATCTGAAACACATGTTGCTTATGTAAAATTTAAAAAATATTTAAAAACATAACCCATTTTGCAGACCTTTTTTTTTTTTAAATAAAATATTTAATTTTCTCCCGTTGGACCCATAACAACACTTTATATATATATATATATAGTATTACAGTGTGTATGGAAATAACCTACTCGAGTTTCACCGTAAGGATCTTCAGGGTTAATTCCAATAAATTAATCAAGATATTGATTAATTACAGTTAATTGCGATTATGACCGTTGAAAACGGTTTCTCTTTATTGTATATATATATATATATATATATATATATATATATATATATATATATATAGTTAATTTTAGTGTTTCTATATATATGTGTATATATTATATATATATATATATATATATATATATATATGAGGAAGATATATATATGAGGAAGAATGAATAAAGAATTTTTACATATATATATGTATACACACACATATATATATATATATATAGAAACACTAAAATTACCAATATATATATATATATATATATTGTTAATTTTAGTGTTTATTTTAATCAATTTAAACTTGGAGTTGATTACTTCTATCAGTTTTAAAATCAATAAAATAGATCAATTGTGTGTACTGTGCTGTTTATGATACTTGCAATTTTTTTTTGGGGGGTGATAGATATTTATGTGAATTCCAGAATAAGTAATGGATACTTGAGAGAACGAGGGAGAAAGAATGTCACAAGGAAAGAGGATAAAAGAGAAGTAATCATATTGGGAGAGAAGTCAGAAAGCGAAAGAAAGGTTGAGCGCCTTAGCAGAGTAAGAGAATGTGATTGATATGAGTCAAAGAGAGGGGAGAAAAAAAAGAGGAGGCAGCATCATTAGCAGACGGGAGAGAAACGCAAAGAGTCTGTTAGAGAGGGGTACGAGAGAAAAGCAGTAACAGATAGAGAGTGGGGACGAGCTCAGGCATCAGCAGCAGCGACACCTGGCAGCGGCGTAATAAACAAGATGGCGTCCCATTTGTTGAAGGCGTCGCACGGCCAAGTCGTTTTCTTGTTCCAGTGCGGCAACAACAGAGGTGGACTAGCAGAGTGTGCGCCACGGCCAGCCGATCACTAATGGATGCGTTTGCAAACAGGACCTCGCCCGGATTTTACGTATGCAAACGGTCAACATTAATCGCCAAAAAAGCAGGAAATATCTAAGAGAACGGTGAGTAGTAACAACTGGTGAAAAGAGGGAATTCTTCTGATGCTGCGTTTCTTTTTTCATGCTTTTTTTTACTACTAATACTATAAAGTGGGGGTCCAGTTTGTAATTATTTTAGATATTCAGTTTGATCCCTCACTTCTCGGTCATTTTCTACATATGTGTACACTCACATGTCTTACTACTGTGTGGTTTTTACTACTACTACGTTTTAGTACAACATTACTTCACCTCAGAATACGAGACCATTACACCCAAGTAGGAAAATATTTGGGGTTTAGTGTCAGAAAATGCTGTTGACAGTATTTTGCTTTGATTCTGGTTAAATATTTGTAAATATTTACTTGGTTTTAATATCGGTTATGTATATTTTTCTGTTTTGTGTAGAAAAATATAATGTACATTTAAATCGTAGTCAACAAATTAAGATAAAAGGGGTCAGTTTTTCGTATTGTGTGTTTGGTACCCCATATGTTTCTCTGTTATTCGTTGTGCAGTAGATTTTTTTATTACTGTAAATGTATTTAAAAAAATCATTTTACATTTATTTATATTTGTGTAAGTGTTGTGTCGTGTAGACTGTCGTAAACTATCTCAGGGATTTTATTGTGATGCAAGTAAAAGAATAAATAAAAATCTTCTTGAAAACTGTCAGGATATTATCAACTATTATTGTGTTTTTCTGAATAAATAGGGTTATTGTTCACATTTTCCTGCAATTAAAAAAAAAAACTGGTATTGGAATGCAGCTGAGCTTGAACCCATGTTGAGCTGCCGTTAGCATATTGTTGATTCAGGCTCAAAAGAAAAGAAAAGTTAATATTTGAAAATAATACAATTTCCTCTCGAAAAATAGCATTTATTCAAACTAGAAAATAAAAATAAATCTTTCTTTCGGTTTAAAATGGCCCTTTGAAAATAGTAGTCTCGATAATAATAATCAATAACAGCCAGGTTTCTTTTTAAAAAAAGAAAGAAAAGAGACTCCCATTCTGCAATTAGTCTCAATGTGACCCTGTTTAGGGATTTGCATTTCATTGAATGAAAGAAGAGGAGACCTAGATTTTTAGACTTGGAGCCTAGAAAAGACATTTTTTTCCTACTCTAGTTCTGTTTATTTTTCTTCTTTCTTGTGGCTTCATCTCTTCTTTCTCGGTGTCATAGGTTTATTTCTTGAGGGTGTATTCTTAAATCGCCACTTATCGATTCTTATCAAATTTCTATCGCTTGTTGATCAGCCTGGTAAAAATCTTGACTTCTCCCCCCTATTCTTTTTAAGTGACATTGTCGCCATTCCTGAGTCATTTGTCATGGAATGATAAACATCAAAGTGACACTAAACACCGGCTTCGTTTTGTCTATTTTTTAAAAATATTACTAAACCCTTTTCTGTGATTATTCAGCTGTGATTTTAATTCGATCGCTATTCTCTGATTTTATAAATTTTTACTTGGCCATAAAATTATACCCTCTGGTTGTAAAGAAAAAAATAAATTGTTTTACTCGACTGGGATTTGAACTCTGTCATCATATTTGCTGTTATCTAAATAGTGAAACTAATCATACCGTTTTATCACCTGGGGTTATTAATCTATTTGGTTTTAAAAGATATTACCTTGTACTTTTCTTTTTGGGTATTATTAATAATTTAAGAAGACTTCTTTGAAAGCGTTAATTTCTGACGTATTTGTAATAGGTCGGTGTTCGAATTTTGGTAAAATCCAAGATTTAAATGCTGATTTTAAGGCTAGTAACTTATTAAGCCTTTATTATTCGAACGATTGGCGCTACATAATCTTCCTACTCTCTCTCATTTTTGGTCTTGTGATGTACTAAATTATTTGGTTTCAATATATATATATATATTATTTATTTATTTCTGACCAATGTAATTCACACAACCCCTCAAAAATGTTATCCCATTCTAAATTTCTTATCAAAGTAATTGTTACCTTCCCTCCTCAATGTGCAAACTTGTGGTTCGATAAAGTATGAATGACTCTAGATAATGTTAAAGGGAAGGGGCCTACTTAGGAGGAGGAGGATGAAGAAGTACAAGGGCCCCACCATCCTAGTCATCTGTTGTTAGTACTTTCTTTTTGTTGCTTCGAAAAAATTAAGACCTATAATTATCACCATTATTATTGTTATGATATTAATTCTACTGTGTGCTTTTGATGCTTGCTTAGATAAATAAAAATAAAATAAAAAAAGGAGTTATGTTTGAAATGTGCCATGCCTGCTTGCTTCCTCATCCCTTCCAGCTGCACATGTCGTGTGTGTCATCTTTACTACTACTACTTGTAGTCGTATTACTACAAGTAGTAGAAATGAATGCTACTACGCTTATTGGTTCAAGAAGTAGTAGTTGAAAAGACCCGGAACAGGGATACAAGAAGAATGAAGGGCACCTACCAACGTTTTGTATGGAAATCAATGAAGCCTAAAGAAAGACTTGCACTTTAAACAAATAAAATATAAGTTATTATTTATTAAATGTCTATCTATGTTTGTTTATTGTTTAGATTTTTTAAAACGGTCCGTCCAGAGAATGCCTTTTTTTTTTCTTTTCTTTTTTATTTCTGTTGAAATATCGGTTAATTCATGTAGAGTGTGATCAGTGGTACTGCATTTAAAACTGAAACTCAACACTTGATTCATTCAATTTTTAGATATTCTAACGTTAAAAATAGTTATGTTTTCGTTGAAGCAATACTTTAAAAACTAAGAACCGTTTTGAATTTTATTCTTGTCTGTACCTTCAATAACTGGATATTTGTCGATACGGTTTCGAATGTGCAGAGAGAAATAATGAGCCTTGTGTCCTCCTTGTCTTCCTCCTTTTTCCGATCCGCGCTCATCATCCCATTGGTATGCAATTTTTTCCCTCCCTCAATTTTGATGGACCCTCCTTCCTTCCTTTATTCTTTCATCTTCATTCGATACAACAGATTTTTATCGCCCTGTCCCCCCCCCCCCCCGTGATCTATTTGATGTTAACAAGACAAAAATTTCAATTATTTTTCTGATAAAGAAATAAAGACAAATTCCATTCCACTCGTTCATGAGACCAAAAAAATAAATAAAAAATGACCATATTGATTTATTTCTCAAAAAATTATGAAAATAGTCGATGCTAGCATTTTTCTTTCTTTTCTTTCAGTCTTAATGATTTTTTTCCAATTCATTCCTCCAAATCGACCCTGTAATCAATCAAGGATTGTAATTTCTTTTTACCGATATTTGACTTATGTGTGAAGTTCGGGAACAATTTAAGCTGTTAATTATTTCTTAAAATAGAAAATAATTGATTTAGAAAAAAAAAAAAAAAAAAAAAAATCCTTCAAAATAATGACGCAAAAAATATGAACTGCAAAATCAACGAATATTTTTTTATATATATATAATGTGCTCCTTAATTCAAACGAATTAATTTTTTTTGGCAAATTATTTCTTGTTATGAAATTGAATTTTAATTATATTGATTCATTTCAATTTTCAGTAGTTAAATTAAAATTGCAAACATTGAATCAATTTTTTTTTCCATCTTAAAAAAAGTTTCAACAATTGCCTGTTAGACGAAATAACCACTGAACCAATTTGAATTAGTAATAAATTCCATTACAAAGTAACTGATAACTAATCAAACTTTTTTCTTCATTTTAAAATTCATATAGTGCTTGCTTCACTGCTTAAAAAAATTACAATTTTCATTAAAATAAACCCTTGTTTTTTAAAAATATTTTCGCTTATAATGACTATATTTCCCCCGCCACTCTGGGGAAAAAAAGGTGCATTTTTATTTATTTATTTTTTTCTGTGCCCTCATATCCTTGACCTGTCCGAATTAATGAGTTGTATGTAGGCGTTGTCCCCTCCGATTTATCGAGACGATAAATATTCAAAAATAACTATAAAATATTTCCGAAATGATTCCTAAGCAAGTGTGATAGAGAGCTGATAATAATGATGATCAGATGGAGCCCTGAGGAAAATAAAGAAATTGATCAGAATAATGACGTTGTATGTGTGAACCGTGAAGAAAAAGATTGTAATTTTTGGGGAATGTTTTTAGTTTTTATTGAAAGTTTACTTCTAAAAAGGCTAAGGCCATATTATTTGCATTAAGGATTTTGTACTAATACACAGTGATGTTCCATCGCTATGCGACGAAAAAGTGAATGAGAGAAAAAAGGATGAATCAGGAAGTAAAAGGAATGTGTAATAATAATAATAAAGAGCTGAAGCCGACCTCTCGACTCCCTTCATTTAAAATTGTAGAATTCCAATTATTCTGTTCTTTTATTTATTTTTTACTCTTAAATTAGTCTTAAATAATTCTGGAATAAACTGTCATGAGTTTTTAAGATGAAATTAGTTTTATATTTTCTTCTTTCATATTTGAAGAGAAAATGTCAGTGAATTAAAAACAATGAATAAATACTCTTGTTGCAGGGTTGAGTGTAAAAATGTCTTAGGCTTAAAATTCTTTTCTGATGAATTTGTGTGGTATTTGCTTATTTGTTATAAATAAATAAAAATTGCTCTTTCTTAAATAAATGCGTATTTATTTTAACAATATTATCTACAATAGTACTGGGCATAAAAAAATTGATACAGTCCAAATATCGCCATTTATTTAGCAACGGACCTCCTGGAGACATAGTACTACAAGTCACACATGGCTGTTCTTGTCAATGGCCAGGACCCAGTTTCACTATTTACTACTCTAATTCAGATTGCCACATTCCATTGATACCTCCCCACTTTCTTTCTCTTTCTTTGCTTCTCCATTGTTTCCAAATTATTTTCAATGTATATATTTTTTGTTTGTTTGTGTTTATGAAATGCTTAATTGATAATCAACCCACATTTTATTGGTGAAATAAATATTGTTAAAATTTGAAGATAAGTTTGAAGCGGAGCCTGCTTATAGCCACCACCAATATTATGAATCAATAATTTTATTCTCTTGATTTCCCTAGTAACGGAAGATCCCAGACTCTTTGTATTTTTATTTATTTGTTTGTTTATTTATTTTATCTATTTATAGTTACTATTATTTTATATTTAATCTGTATGTGTTGTACATCATTTTTTAAAGTCTAGTTGTGTAATATTATCTGATTAGTTGCCAAGTTAGGAAGAGTTTTCCTTGTCATTGTTTGGAGGTAACACATTTTCAATTGTTTCAACCAGGATTCTGGATTGGAAATGGCTGCTCTCTCCCTTTTTAATTGCGTCATTATTTTGAAATCATAAGTTATCTTCATTAAAAATTTTTTACAAAATATAGAATAATTAACATGTTTTTTTTTTGTTTTTTTTAAATAATTTTTTCTTAATTTTATATATTTTATTTATTTACTTTACATGTTTCATTTTTGGAGTTTACAGTCAGCCCCCCCCCCCAAAAAAAGGAGACATTATAAAGCAGTTAACAAAAATATTTGTTTTTGTTTTCCATTTGAAAATAGTGAGTAGTTTTGTATTTGAAGGAATTTGTTATTTACAAATGTTATTTACAATTATTTTCCATTCCAATTAGTCACTAAAATACTTTTTTGAGTACATATTAAGTTATAATATAGTTTAGAATTTTTGGTGTTTACCTTTTCAATACTGGTTCATAGAACTTATGAATGTTAAAGCCAAGATTCATAAGAATAAGATATTTTAAAAACTCTAAAAATGATTAACAAAATTACAGGTTGACTATTGAAGAACCGATTAAAAAAGATTAATAACCTTGTTAAGTAAATAAATCACACGATGTTGATAAATGGTTATAATATCTGAATAGTAGTTCAATTATATATTTTTTTATATTTTCGTGAGAAAGTGTGACTTATTTTTTTTTGGGGGGGGGGGCACTCTTCTGAGCGAAATTCATTTTTAAAAGAAGGGAGTAAAAAGTGAATAGCAGGTGACGTGTGTGTATGAAAACAACTTTGTTTATCTCACACTGCATCAACAAAAGGAATAAACAAGTTTCCTGTTGAGAAAAAAAAATAGTCATTGGCTTGCTGGTGTTACATAACTTTGTAAGCAAGCAGCAACTCAGTGATTTGACAACTATCAGAATATTTTAGAAGTATAGTAGTACGTACAATATTTAAAATATTACAAATGATTTAATTACTTGAAATACGATCTAGTAATACATAAAGTTTTATATAATTTCGTTATTATGAACTTTCACGTTTATACTTAAATAAAATGCTTTATAATGTATTTTTGTCATATCTACCCTGTTGGTGGGGCTTAGAATACGCCGACTGTATCCTCTGCAGGGAGCTTGGGTATGCCATTAAATTGCATCCGAGAGCGAGACCCCAGTACTGGATCTATGGGGAGTGAAGTATTCCTTCTTTGCCATTACTCCCTGGTCCACTCCGACTTGGAGTGGTAGTACCTGTCTGGGTCCTATCTATGGGTCAAATAGGTTTGTTTGAAAATTATTTGTATTCGATAGGAATACATGAAACCATAACTGTGTGCAAACAGCTGATTATTATTATCAAATAGAATTGTAATGTTGATAGGAATAGTTGAAATGATTCAACTTCAAACTATTTGTATTAATAATAGTTACTTGAAACTATAATCAATTTACTATTATTAGTTACTTGAAATGAAACCATATAATTGCTGGAAAATTTTAGATAAGAATACTTGAAATCGTTGAAAACCTGATATTATTAAATAGGAATATTTACTTTTAAACCAATAATTGTTTATAAATTATTAGTATTAGATAGGAATACTTTAATATATACAATCAATGGTGTTAATAGCAATCAATTAAAAATAATTCTACTTATATTATTACTACAAAATGTACACTAGTTGTTTCCTTTTTTTACCTAAAAGTAAAAGAAGTTTAAATATGAAAATTAATACATAACATTATATATAAATGCATGAGAACGGTCTAAAATTAAAGTCTGGTATAAAGCCACAAATTCTGAGATATACAATGAACATTTAAGAAAGATACTTAATCCGTATCTATGAGGTCAGCGTAAATTGTTGCAAATGCGTGTCTAATAGATCGTTGTTTCTCAGCTTGTAAATTAACTTGATTATCTTTTCTTGTCTTTCTTTTATTTTATTTTTTTTGCACCTTGCGCTAAAAATTTTCGAGTCTTTTGCTTCTTTTTAATTTTTATAGAACAATAACAAGAATATTCGAAAAATGTGTTAAAAGCTTATTGTTTACATGGTGAATAGTGAACAGTTTGTAAGACAGTCAAAAGGTGTGTCAATTGGTGACCATTCACAACAGAGATTATTTTCTTGCGACTCGTTGTCATGGGTTAGTCAGAGTAGCTGATTGAATGGCTCACTCACTACAAGTTGATTTTTCATTGATTACCATTTATTTACGCTCAGTACAATCATGTAATAAATGCAAAGATAAGTTACACACATATATATTCTTTTTGGTATGAATGATTTTAAGTAGTATCGAATTTTAGGCTGTTTTCACAATAATAACTAAGTGCTTTGATTTTAAAATATTAAAAAAATATATTATGTTTTGCAAAACAAAAACAAACGGTTAAAATAATTATTTTGTTTGAACCAATTTTTAGATGATAGTGTTTGATTGTAATTTAATGAAATTAAATTAGAATTAGCTCTGTTGGTAGTGCATCCCCCCCCCCTAGGAACCACAATGTTTCAGGTTCAATACCAGCTCTTGCCAACTCAGTACATGAGTAGCACATGTTGGATCTGTGTGGTAAAGTGGGGAGATGATGGTAGGTGTGGCGCTCCACCTCAGGCACAAAAATAATCTCTCTGGTCCCGTGCTAGTGTGAAAGGGGATAGACTTCCTTGCTGTCTGGCTGATACTCCACTACTAACTTTTTACTTTAGAAAATTTTATTTTTCATTTTTTTTAATTAAAAAGAAATACCAAACCAAGTTCTACAAGTTTAAATGCAAATATTTTTTATTTGATTCTAGAATATTTACCATTACTGGTGATAACTTGTACATTGTTTCTTAATTGGTGTTTTGATTTCAGTTTTTAATCCTTAAATATTTTTCTCAAATGAATTACTTACTCAGTTTCTTATGTTATGTAAGTTAACATCTATTTTAACTTTTTTTACATATAAATGTAGTTTAAATACTTTATCATGACATCTTTTCAATTCTATTATAATCCCTAGTGATGAGGAATTAGATTAGTTAACTATTACTGAGTAATTTACTCTTCAAGAAGACTTTACACACTAAAGTTCTTTTAACTGTATAATTGTGTGTGTGTGTGTGTGTGTGTGTGTATTATCAATTATATATAGTGTAAAGCAGAGTAAAAACTCATGAGGTGAGTTTCACAACTATGATCATCAGACAGGCTGGTAATCCACAAACATTCATAGCTGTGAGTTTTTATTAGCCTTACATTGTTTATAATTGATAATATATTGTGATATTGCTGTACATTTTTTTGTGTATTATATACTAAAGATTTTACAATTTAGAGATGCTTTTAGTATTGAATTTTAACCATATATTAATTGATATTGATAATATAGTTTGCTATATCTATAGATAAAGACTGCTCAATATTAGTGTTAGAGCATATATATCTAAGTTAGCATAGTATAACAGCACTTGGTAACTCAGTTTCTTGCCTATCTGTTGACCATGCCTATGCTATCCTAACTTTGATATATATGCTTTACTTATATATATATATGAATATGATAAAATGAAAAAACAAAAATAATATATATATATATATATATATATATATATATATATATATATATATATATATATACTTTTACTGATGTGAATACTGTATTTCTTTGGTAAGTGTGTTTATCTATTTTCTGCTATCTCAAGCCAGCCTCTTAACTTTTGAAAATAATTTCACACTGTGTAATCTTTAAGAAAGAAGCCATTTTCAGCTATTTGAAGTTAATGTCATTTTATCACACTTTACTCTATCTCGAGGTTTAAATTGACTCGCTTTTAGCTTGAAAGATTTCCCAATATTTGTCAGCTGAAAGATGTTGTATACATTCTAGTGGTGTAACTCAGGGTGATTTTTTTCCCCCCTTTACTTTACTTTCTACTCAACAAGAAGCTTCACAATAAGAAATCTTATTGTTTGCTAGACACTAATTCTTTTATTATTCATTATATTTGGCCAGTGGCCTTATAAGAGGTTTTTAGTTTTGACTCTCTTGATTACCACACACAAGGTAGATACAGTGTATATCAGGTTGGAATAAATGTAATTTACTATTTTAGAGTATATATTATAAATTAAAAAAAACTTATATCTATATATTTACCTAACCCTCTGCATGAGTAAGATGTGACACAAGGACAGTTTCTTTAGCAGAGTTTAACAGGTTTGGATTCAGTTTTCTTTTTCCTATATTAGTTGCCATGCCAAGGTTAAAGAGCCTAATCTGACCTACTATTTACCTATAGGTGGAGGGAGAATTATTGGATTCACCCTTTCCCCAAGGGTATTATCACTATATGAAATACAAATGGCCTCATCCAGGATTTGAACTTGGTTTGCTGTGTCCATTTACTATGATAATAACCATTACACCATGTACCTCTTGACTTATCCTTGATAGAAATATTTAATCATTAACATAACCTCCATTGCTTCCTAGATCCTAATTCCATCTGTCAACAGGCTTATATGAGGGAGATTCAAAAATTACTCACACACTTTTTTATGCAAACTGAGCTCATTGTGGATGATTTGATAGGCAGAACGATGACTAATCTGCTGGGAACGGGTTACCTCATTGATGATAACTCACCTGTTCACCAATACTATCTCTTGAGCTTGCTGAATCTTCTCATCAGTGGTGGAGGTTGACAGGTTTCCTGCTGCCTCTTCTTGTGTCATGCTTATCTGGCCACTTTTAAACTTCTCTATCCACTCATACACACTTCTACAGAGTAGTGCACTGTCCCTGTATTGTGCTAAAAGCCTCCAATGAATTTCAGCCCCTGACAATCAGAAAAATTTAGTCACTTCCTTGATGCATACTGCTAGTAGAGTGGCCATGTTTACACTGTAAAGACAGCAAGTAAAATGGTGCGATCAGGCTTAAATTTTGATCATGTGACCACAATAGTGCCAGCTATAAGCATGCATGTGCAGAATGCAGTGTGATAATAATAAAGATGTTATTGCTAAAGTGTGAATAATTTTTGACTTTCCCTTGTAGATACCACACTTGTAAAATTCTTTAGATTTTGGTGCAAAATATGAGACAAAGTAATATTCCACCCTTTTTTTTGTTTGATGCCAAACTAAGACTCTCCAAATGATTCTGTAATTGCTTGTTGTGAGTCATTGCTTACAACATGACACCATCAGGGAACCTTTTTTGACAGGCTTGTTACCGGTGATGAGAAGTGAATCCTTTATCATAATGTTAAACACCATCATCAGTGGATCATTCAAGGAAACCGATCTACTCAGTAACCAAGAGGTTGACTTTATCCAAAGAACATCATGTGGTGGGATATTCAAGAAATTGTTCATTATGAACTGTAAGACAATAATCAAACAATCAACTCTAATCTCTACTTTATTGTTTGAAAACAGCTTTGGACAAAAAAAACATCCGTCCTTAGTCAACAGAAAGAGATTCATCCTCTCTATCATGATATAATGCCTGTCGTTACACAGCTAAATTGACTAAAGATCTCTTAGAGAAACTTGGTTAGGAAAAATTGTTTCATCCTCCATATTCCCCCTGACCTTGATCCTTCTGATTATCACTTGTTTAGGGGGAATACAGAATTATTTGCATGGAAGTTTATATTAAGAGAAAAGGTTGAAAATGAGTTGGTCTTTTATATCAAAACCTAAAGAATTTTACAAACATGGCATCTCTAAGGTTGTTGAACAAATGGAATGAGGTTCCAGGGAACAATGGAGGTTATATTAATCTATATATTAATACACTTGTTCCTAAATCTTCCGCCCGTTATCCTCTTGCAACACCCTCTGTTTAAAAATGAGACTGTCCAAATTGTTCAAGATGCAATGCAAAAATGTAAATCCAGATTATCTGGTGTCACTTAATCGCACATTTCTTATTTGCCTCATTTTATTTCACCTACAATTTTAAAGATGAAACATTCCAAATGGTCTAGCATCACTTAAATGCCCAACGTAAAATTAAAATGAATTGAAAAAAAGTTGTTTGTTTTATTTGTAATATTGAAATTGTGAATTACGGAATACATTTTGGTAATTTTGATATTATGTCATCCCGGCTTCCTGCCTTACTTTTCGCTATGTTTTAGTGAGCCAGCATTAAGCAAATTTCTGGCCCAACTTAGATATTTTCCGAGTTGTGTTTTTGTCACTTTTTTGTTGGCAAATTACTGTAGATATTTTAAATGTCTTCCCTCAGATTTTTATCAACAAATCAATGTAAATATTTTACAACCCCCTTTTTAAGAAAGAGTGAGAGAGAGCTAAATCAAGATAATTATACTTTTTACACATTGAACTATTTTGCAATAGCTCTTAAGTAAACATATAAAACGTTGTAATAATAAAATTATCATACTGTGGTATATCCACAAGTCCTGCTAGTGATTAAGTATTTCTATAGGATTGTTTTTTCATTTATAATATGTACTCTAAAATTGGACATTACATTTTTTCCAACCTGATATGTTCATTTATTTACTCCTACATCCTCCCTATTTTAATGTATGTATTTACCCCACCCCACCCACCACAGGTAGGATGTGACACAATGTTAAGTTTCAAGTGAAGTGAAGCTGGTTTGAATTCTGGCTTTTTACTTCCCTAGACTGGTTACCTATATAGACTAAAGAACCCAGTCTGCTTTACTATTTATCTGTAATTGAGGTTTGAAGAGATGGATTCATGCCTTTCCCAAGGGCATTAGTATGAAGTGAAATGCAAACAGCCTCATCCAGGATTTGAACTCTGGTCGCTGATTCCATTTTCTATGATTGTAACTTTTACATTAAACATGCCTTCACACAATGTAACAAATTCTATAGAAAAAAATCTGATGCCATTGTAGTATATCCTCTATTTCAGTATTTGAGATCTACCATATTTGAGTCATGAATCTTCCTGTGAGTCATTGGTTAACTCTATAGCTCTCTACCTGTGTATTTGAATCAGGATTTTTCCCTTTAGTCATTGGCCTTGATAGATAAGCGCCGCATTTAAATTTAGTTTTTTCTCAAGCATTCTTACTAGATTGAAGTGAGGAAAAAATGAATAATAAATAAGATGCTTGCCAAGAAATGGAACTAATATGGTAGACCACAAACTGTAATAGAAACAGTGTGGTAGACTACATATTGCAATAAAAACAATCCACTTCTGGATGGAAGAGGCCCATATCTTGTTATGAATCATAATGTCCCATTAATAG
Organism: Doryteuthis pealeii; assembly: GCA_023376005.1. Taxonomy (NCBI): domain Eukaryota; kingdom Metazoa; phylum Mollusca; class Cephalopoda; order Myopsida; family Loliginidae; genus Doryteuthis; species Doryteuthis pealeii. The sequence continues at coordinate 79,825,287 of CM042142.1, read as the reverse complement.
ATAATTATTATTGCACTTTACTCTTCAGGTATTAAATTGTGAACTTTTTATTCAGTTTAATGATTGAACTATCCTGCAGTGATGTTGATAGCTTTTTGGTTTAGTGTGTCCTGGGTTGCACATATTTGCTTTGAATGAGTCCCCAGGAAAATTTATGGGTCCCAACTAAAGTTTCTTAATAGATTGTAGGGTTTTTATTTATGATCTGGAGAAGCATTTAAAGCTGTCTAACTCCTACCTTGTAACCTATCCTGTGTAATTATTTTCTAAGAAACTATTAAAATGTATTTACAGTTAGCTTGAAATGGTAAGGGAAGAAAAAAGAAAAAACACTGGGACACATGGATATGATTTTACTGTATCCTTTTAGATTTTTATGCATCAGGGACACAGGACGAGTACCTATCAGCATCTCTGATCATGTATGATTTTATTAACTGGGAACTATAAATTCAAAGTGGAAGTATTTTAATTATTTATTTTGAATATACAAAACAATTATATTAAACTAGTTTTATGATAAACTTTCCTTTTTAGTGTGTTTTTTATGTATATTAGGCAATTCTTTACCTTTTGAACTACAAGAAAGGAAGGCTTGTATCATTTAAGAAGGAAATCTAGGGCACCTTACATAGTGTAATGGTTAGCAAGCTGAATTAACATGCCATTGTTGGTGAGTTTGATTCTCACTGAGTGCTCCATACTTCTGGCCATATAACACAACTAAGTTAAACTTCGTAAATAACTGTATATCTTGGATGGTTTAATGGTTTTCAAGCTAGATTAGAAGACTATTATTGGTGAGTTTGATCCTCACTATGCCCATACTCCTGGCCTTGTGCCACAAATAAGCTAAGTTTTGTAAATAACTTAAGAATGAAGTCTAGATATTTTAAGAATTTGACTAAAATTCAGAAACTTGTGGTTTTCAATAATAATCTTTTCTTTCTTTATTTAAATTTTTTTTATTTTGTCTGACCACCTGCCTAACATTGAATTTAAAAAAAAACAACAATTATCTATTTACTGATTACCTCATTTCCACCATGTTTTTATTTTATTTTGTTTTTATTTTATTTTGTTTTTATTCTTGCTTGCTCTCTTTCTCTTGGCTTATTGGTTTATAGAACAAGTACTGTCTTGTCTTCTCTTATTGGACTTTGGGTGTCATTTGTCATTTCAAGAAAAGGCAACTAAATAAGTATAGAACTTCTGTGCCATGAGATTCTAACTCTGAGGTGGCCTCCATCATTTACTCATTTTTCCTGCTACTTGATTCATTTTCAATGATATATGCATTAGGTTAAGGTTTCACTCCTATGTTTCAGAGATACCTTAGTGCCAGAAAAATGTTGAACAGATTTTTTTTTTGTAAAAGTTGTGTTAAAAATATGCCTGACAAATACTTTATGCAAATAATATAGGTCTACCTCCTTGAAATTGATTCCTCATTGGTTATAATCACCTTTAATATCAACTTCTTCATTTAACCTTTTTTTTTCCATACATTATATCATCTTTTGTACTTTCATGACTTATTATGTATATATAAAGTAGGTGGATTGCATATTGTTAGTATCATTCAGACAGGGAGTCTATCCCCTTTTCACTATACCAGAGAGATTATTTTTGAGTCTGAGGTAAAGCACCACACCTACCATCAGCTCCCACTCTGCTAAACAAATCCAAGCTGTGCTACTCATACATTGAGTTAGCAAGGGCCACTATCAAAACTGGAACCTTGTGGTTCCAAAGCAGATGCTCTAGCAACTGAGCTAAACTGGCCCTTTCAATTCTATATGACTTTTAGCTATTTGGATGTATCAAAAGTATTTCATTTGTTAATCAATTGTATGTTTTTTAAGCTTATATATTGCTCTGCATATGGTATCTTTTTGATGATTTTAGCTCTTAATGTTTTCCAGTTCTGATGGTGGAGTTCTCTTTATGTTTGAAGGTATCATCATAATCAACAACTGATGCTTGTTTGATTTTTGTCCTTTGAAACAAAGGACAAGTCTCCTTAAGATACTTCAATCAGTTTTGGTCAGTATGATCAGATATTGATTCATTTCCTCCCACTTCGTAAATTTAGTGAGCAGCTTCAGTGGTTTTAAGGTCCTGTTTAAAATAGTAGCTCAAAATGCCCAGAATCTCAATATTGTATCTATCATTATAACATCTGAAACAAAAACTAAAGCTGAATAATATTGATAATGATATAATAAAATGATAATATAGTAGAGTATTAGCAGTATGTGAAAATGCAACCAGTCTTGTCCAGGATTTGAACTCTGTTAAGTAATAATTTTTTGAATGATGATAAAAGAGAATCTGAAAGAAAGTATTTTCCTTGACTTATGATTGATACAAATTCTTAAATCCTGTATCATTAGTTCAGTATTTAAGATTTCTGGATGCATGCTTAAATCAAGTTTTCTATTTTAACTATAATTAACATACAAATAAAATTATGAATACTTTTCACTTAGCAAGTGATTGTAAACAAAATTATTTTGCTTTTTAATTTCTTCAAAATGTCTCTGGATATTTTTTCTTTTTATAATTGCCTTTGTAATTGATTTATTTATTTCGATTTAATAGCATTTAAATAAAGTATATAATCTTCTCAACTCTAATTAGACTTTTATGGAGCTTTATAATATGCTTATAAGGATAATTGTACATTAATAGGTTGGAAGTGGTTTTTATTTTGTTTTTTGAAGTTAAGAATTTCTAGAGAATTTGATTAATGAGAGTCCGATTTCTCATCATACGCTGCATTAACTTGATAAAAGGTTGGTCTATAGGATTGTTTTTCAGCTGGGGCTGTAGAATATGTCGACTGCACCTCTGCAGAGGTGTAAAATCCCCCAATGGAGCCAGCTGTTGGCCTTGGGTGGCGACCTGTGATGCTCAACTCTTTGCCTACTTTAAACTGCTCACAGTGGCTCTCTTACCACTGTGATCCTACTGCCGCTGGCAGTGGCTCTTGCACGTGTCTCTTCTTTACACTGAAAAATCACCTATGTGAACACCTCTGCCATCTTTTGAATGAGTTCTGAGGTAAATAATGAACTTTGAAATATCCCATTATACAGGTAAAAAAATATCAAGAAAATTTGGTACTGCTGTGGGGGAAATTTTGTAGGCAAAGAGTTAAGGATGTGGTCTAGGGTGGCTGAGCAGTCCATGACATGCTACACTCCATTTTGACCCTTACTTGGGCTAGACGGGCGGTTAGAGCAGCCCCTTCTGAATCTGATCAATCGGCTAATAACATCAAGCCCTAGCTCTACTATGATTGTCCCAACCCTATTACCCCCATGGCATAAACTACATCTAGGGGTGACATTTCAATTCTTGATGATGATTTTTTAAATTTTTTATTTTTCCAAATTATTTTCCAAGTTATAAAGATTATTGTACAAAAAAATATGTTTTAAAAAATCATGTAAAATATCACCAAAAATAATTGCAGCAATTAAAACTTGGAAATCCAAAATTTCAGGATTGTGAGTCCAGTTTTGGTCTAGAATTCTTTTTCAATTTGCTCACAGTCGGCCTGATTCCAAAATGGTATTATATGTTGGGCTACAGCCTCCAGGAGTAATGTTAAAAAATGTGACTCCCTGACATTTGCATTTATTATTAGGGAAGTATCTGGTTATTTTACACTTGCTTATAAAACTTCAAATCTGCAAAAGTAAAATAGTTTCATTTTAACATTGTATAACATTTTCCCTATTCATTTTTTAAATTTTTTCTTTTTTTAACTAAAAACATATTTTGTGTGACTTGATATGAACGCATTCATAAATATTTGAAATTCCTTAACTTGTATTACTTTTGTTAGGAAAATAGTATTTCTTTAAAAATGTTTAAACTACTTATTGACAAAAATAGTACAGTTAGCTTGCAACAAATTATACTTAAAATCTTCTTTAGTGAGTCTTTGTAATTATGCTCTTTGACTCTAGTAGTAGAAAAGATGCAATCATTGGGGGAGGATATTGTTTTTATTTGTTTATTTTTCAATGTAATATACTGCAAGGGAATGGAGTGATGATAAACAGTTGGCACATTTTTTAAATGCTGGCATAGAAGTTGGCTCAGGGAATCTGTCTGAGGAGGTGGCGACAATTCCCCGTATAGTGAACATATTTATAGATCGTACAGAAGTAGCCACACGTATAGAGATACTAATTAGACTAATTAATATTATTTTCTCCCACAAGCTTTTTGTCCAGAGGGAATTTGGGATTTGAGGAAAAAAAGATTTTTTTTTTTTTTTATCTGTTTATTCATTTTTATTTTTTTTACCTGGGTTCATGAAAGTTTTTTGTTTGGTAGTCATTGTCAAGTTAAGTTGATTACATAGATTTCCTTAAATCTTTCTTGCCATCCATCTCTATTGGTCATCGCTCTTGGCAGGTTTTCTATATGGCATACAGTGTTTGCACAGAGCTGATGAATGTAAGTTTTTGCTGGTTGGCGAATACTGGTGTGTTTATGTATAGGAGTTCACAGGATAATGTCACTTATGAGTTTGTCCTTACTTCACCAACAGTGCCCAGTATATCTTATTCATCTTACTTGGATGGTTTGTGAGATAGGAGGTAAGTGGCCATATAGCTGTGGTTTTGTAGAATGCTGCTTCTTGGATTTGTTAAAAATATCATGCAGCATCCTGGTGTAGTTCCCATCTAGCTTTTTCTCCAAGTGTTTCAGCCATACAGTAGTACTGATACAGCCACTATATGGAAAAATTCCTGTTTAATTCTAGTTTGTGCATATACCATTTGTTGGTATGGTCAAATTCTAATCTCTTGCATAATTCCTAGTGAATAACCTTTCCTACCCAGTTGTACCTAGTCTTGTATTTCTTTTGTGCCAGCTTGCTGCATTTGCTTATGTGATTAGCTCTTTCTTTCATTTCTATCACCATACAGTCTACATTTGCTATTCTTATGAGTATTATCAGTTTTTGCTTTGATATAATTGGTTCTAAAAATTGCAAGGTTCCAGGTTCGGTACAAGTCCTCGCCAACTCATCACACAAGTAGCACAGCGTGGGTAATCTGATATGTGTGGTAAATCATCTGGGAGCTGACAGTAGGTGTGGTGGTCTAGCACAAGTAAAAAGGCGATAGACTCCCTTGCAGTTTGGCTGATACTGACAATAGGCCAGGCACCCTCCCCTGCCTCTCTCTCTCCCCTTCCCTCTCTCTTAAAAGATATATCACTAAACATTTTAGTTAATTTTGTTTTCCTCAGCTTATGTATTTCATTGTTATTCATATCCTGTTGTTTCCATAGAAAATGAACTTGAGTTTTAGTAAGAAAAGACGATGAGTAATCACACTTGACTGATCTTGGCTGGTTTCAGCTTTGTTCTGCTTAGCTGATGATGTAATAAAACCTACTTCTTAAACTTACAATCCGGCTAGGGAATATAAAATAATCTTTCTTGAACCTCAGTCAGTGTAAAGTTAACCTACCTTGTTTTGTTTACCTCTACAAACTACCTCTTTTCACTACTTTTCTGAACTAGGTCAGCTTCTCTATCAATTTATTTTATGGGCATTATTCATATTCATTTTAAATCAAATAGAACCTTTTAATGAGTTGTGTTGAGAGATACAACCATTAAGTTATCAACAGATTAGTTCTTGTTTATTGTATCGTCTATGGTAGTGTTAATTGCTTTATATTATTAAATTTCTACTGGAATAAATTTATCTACTGTGAATCACTAAGTGTGTTGAAAGATGTAATATCTTGAATGAAAGCAAGCAAAACAAGAAAGCTAAACCAGTTTGCAATAAAGAGTCATTCTCTCATTCCTTATTTATTTTCATTCATTATCCTTCTTTTTGTGTGGAGTCCTCGTGGTGTAGTGGCTAATATGCTGGACTGCTATTACATTCACCCTTGGACTACTACCACTGGGAAAGGTATAAACCAGGGCTGTAGATTCAAAACACAAAACCTTTTGACTCCAACTCCTCTAATGTGGCACTTCACTCCGACTCCTCTATGTAATTAAGTGATTATGGCCTACAAATAAATATAAAACCATGATTTTTTAAAATAATCTATTTATAAGGAGTGGGCACTGTATAATTTTACAGACTAAACTAGGGCCATATAAAGCGTAAATTCAACTGGAGTTGGTATAGTTTTTCTAACAACTCCAGTGACCCCTTAATTGCTACTGACTCCAACTCCACAGTCTTGGTATAAACTCCCTCATCCCCCCTCCTACTATGGGTTAAATAATACCACTACTAGATGGCTTTGGCTATTAATAACCCATGAAATTTGAAGTGCCATTAAATAAAGAATCCCAACCTCCTTGTAAGTTCACTTCCATTGTCACTATCACTTCACTTATGCATTCTGATAGTTATTAAGACTTATATTTTGTCTTTTGTACCAGTAACCATGTTGATTATACCCATTTGTTTTTATAGTCATTACTTTTTCATATAACATACTAAGTTTTAGTAATCTTGGTTGTGTTTCTGAGCTGAAAAATTTTGTTTTAAAGATTTATTATTGATTACATATCCAAGACTGAAGGCATTTTGTAGCTCAAAGAGAATACAGATCAGAAATTTTTATCTTCAGTTTTGTTATTTAGAAGTGGAATTGCCAATTTTATTAAAAGGTTTTGTTTTTATCTTATTTATTTATTTATTTATTTATTCAAATCTTGTTTTTTTGTTTTTTTTTGTTTAGAAAAACTAAACTAAATTTCGTAAATATACAAATGAAATAAATATATTTGGAAATTCAGTATATATTTAAAACTTATTCTATATACAAGTTAAATTTTATTTTATTTATTCATTTTTTTTTTTAATAAATTTTGCTTATGTTAAATAAATATTTTCAAAATGTACAATCTTGAATGAAACCAAAGAAAAAAAACTAAACCAGTTTACAATAAAGAGTTCAAGTCCTGGATAAGATTGTTTGCATTTCACTTGGAAAAGGTGTATATTTTCCTGACCTCCCACCAAGCCAGATTAACATAAGGCCTTTTAATGTGGAAAGCCATGCACAAAACAATGCTCATGCAATGACCAGTGCAAAAAATGCATGGTCTCGGGCACAGGGCAATAAATGCAACCCCACCCCTTTTAGGTGATGGGGCAGGTGCTGCCTGGGACCATGCAAGCTACTTTACCTCACCCACCAGATCAGACCACTAATCCAGTTAAGAGGTATGATTTCCTCTCTTCTTCCTCCAGCTATGGGTAAATAGTAGGACAGATTGGGTTCTTTAGTCTTGGTAAGGTAACTAGTCTAGGAGAAGGAAAACTCCAAATTCAAACCAGCTTTACTCCACTTAAAAATTGACCTTGTGTCACATCTTGCATAGGAGTTGGGTAAACATTCCCTCATCCTTTATTTAGTTTCATTCATTTTCCTTCTTTTCAATTTGTGTAAAGTTTTTCTCTCCCTATCTTTTCTCTTAAGTATTTTCAAAGTTATTTATTGATTTGTTTTTTAATATTTTATAATGAATTAGCTAACTTAAAATAGGAAAATTGGCAGCAGCTGAAATTTTGACTGTTAATAAATATTCTTGAAAACAAGTCTAATATTGGAATTTTATGAAAAAAATGTTTTATATTTTCAACTTTTGTTATCAAGCTCTATGTAACAAGATGAACAATCTGTATTTGAAAAACTAAATATATAAAATAATTCAGTTGAATCAAGTTTCCCAAACTAGATTAATTGATTTTATTTAATGTCATATCAACCTGACAAGGGTTATTTTATTCCTAGAGGTTAGGAAATCATATTCATTGTATGTTCATATTCACATTGTGTTATTTTTTAAGAACTGTTTTTTTGTTGTTTTTTTTTTTTTTTCCTTTTTTGCACATCGCCCTACTATGGAATACGACTCATAGATAGCAATTTGACTCATAGATAGCAATAAAACGGTACTCCATACTCCCCAGATCTCGAGCCTCATCATCAAATGTAGTTTATTGTCATACCCAGGACACCTTTTTTTTGGGGGGGGGGGGTGTCTAACCCCCTCGAGGAAATACAGTCAGCATATTGACAGGGTGGAGATTGAACTAGAGTTGAAAACACAAGACTACAAAATTCTGAATTTCAATACTTGTTACTTTTTGGGTAACTTTTAAAATGATTTGAGCTAACTTTGACCTGGTGTTATATTAATAAATGCAGTGATTATATTAACCCTTTTGAAGGCAGATATATTTTTAAATCCTTGTTGAGTGGGCAAATTATTATTTTTTTTTTTTTTTTAAATTTTCAAAATAGATGGTATGTTCAAACAAGTCAATTAATCATATATAAAATAAAAACAAACAAAACTTAATTTGATGGCAATTTTGTGTCCTCTTAGTACAATAGCATAACCCAGATATGGGTTAAATAGTGCCACTACGGTTCTTCTACAAGGATGGTTTTGGCATTAAATAACCCACAAAAGTTGATATGCCATTAAATAAAGAAACTAAAGTATAGTATGAAAACAATAAAGCACTCACTTTTAATTGTGATATTTTGCAAAATAACCTTTACACAAGACTACACTACAGTGGGGCCTTTTAGCGATGTTTCTATACATTAACACTGACTTGGTCAACAAGCAGCCAATAGGAAAATGCTTTACATAGAGCTGTGGCATGAATGACAAAAATGTCTCTCTGTCTGCAAAATGATTAATAAATAATGTTACAAATCTTATTTAAAAAAAAAATTTAAGGCCCTCAGTAATTTGGATGAATGAATGTTTTAAAAACTGAATGAAATATGCTGTACTTGATGGCTCAAGCTAGATAAGGAATTTCATAACTGGATATTTGTAATAATCCCCCCACCCTTATATTTCTTGGTTTGAAATCCAAATTTGCTTTCCGGTTGAGTGTCTGGTGGTATGCACCCTGTCAAACATTTTATTGCCTTTAAATCATATTTGCATTGAGCTGTATTTACCAGAGCATTCCTGATTTATTGTCTCATTTATTTATTTATTCATTGCCTCTTTATTTTTTTGTTTATTTATTTATTTTTCCAAGCTGAAAGTGATTCATGTCTGTAGACAATTACTCCAGGAATTTCAGTTGAAGAATTTGAGGATTATCTTGATAAGCAAAATCAGCTCTAAATCCCTTTTTACTTCTAATGTTCATTGAATATTTCTTTTAAATAACTTAATTTTTTGCTTTTAGGATTAAGAAACAACTTGACAAGCATACCAGTAACAAACTACTAATTATCTATCCATCTATCATATATCTTCTTATTATAATGGATATTGTGTGTTTGTCTGTAACTGAAACTATATCACTACTCAAGTTACAATTTCCTTAGTTATTTACATCATATTCTTCATTTTATTTATTATCTAAACCTCAATTATTAATAAAATTGCTCTACATTATTAATACTGTTGACCATATCTAAATACCAATAAGATGCAATTGTATTTATATATACAACACAATAGCGGTTTACAGTGTGAACAGGAAGGCTAATTTGCATATTGTTATTAAAAATTTGATTTTTAATAAATATGTGCTTTTTCAGTCTATGAGAATCTGTTAGGTAAATCTAACGCATATTTTCTAAAAAAAATATGCTCTGAAATTGAAACTATGCAGATCTATCTGTATATCTATTGTGTGTGTGTGTGTGTGCTAAACCTTTGCATCCAACTATTCTTCTTCCTGCTATGGGTAAATATTCATGCAAACTGGCCTCTTTAAACTTGGTAGGGGTTTGAGGAAGGAAAACTCTGAATTCAAAACTGTTAAAATCTCCTTAAGAAATTGACCTTTTGTCACATCCTACTCATACTGAGGGGTCAGTAAATATATATATATATATATGTATTAAAGTCAGAAAACTGGAATGGTTATTAAAGTTTTAAAAAAACTTTGTTACTTTCAATCTTATAGGTAAGTGTGTGCTTGATTTCCTTTTATTGCTTAATCTATCAGCATGTTGAAATACATAAAAACCTTATTTAGTTTTCTTGTTCCTCAGAGAGTACACACATGTTTTCAGTGTGTTAACATTGTACTTGGTTGACACATTAACATCTAACTTCAAGTTTTGCTCTAAATAAGCTATTGTATTGGGGCCATAAGGATTTCGAATAGATGACGTTGTATGTACCGTACCTAATACAGGGGATACATGTTTCGGGAAGTAATTTGTCAGAAAGAATTTGCTCTAAATGCTGTTGCTAATTCTACCATTATTTCTTTTCTTAAGTTATCTATTTTCGTTTGTGGTGTAATATTCCTTCTTGTCGACATAATGTTTGGCATCATGAGACCCCAGGCTGGTAATTGAAGGGCTTTAATGTTTTAACAAAGAAATTCCCCTAAGTTGAATGTTGCTATCTTAACTCTACTGTTTTCTGCTGTTCCTTTTTTAATAACATTAAGCTTTTTGCTAATAGAACATGTCATGTATCCACTTTTGGACCCTATTTGGCAGAGGACACTGACAAATGAGGTTGAAGAAGAAAAGATAAATAGATAAAAAAATAAAGAATGAAAATATGCTGTTTCCAAACTAATTGTTTTCAGTCTGAAAATCACCTTACAAATCGGTTTGTGATTTAGTTTTGTGTTTTTGTCCGTTACATTGTCATTATTAGTTGTTTAATAATTGTTATGCTGTTCTCTATTTAGATAAGCCTTGTGTCAGTGTTGAAATAATTGTCGTATATTTGGTATTTACAATTGAAACATTAAGTCTCATTTCCTCTTTGTCGATAAGGGTGGCCTCATGGCTTAATGCCATACACATTTCAGAAGCATTAATCATTAATTGGTTTCCTGCTGAAAAAAATTGAGATGGCACTTCTGGCATTTTTGCAATCAAATCCTACTTTCTAGATTCTCACCTCTTAGCTCCATCGTCAAATCAACCTTTTTCAAATGGCAATGGGCAGAGTATTTATTGAAGGATTTTTGGATAAAGTTTTGCCTCTTTTCTCTCTCTCTCTCTTCTTTGTGATTTTTTTTTTTTTTTTCAATATTATAAATTCTCACACCCTTTATCGTTGATCAGATGCTTTTAAATATTCAATGTATTTATCAATCATTTTCTAAGTCAGAATTTTCAGAACCAAAGAAGTCTAAATTTTGTTGTGGAATTTTAACTTTAGTGATTAACTAACTTTAAAAGCTAAGATAAATCAAAATTTCTTCCAAGCTGTAGCCATGTCAGTGTTACTGCATGGCTGTACCACTTGGACTAACAAAACACTTGGAGAAAAAGCTAGATGGGAACTATACAAAGATGCTGCTTACTGTCTTGAACAAATCCTGGAAGCAGTACCCCCCAAAAAGTAGCTATATGGCCACTTACCTCTTATCACACAAACCATTCAAGTAAGGTGGATAAGACATGCTGAAAAAGATTGTGACATTCTCCCATTAGCATCAACACACCAGTGTGGATTGGCCAGCAAAAACATACCTTGATCAGCTGTGCGAGGATACTGGATGCTCTGCAGAGGACCTCTCAGAAGCAATGACGGATAGGGATGGGTTTTGAGAAAATTCATGGAGATCTGTGCAGTCGGCACAACATGATGATGAAGCAACTTTATAGAATCAAATTTCTACTTTTCACATTATTATAAAAATACTGTCAACAAAATTTATTTAAATTAACATTTTAAGGCATGAGAATAAAACAAAGCTATAAAAGTTGGTAAGCTAATTATTCATGATAGTCTTGAGAGAATAGCTCTTTTAGCTGATCCTAAAAAGCCTTCTCCTCAGAATTACCACTGATATATAAAGTTTAGGTAAGGAAAACATGAACTCAATGGTGTTTTGATATTTGACACTCTTGGCTATGCGATTTTTCAAACAAGTCAAAGTCTATACATGATCTATTTATTTACTTATAAATATAGCAAATTATATATATAATATACACATAATGATAATAATAATAAAGTAAGCCTACCTAGGTTTCTCTTTAACTTGGGCAACTCTTACGGTATTTTTTTCTTTTGGCCAAAATAATAGTGCTGCTGACTGATTATTGTCAGGGGGATGCATTTTTTTTTCTCCATGTGAAAATTTGTATTGTGTAATTACAAATTATGGTACCGGAAGTTTTTTTCTATATTCTCAAAGTTTAAAATGTGTGTGTGTGTATGTGTTTTGAATAAAAAGAATAGACAAGGAAGAAAGTGTGAATTTAAAAAAAAATGTTTACAAACAAGTGAACATAAATCCAGATCAAATAAATGTAGAAATGGTCTGAAAAATTCCAAGTTTTAAGCACTTCCAGCTGGAGACATTCCAGCCATTTTCAAGAATAATTGTTTTTATAAGATTGAACCAGGTTAATTTTCATGGTTTGCAATCATATAAAGAATAGTGTGAAGTGGCTTTTTATCTGTTTTACACAATGTCTCTGTTGACCATTTGAAGCAGTGGTTGACATCATGTAACAGTCATGATTCAAATAAGAATGGTACTGGTTGGGGAGGGATGTTGATTGATGTCGCACAGCAGTATGTGTAGGAGTGGAATTTTCTTCTATTAGTTGTAAAAAAAAAAAATGGTTATTACAACAACTACTTGGATTTGCTAAGATATTGATTAGAGAATTAAAGAATTGATGTTTTATTAAAGACTTGCGGAGTTTAGATCATATTGGAAATATCAATTGATTTTGAAAACTATTTTTTATATTGGCAGTTATAAGGATAGAATAATGTTTAAACATTGCAGTGATAAGATATCAAACACTGACAAATATACATATATATATATTGAGGGGAGGGTAAATAGTTTCAAGTAATACACCTTTTTTTTTTTTTTTTTTTTTGCTAATATGTTTAATTCGTAACTAGCCTTACTTTTTTTTATTCCAATTTAATCTAGAATATTATTCACTGATGTATGTGGACTAATACTTTGATCTTGGTTTATCATTATGTTCATGAAATTTTGGCTGTTGTACCGACTGGCTTTCTTCAGATGCCTGTCATGGTTGGTAAGCTTTTGGTTATTTCAAACCAAACCCTTTATTAAAAAAGAATAATTTAGATTTTTTACATTGTTCTCATTCCCCTGTCTATATGTTAAAAAAAAAAAAAAAAAAAAAAAAAAAAGAAAGAAAGAAAGAAAGAAAGAAAGAAAAGCTATCTCCTTGAGATAGCTCTTGTTTCTTTAACCAAACTACTTTCTACATAGAGGAGAAGAGTAATGATAATTCTTAATCTCAGAGATTCAAAAGAGAGCTGAAAAAGTTGTGAAACCTGAGGATGATAGTGATGCCAATTTGTAGTTGTGCTTGGAAAGGTAACTGTAGGAACTCGAGATCAGAGGAAGAATTAGTACCATCCAAACCATAGTACAGTTAAGATCAGCTAGAATACTTAGTCCTGAGGAGACTTGTTGTCACTCACTCCAGTGAAAACCTACCAGTTAAAACTAGTGTGAAAAACTTGCAAAAAGAAAAATAACATAGTTATATTGTTTGCTATATTTATAAATAAAAAGTGCTCAATATTTGTGATAGAGCAATTATAGAACATGAAAAGTCTCCAACAAATCACTTTTGACGTGTTCAGTCATTCAGAATACCCTCTCCATAAATTGAACAAATTTTTTTACTTTTTTTGTATTTCAGTCACATTTTTCTCCTTTCTAAAATAAAAAAAATGAAATGCCCTGAAAATGTTGCTTATTTTCTTCCCTCTTCAATGTTTGACTGTAAATAAACATATGCCAATTTGGGCAATTTTTTTGAAAAAACCTGCATGCTGATTTGACAGCTGTCATGATATAGTCAAAAGTTATCTTTTCGAATGAAGTTATTCAAAACTAAATGCTCTTCCTAATGCAATCTGACAACAAACACAGAACAAACTATTTGACCAACTGATACCTACTGTATGAAAAGAGAATAAATATACAATTGATATTTTTGAATAATGTATTGTTTCTTTTCCATCTTTTTTATAAAAACAAGTTATGAAATATATTTTAATAGTCTTAAAACACCACAGGGGTTGTGAAAAAAAACTTTTTGTGTGTGTGTATCATATAGAATGTTATATACATTGTCATGAAGAAATAACTTATCATTTTCTGTACAGTAGTTAAAATTATGTTTATCATTTAATACTATTATGTTTTTACATACAGATAAAATACAGAATGAAAATGCAAGACTAGGTTGTTGGAAATTAACAAAGTTTTATTTAAGACAGGGTACAGAATGCTTCTACCCTAGAAGTGATTTAACTAACTCAACTGTGTGGTGCATGTGCATCCACTTAGTACAAACCCCAATCCAAAAGTGTCATTGTGAAAGCCCCACTTCTGAGTTCCTATCAGCCCCCTACTATCAAAGGTAGCAACTCTATATTCATTAGGTCTGAACCTAACAAATACCAAATTAATTATAAAAGTAAAATTTACTTATTATCTAAAGGATAACTTCTGCCAAGTTCTTTCATATTTTTTCCATATCTGTCAATTGATTGATTTTTAACAGCATGTCAGTCTGTATATGGTTATTTTATACCTTGAGGTTAGGGAATCACATTCATTGTATGTTCATATATACATGTTGTGTAGTTGTTTCTTAAGAATTCTTTTTATTTGGTTTTGCACATGGTACAATTGAATTCAAATGATTTTTAAACAGATCTATTTGAACCACAGATGGGACCATAACAGATACTACCAGTCTAGTAGAAATAACAAAAGCATTCTTCATTACTTTTTTAACTCATTTCTCTCTTCTATTCCACTATCTTCACTTTCCTTCTTTTTCTTCTCCTTTCTTTCCACTGAAGCAGACAATAAGCATCCAATGCATTAGCATCATTGTTTGTTTGTTGTTTCTTTCTTTCTTGTCACATCCTATCCCTGATGGAGAGGTTGTGTATATAAGTTTTTTTTGGGTTTTTTTTAAATAAGAAAGAGGGAATTATTTAGCAAAAAACCCCAAAAACATTGGTTCTAATCATTACAAGATGAAAAATAACTTAGATTTTAATTTTACTGTATATCTTGGCAAAATTAAGTTTTCTCATAAAATGCCAAATAGCTAAAAGCTTCATCAAGGTACCTCACTATAAAACAATAAAAACCTTAACTAATTTATAAACTAAATCCTCACTAGGTACCCCATACTTATGACCTTGTGCCACAGTAAACTAAGCTGAGTAAGTCTATTAATAATGGAGATTGGGTATATTTCTGTCTGTGACCAAAACTACGTCACAGATTATGTCACAATATTCTCAATGATTGTGTAAGTCTATTAATAAGTATTTAATTTATAGTCAACATTGTTAATACATAGAATAAAAACAATCCTATGTTATGCACTCAAAATTTGAGTAAGCAATTTTTAAAATTATTTTTTACTCTTGCCCTTTTTTTTTCAGTAACAAGAAGTTAACTAAAAAGTTTATTAATGAATAAATATCTATGATTTTGTGTAAAATTTATGTGCAAAATATTCAAAATAATTTTATTTGAGGGAGACAGAACTAAGTTTCCATTTCAAATTATTTTATTTATTTTTTTATTTTTTTACTCCTTTGATAAAGTTTATGATTTTGTTTACTTATGATACAAACCCTCTGACATTGAATTTTTAACTCCCACCACTTTCAGACAATATCTTTCAAAAATTAATTTTTACACTGCCTGAAGGGCGTTTTTTTTTTTTTTTTTTGGCTACTACCTATAAAAGTTCATGGGAGGACTTTTATAGTGGGCAAAAGTAACATTTCCTGACTTTCTTGATCCAGTTCCTGTCGAGGGAAGATATTCTACAATATTTAAGTTGAATCATAATAACCAATGCATTTACTGATAGCAAAATGTCAAATTCAAATGCTATTTGTAAAATTACCGCAGATAAGTTAGGAAGATAAAAATCTAAATAGCATGATCAACTATTTCTTGCCCTTGGTCTTAATCCATTGCAACTTATCTTAAAAATAAATAGTTATGTCCATTAACCCTTGAATAACCAACAGAGTTTTCTGCCATCTTGAAGTGCATCTTGAATATTTTTAGAAGCTAAAGATACCCAAACTGTTGTTTTTAGCAAGTAATTCATTCTACAGTATCCAACTGTGGTAATGGACAAAAAAGGAAGAAAGTCTAACGCTAGAAAGATTTCCATTGCTCTGATTGACAAGCTCTGTTAATCTTATGTTGAATTTGTTCACGCAGACAAAATTAAGTGCCAGGACAAAGTGTGAAAAGTTTCAGCAGAAATTCCAAAATTTTACTTCAAGGAAATGCATTACTCTACACAAATCTGAAAGGAGGGAAAATAGAAATCCTTTGGTAGACAAGGGAGGGAATTACAAAACATAAAAACAACTCCTGAACATACATCTCTAACTCCATTTGAAATTTTCATCGCATTGTGTTGGGGTTTAGAATACGATTTGAATGCATGTAATTGTTATTGTAGAAAATGTACATAGCAACCCAAGTTCAAATAATTGATAAAGCCGTTTGCATTTCATACTGATGCTCTTTGCAAAGGCATGAGTCCATCTCTTACCCATCACCAAAGTAAAGCAGTGATAAGCCTGTTTAATATTTAAATGGGTGACAACTTAAGCAATAGCAAGAACTGTAATAAATGTTTGTTTATCAAAATGACTTGATTCTAGATTAAATAACCCAAAAAGGATTGATATGCTGTAAAACAACCAACCAATCAACCATCTCTTCCCCCACCTCCAGTTATGGGTGACTAGTTGGGCAGGCTGGGTTCTCTAGCTTTGGTTAGACAACCATCCTTGAGGAAGTAAAACTCCAAATTTAAATCTGCTTAAAAATTGATTTTGTGTTATATCCTGCCTGTGGTGGTGATGTTGGGTAAATATAGATAGTTGCATATGATACAGTACTAGGAATTCAGCTATAGTTGCATATCGTACAGTATTAGGAATTCAACTATAGTTGTGTATAGCACAGTACTAGGAATTCAACTAGAGTTGCATACAGTAGCGGAAGGGTTAAATGATTATGAAATGCTTTATACACTTAAAAAAAACAATTTTCTTGTAACTTATCAAGAACTTTGAGTTCACTTCTGTTGAAACAAGTTTAGTAAATTCAAAGAATATCTTCCCTCTGGTTATTTGCACAGGTAAGTGTCAGTGACTGTGCTTGCATCTCCAGTAATAAATCTCATAGTGTTGTTATTGTCTGACTGTCCTCCTGGTGACAAAGTTGTTTGAAATGCTTCTAGTGTTACTGGTGTCAATAGCTAAAGACTAATGTTATTACAGGTGCTTTATTGCCTGAGCGTGGGAAGACACTTTCTCTTTTGCTTCCTCTATTATTTTATCATTTTAGATATTTGTTTTGTCCTTTTTTTTTCTTTTTTTCTTTTTCTTTTAAATACTTTTGAAGATAATCAAAGATTCTGATTTAAAGGTGACAAAGAGTTTTCAATTTTTTAATATTGAAAATAGATTTTTTTAAATCTTTAATTTGATCAAAATATGCTTGTGTGTGTGTGTGTGTGTGTTTTAATTATAGATCACTAATTAGAACAGTCTATTCTAGTAGTGACCACTCCAAGCGGATTTAACAGGTTTGAATTTAGTTTTCCTTCTCTTAGACTGGTTGCCTAACCAAGGTTAAAGAGCCCAGTCTACCCTACTATTTTATCCATAGCTGAGGGAGAGTAGTTGGATTTGTACCTTTCCAAAGGGTATTAGCACTGTGAACTGCAGCTTAGTCCAGGATTTGAACTCGGGTCGAGTCCATTTCCCACGACTCTAACCATTACACCACACACCTCCAAGTGTGTGTGTGTGTAAAATATGAATCAGGAAATGGAATGTTATATGGAATATCGACTATGAAAAAAGAGACACTAATATAACATGATTCAACTCTGCAGGAATCTGCATGCAGAAAGAAAGTGTTGGTTTCCATTAAGAAAAAAAAATTAATTAATCAAAATTGAAAATATTTTCAACAGATTTCTTTTGGTACTATATTACAAATACTAGCATAAATGATGGGATTATTTATTTATGAATCAGCACTTCCACTTTAGATCAAAGAGACTATGCACTATGCCTAGGATCAAAGTGTTGCTCCCTGGCCCACTGCCTATGTGCTATGTGAAAAGTATTACACACTGAGATATATACATATACACACCATTTGGATCACCTTAGAGTTCATGGTATTAACACTTCTATTTAGAAAAGAGTAATTGATTCATAGTTATCTATTATATCAGGAATTTGGATGATTAAAAATTGATATTTAACTCTAATGAAGATCTAATATAATTATCATTCAATTACAAATTGGACTGGAAATTGCTACAAGAACATTTTAAGTGTATTGCTATAATATGCAGTTTTTTATGGTTATATATATATATAATATATATATATATATATATATATATATATATATATATATATATATAATGGATCTCCATATATATATATATATATATATATATATATATATATATATATATACACACACACACACTAGAATTTTTTGTTATATAAATATGCAGAGAAAGAGTAGGTAGATACACATTGTATTTTATATATGTGGATTACAAGATGGTGGTACATTGCGTAATGGTTATCATCATAGAAAATGTACAGCAACCCAAGTTAAAATACTGGATGAAGTATTTGCATTTTACACTAATTGCACTTAATGACCTTGGGTAAGGCACAAATCTATCTCTTTTATCCACCAGCTATGGTTAAATAGTAGGGCAGACTGGGCTGTTTAGTCATTGTAAGCTAACCAGTCTCTGAGAAGAAAAATTTTAAAACTAAGTCCGCTTAAAAATTAACCTTGTTTTGCATCTTGCATAAATACATACTTGTTATTAATAATGCAAGACATGTTGCAAATTGAAAAAAATTTTTTTAACTTGGTTAAGTTTTTTTTTTTTTTTTTTTTTTTACAGAAGTGTATTGCAATACTTGGGAGGGTGGGTGTTCTGTAAAATTATTTACTTAGAACATTGTGCTCTTTATTGAAATGCCCTAACATAGTATTATATATGGTGTGTGTATGTAGGGGTAGCCTAAGGAAAATAAGCTGCCAACTATTGTGATTGAATTTTATTTCTAACTTGTCCAACTAGTTTTGTTTATTGAAGCATTCATCTTGTTGTGATAAAGAAGAAATGATATGTAAAACTGATTGTGTTTCTCATTCTTCGAGGTATATCAGAAAAGTTACAGGACTGGTCTCACAAAAAAATTATTTCAAATACAAACTACAAGTTATCCCCTTCAAAGTAATCCCCCTGGAGTCTAATGCACTTTCCTATCCTTCTCTGCCACACTTTCATGCACTCCTGGAAATATTCTTCCGGGATTCTCAGTAGGTCTGTAGTCACAGCCTTTTTGATGTCATGCACATCCTCAAAACGGGTACCCTTGATGACCCCCTTTTCACTAGCACTAGACCAAGCATATTGTTTTAAGCATCTGAGGTGGAGCGCCACACCTACCATCAGCTCCTCACTTTATTGCACAGATCCCTGTGCTACTCATACGCCGATTTGGTGAGGGCCGGTATCAACACAGAACCTTGTGGTTCCTAGTCGGACACTCACTGCATACACTAAAAGGTGGGCTGTCTTGGTGTCTAGCTGATACTGACTTTAGGCCACCCCGACGACTTAAGTAATTAAAAGCTATTTTTAAAATACTTACTTAAAGGCTGTCTTATGCAGCTATTAAGCTTAATGTCAAATAATATCTTATTTATAGAATTTAGTTTATAATTAACTGCAAATAAAGAGGATACTATAATTAGTATTTGGTACTTTCTTTGAGAAATTATACTGCCCTGTCAGCTGGGGCTGTAAAATTTGCCAACTGCACCTCTGTATAGGAGTAAGATTCCTCCCAATGTGCCCACTTGTTGGCCATGGGTGGTGACTCGAAATGCTTGAGAATAGGATTGTGCTAACTAAGCAGTCTGTGACCTGGGTACCTAGTTATCCTGTGACATGAAACACTCCACTTTAGCCCTTACTTTGGCCAGATGAGCAGTCAGAGAGGTCTCATCTGATCAGTTAGCTAGATATGTCAAGCCCCAGCACCTATATCATTGTCCTGACTGTATTCTTCAAATTTCTCTTATGGCAAACACCCACCCCATTTTTATCATATGATTAAGTATCTTCCCTAGCACTAACGTTACCAATAGTGACAAAAGTTAAAAACCAAATGTGCAGAAACATTGCGTTAGTAAAGAAAATGAAGATACACATCCATCATGTCCATTACTTTAACTGTTTATATTACGACTATGGTTGGAGTTCTATGTAATCCTTTCTGTTGTGACTGAGTTTATCAACGAACAACGTTGAATCCGGAAAGGGTTAACAAAAATAGGTTTATTATCTTTTGGTACAGGGGAATATAAATAAGTAAAATCAAACATACAGTTCTTCAAACAAGCACTAATGGCTACTCTGTTAGCAAGACTAGTTATTTGACTGAATACCATTGTGTAATCCATATCTTTTGTTTGTGTTGGATGAGTCCAACTTTCTTGTAGGGGAAATATCTTTCCTTACAACACTTTCGTACTGAAGGAAAAAGTATTTGCCACACCTTAAATGGTCATAAATTACCAATGACTAATTTTAAGTTGCAGTATTTTATTTGGTTTCACTTTACCCAGAAGAACCTCTGTTTATATTTACAACTTTGTTTTCTGCCTACAAACCATAATCATGTTACAGTTGTCTTAAACTATTAAATTCAACAAATTATTTGGTTATAATTTAGTTGACACCAGCTTAATAATATTGCATGTTTTTTTGTTTTATTTATTTTTGTTTTTTTCAAATTTTTATTTTATTTTATTTTTTCATTATTTTTTAAATCTATATTTTTATTCTTACTAGCAAAAATATGCACCCACCAGGCACAAGTATTTAAGTTTTTATGTAATAGAATATATTAAATCAGAAATAGTAACAAAATAAAATAAGAATGCATATAAAAAGATTACATTTATTTTTATTGATTTCGATAGAAATCATTAATTATTATCACTTTAAACTTATTTGAAACAGAAGGGGTATATTCGAAGAATACAACAGTTTGAATGATAGTTCTTTCTATCAGTACCATCTTTTATTGCAAAATTTTCCTAATTCAACAAATTTAACTAAATAGTATGTATATGAGACCAACAGTATTAATAATATTGGATATTTTTCTTAATAACTGAAATTTGAATAGAAATGTAATAATGGAGAATGTGATGGAAATAACTCGGTGGGGGGGGGGAATTGTGACATCAGGGGTGATGTAGTTTTGGTTACAGACAGACATACATATAATAAGATTAAATTTTTTTTTCTTCGTTAAATGACCTGTATATTTTTAACAGGTTGTGTGTGTGTGTGTGTAATATATATATATATATATATATATATATATATATATATATATATATTAGTCATGTGATTCACTATATAGATTATTTTTAGCTGACCTATATAAGAGTCAACCAGTGTACTGATCCCAATCCCAAATTCCAGCTCCACCTTTTTCTATCTAAATCCTGCTTCTCCCCTGTTTCAAACCACAAGGCCGGTGTCAATT
This sequence comes from Doryteuthis pealeii, assembly GCA_023376005.1. Classification (NCBI taxonomy): domain Eukaryota; kingdom Metazoa; phylum Mollusca; class Cephalopoda; order Myopsida; family Loliginidae; genus Doryteuthis; species Doryteuthis pealeii. The sequence continues at coordinate 79,803,632 of CM042142.1, read as the reverse complement.
AACAGAGAGAAACCTAATGTCAGCCAAAAACTGGACATGCACAAAGAAAACCCATTTTGGAAAGAGTAAGGGAAGAAAAAAGGAGTGGACAGTCTCTTTTTTTTTTTTTTTTTTTTCAATTCAAAAGGAAAGGAGAAAGGATCTCGAGAAGGCAGTTTGTGTTCTCAGTTCCAGCAGATGAAGGAGGATGAACGAAACAAGTATTTAATAACAGCTCTTCTGCATACCCTAATAAACCTCAAACTATGAAGAGACAATGATATAAGTTAGTATTGAGGGTCAAACAGACCAGAGAGTGAAGATAATGAATATATCCAAAGCGAAGAGAAAACCAGAATGAATATACAAGAAAAAAACATTTCATATGAAAAGGACATCAACTTTTTTTGTCATCACATGGACGGACATAGTGTTTTTCTTTTTTCTTCCTTCACCATTTCAAGCTAACTGTAAATACGTTTCAGTAGTTTCTTAGAAATAAATTTCACAGGATATGTTACAAGGTAGGAGTTAGACGACTTTATGGGACCCATAAATTTTCCTGGGGACTCATTCAAAGCTAATATGTGCATCCCAGGATGCACTAAATAAAAAAGGTATCAGCATCACTATATATATATATATATATATTCTTTAGTGGGGTACCAATATTCTAAGGTGGTCCTTTTCTCTAACAGTATGTTGTTGCAGAGTTCAGGTTACATTTGAGAGCTCCATGTTTAATTTTAATAAACAGAGCAAATTAATTTGTGAATAAAAAAAGCCTTAAATACTGTGAATAAAAAAAGCCTTAAATACGGTATTTGAGGCTTTTTTTTTATTCACAAATATAATATATATTTATATTTATTTATTTATTTATTTTTTGAACCTTGCATTTACAGCCGTTGTTGCAGGTTTTCAATTTTGAGAATTACGTAACATATAAATATTTATTTATTTCTAAAAGAAACTTAAAAAATGCTTCACTCTAATGTCTAAATGAATATAAGGTGCCTTATAATAAAGTTGTGTATGATCTTTTAATTTACAGATTAAATCATAGTTAAGCAGTGGAGAAGCACTTGAAGCAAGATTGATTTTTTTTTTAAAGAGATTTGGCACTTTTTCATTTATTGACAAACATAACTAAACTGCTCTCAGTAAGTTTCAATGTACTTGTTACCTTTAATTGTTAAAAAAATATATATTCACCTCTCCATTTATTTGGCAAGCTGTTGGCATCATACCTTACCCCATAGTTTTTCTTATCCTTGTGCCATTTGAATACCTCAAATAATTTCTCAAAACAAGCATAGAATTACTGGAGGTGATTTATAATACAAATAAAAATCTTTTAGACTTTATTGATAATCATCTTCATCAAGTTGTGCTGATCTCCATGACTCTTCCTCACCACCTGTCCCTATTGGCTATTGCTTGTGGAAGGTCCTCTGCACAACATCCAGTATGTGCAGAGCTATTCATTGTAGGTTTTTGCTCGTGTGTCCATGTGTAGTGACCATAAGAGAATGTCACTTATGATCTCATCCTTTCTCTCCATCAGTGTCCAGCATGTCTTATTTGTCTTACCCAGATGGTTTGTGTGATAGAAAGCAAGTGGTCATACGGCTGCTCTTTGTGGGATGCTGCTTCCAGGATTTGTTCAAGATAGCATGCAGCATCCTTGTACTCTTCCCATGTAGCTTTTTCTCCAAGCTTTTTGTTAGATTCCAAGTGGTGCAGCCATACAGTAGCATTGACATGGCTACAGCTTGGAAGAATTTTCACTTTATCTATCTGAGAGATCAGATTTCCATGTGACTTAGAATTTTAAAAAAATAATTCACTAATTAACTAGAAACTCAGAAGAAACAAACTTTATTTCTATTTTGATTATCTTTGATATTCTTTGCCTTGCAAAACAAAACAAAAAACCCCTCAAATTGCACTAATTTTTTTCTCATCATATTCTTATTGTAATCAATTCTTGGCATTTCAGCTTGGGAGGCACATGAAATAATTAACTGCTTAGTTTCAAGAGGTCTCTCCTCCCAGGCAGTACAAGCCCCCTCGCCTAAAAGGGGTAAGGGCTGGGTTTATTGGTGATACAGGAGGCACTTCTGAAGGAGACTATCAATGGAATCTAGGCAGTTTTTAAAACCTCCTCATGGGAGGTTTGTTTTCTGCAGAGCACCCCACATTAAACTGACATTGTGTCACTTTCTAGCCTTGTGCGAAGTCTAATAAAAAGCTTCTTAGTGTAATTATTTTGCTTACATGAATGGAATCTGAATAGCAAAATGGACTTGAGAATGTTGTCAGTGTAACTGGGAGATAATAATTGATGTGTAGAATGATTGATATTAGACTTCTTGGCAGTTGAGAAAAGGTTTCTGGATTTTTTTCTTTTTGTCTGTCCATAAGAAGAAAGCTAAATGACAAAATGTTATCATTAAAGGTACTTGAACCTTAAGTCATACGGAATAGATGGAAGAAGTGATGCAGATGGCAAACTCCCCGAAGTACGAGTTTTGAGAGTAATTCTCTTTTCGGGGTTTTTGTTTCTCAACCATATCTTTTGCAATCAAATATATAAGAAAAGAAAAAGAAAGAAATTCACTTGCTGTGTTCTGTCTGTCAAGTGCAATAACTGTGAAAGATGAGCCAGCCATCTTGAAATATACTGACAATGCTGTCTGACTGCTTTTCCAGTGAGGGGCCCTCTGACTTGATAAAGGCTCAGCTATTAATCTTTTTACATTTTATTTTTGGACTCTAAGCTGGCAGCTGTGGATTTTTATGCAACCAGATAAATCTCTGCTGTATAAAATGGTTTAAGCTTGGCCTTAATCTGATAAAATATAAAAATTAGTTCGAAGAAAGGAGCTAAAAGAAGAAAACAAAAACACCCTTCACTGAAAAGTGTTAGTAACTCAGTATAAAGCTGAATCTAAGCCAAGTGATGATTGCATTGGTTCTGTAGCGACTGAATTACATCAGCAGCAGCTGCTAATGCCCTCCTTTTTCTTTTTTTTTTTTTTTTTTTTTTTTTTTCATTATATCATTATCCAAATAATGTTGATAAGGAAGATTTTGTTAATGAATTCTATCTTGTTTATTTCTAAAATCTACCAAACAGAATTCTCAGCATTCCTATTCTGCTGCTTACTTTTGCGTGTATTTACCCAACCCCTTCGCCATGCAAGATCTGATACAAGGTCAATTTTTAAGCAAAGGACAGCTGGTTTTAATTCAGAGTTTCCTTTCTCGTTAGCTTATTGCTTTACTAAGGCTAAAGAACACAATCAATCAGTTTCTGAAACAACTATACACTTTGGGATGTCTCATACTTGTGATCTTGTGTCACATCATTTTCAGTGAATGGATTAGGTAAAAACCTACCTTTCATAGAGTATTAGTTCAAAGTGAAATGCAAAGAGCCATGTCCAGGATTTGAACTTTGTTTGCCACATCCATTTCCTATGACAGTAGCCATTACACCACAAACTCCTTTTTTTTTTGTATTATTCGGACTATTGTCCTCATCTTTATTGTTATCTGTACAGTGTTTCAGACGATGTGCCCTCCTACCTTCTTCAAGTATTTCTTTTCGGACTCTGTAGCCGTCTTGAACTTGGGAACCTTCTTTACGAACTCAGGAACCTTCTTGTTGTAATCGGGAACCATCACAGAATTTTGAACCCAACCCTTTATTCAATCCATGGCGGTATCCTGTTCTCATTTCGCTAACCATAGCTGGGTACAAGTGTTAAGCTGTTATTATTCTATGTTACAGTTGCCGTTGACCAGATTGAACCTGCAGTCTAGAGCTAACTGTCACTTAGAAACTATCTTAACCCAACACTATATCCACTATGCTATGTGTCCAATTTTTTCATAAACTGCATTTCTTATTTAAAAGACAATCTAAGAATCTAATAATTTACTTCATGAGTACTCTAGTTCCAATTGTCATAAAACTTTTTGAACCTTTATATTTGATAAGTCTTATAGTGAAGCCATTAGTTATTTTTAAAGAAACCTGACTCTAGAAGAAGAAAAAGAACCAAAAAACAGCACATTTCCAATTTTTATTTTTAGATTGTACTGGTCTTGATTTCTGAGATGTTGGTTGATAATTTTCCCCAGCAGCTTTTGCAAGAGTTTGGATAACTTTGAAAGTGGGTAGCAACCTATAAAGATTTCAAGCAAAGATTATGAAATTTTCCTTTTTGAGCATGTGAAGACTTCAGTTATGTTTCTTTGGTTTAAATATAGGTACCTAAAAAAAATTTTGGTTTTATTGATAACAAAATGTGTTGGAATGTTTAGTTTTGAAAGCACTGGTATTATATTGCCTCTCTGTCAAATAATGATAAATTATCTAATAATGTTGTTAGAAAGTTATACAAAAGTGTACAAATATCTAAACACACATGCACACATTTTTATATAGTAGCCTTGTAAAACTTAGCATCATCAATCAATTAGCAGCTGTAGAAATATTTTATTCAGATTCTAGTGCTTTTGTCAACATCATCTGACTGCATGGATTCCCATGATTCTCTCTCACCCTTCCACCCCTACTGGTCATTGCTCCTGGCAAGTCTTCTGCGTAGCATCCAGTATTTGCACATAGCTGATCAATGTATCTTTTGCTAGTTAGCTTACACTGGTGTGTCCATGTGTAGATGTCCACAAGAAATTATGATCCAATTTTTGTACTGATTTATTTACCCAAACTCTCTACCATAAGCAGGATGTGACACAAGGTCAATTTTTTTTTAAGTGGCGTACAATTGGTTTAAATTTAGGAGTTTTCTTTCTCTTAAACCAGTTTTCATACCAAAGTTAAGTGAATAAATTGCTTCTTTGTGATTTGATAAGAAACAAAACATTTTTCTGTGGCTTTGTTTTTAAAGGTGACCTCTTGATAACTTCTTTCAAATTTAAAAATGCTACACAAAACATTTGGTTTTGGAGGAAAAAAAATTTATAGTTATTTACTAAGCTTTGCTTAGTTTTGACACAAGCCCAGATGTATGGGGCACCTAGTTAGGCTCAATCTCACTAGTAATGGTTTGCTAGTCTAACTTGCTAACCATTACATCATGTGAGGTGCCTTATATAGATTTTGTACCTTCGGAACACTTTTTGGGGTTTGCTATTTTTAAGTTTTTTGCTTATCGCTCCAAGTATTACTTTCTCTTGGATTTTATTTATATGTGGAATCATATTACCTGGAAACATTTGCTGTTTCTCTATCTCAATAATCTTCTATCAGCAGTGTTTCAGTAATGGCTGGTGAATGCCATATGTCTTCCAGTCACTTAGCTGATGGAGCTGTGAATTGTTATTATCTAGGGTCAGAAGAGAAGGAAAAGGGATTTTCTTTCATGACAGAATAGAAAGGTATGGAGATCCATGACTTCTAATACTCCTTTCCCCAATATAGGATGGCTATATTATCAATTTATTGTCTTCCTATTTCATGTATGTAATTATGATGATGAAACATGTTCTTGTGTGTGTGTGTGTGTGTGTGTGTGTGTGTGTGTGAAAACTAAGCTTACTAGGATATCACAGTTCAGCACGTTAGCCATTACATCATGGGGATTCCCTTTAAGAACATTAGTAGGTGCACGGTGTAATGGTTATCATTAGGAAATTGACACAGTTACTTGTGTTCAAATCCTGGATTAAGCTGTTTACATTTCACATAGTGCTAATACCCTTGGGATACTTATGCATCCAATTCTCAAATAGTAAGTTAGACAGGGCTCTTTGACCTTGGTTATGCAACCAGTCTACGAGAAGGAAAACTCTTGAATTTAAACCTGTTAAATTTTGCTTGAGAAATTGATCTTGTGTCACAGCCTACTTGTGTAGAGGGGTTGGTAAATAAGAACATTGGTACAGAAAAGTATTTTATTTCTTTTGTACTCAAAAATGAAATTGAAATTAATCAATATCAAGTTTAACATCAAATGACATTTGTAGAACATACAGTAAGGATCATAATCAAATTTTAATGTCTTTTAAAACTACATTATATTACTACTTTAATTCAGGAGGTGCACTTTGCATAATGGTCATAGGAAATGAAATTAATGACCAGAGTTCAAATTCTATGCAAAACTGTTTGCATTTCACTTCATGCTGATGCCCTTGGGAAAGGCATGAATCCATCTGTTCCCTCTCCCTAGCTATGGGTAAGTGGATTAGACAACAAATCTAGGAGATATAAAGCTCTGAATTCAAACGAGTTTTACTCTGCTTAAAGATTGACCTTGTGTCGCATCCTGCTTGTGGTGGAGATTTTGGGTAAATAAATACTTTGTTACTTCACTATAAACTAGAATCCTATGAAACTATTGTCTTCAGTCTCCTCTTTTTTTGTTTCCCCTTCCATATTTTTTACCTGCAGTTTTTGCAATCTTGTACACACATTCCAAATGTATTATCAGATGCATTCTTAAGTATCTATGTGAACATGTATTTGTGTGTGTATGAGAAAGAAAGAAAAAAAAAAATGTTGGTTCTATCATTTTATTTGTAATTGAATTAATTTTCTTATCTATTTTATTATTTTGCTTTTTTCTATGTTTACTGTTTATGTCCTGGTTGTGGTTGCAGGGTTGGGTGAATACATTCTTTTCCTAGTATTTCGTTTCTAATTATTAGTTTGCTTTGTATATTACCTTGTTACTATTATGTTTTTAATTTTTTTGCACTCTCATAATGTTAGGACCAAAGAGGCAATTATCTACTGTGTATGAATTTACCCACCCTATCCAACATAGAGTGTAACACAAGGTCATTTTTTTTAAGTTGAGTACATCTGGCTTGAATTAAAAGTTTACCTTCTCTTATACTAGTTGTCATACCAAGACTAGCTGCTTTGACGGCTGGGTTTGTAGAATAAACTGCCTACATCTCTGCTAAGGGTAAGACCCCCTCCAAATGGATTATGGTCAAGTCATGCTGAAAGTACTAGATCACTGAAGTTAAGCAGTGATGACCCTGTTCAATATTTGAGTGACTATTTAAACAAAAGCAAGTACTGTAAGCAACCTGAATCCTTTGTTTATCAAGATGACTTGATTTGACATTAAATGACATGAAAAAGGTTGTTATGCTGTACCCCCCCCCCATGGGGTTCCCTGTTGGTGGCAACCTGTAATGCCTGAAGACCAGCTTATGGTAACTGAGCAGTCTGACCCTGGTACTATTTGGTCATGTGACATGCAACCCCCACTTTGACCCTTAATTGAGCTAGGTAAATGGTCAGAGGCCTGATCTGATCAATCAGCTGGTTATCTTAAGTCATAGCGCCTATATGATGAAGTCACTGTCATATTCTTTAAGTTTCTTTAAGTTTCTTTTATGTCAAACAAACACCCAATCCTTTTTATCTTATAGGTGCTAGAAGGCAGTGGCTGAAGATCAACGATTAGTTTATTAATACAAACTTATTTTTTTCTAATTTATCAATACACATGAAATTAATGAAATAATTTTTAAGTATATCTATTTGACCCATAAATGGTACCCTAGAGGGACAACCACTCAGTCGACATGGGAGTAATGAAAATGAATTGGTACTCCTCACTGTCAGATGCAGTTTGGTGTCATACCCAGGACACTCCTTTGAGAGGAGTCTAGCCCCACTGCAGTGGATACGGTGTATTTTAAGTCCCACCCACTGGGTGTAATACTTTTTAGAGGTTTAATTACTTGGTTCTATTTTTCCACAACCTATGCCATTAAGGTCGGTATTGTTCTTGTCAAATTCAATATTCCCAATACTTAATCTACTTGATTCTATGTTTTTTTTTTTTTTTTGTGGTGGTGGTGGGTCTGACAATCTGAAAAATATGTGGTATAATGAAAATGCTGCATCTCAGCACTGACTACAACTTCAATGCAGCATGGATTTAAAAAAATAAATAAATAAATGCAAACGATATTAAACTGAATCTTTTCACATTGTTTGTGAATTGTTGAGATTTGCTAATGCAATTGATTTGCCTGTGTTTTGCTTTCACAAGTTTTACATATCGGTCTATTCTTGGCCATCTCTTGTATAACTATCATGGCCTGGTAATTACATAGCCACTCAACAACATTTTAATATCAGGAAGTCTGTTAAAGACATTACAAATGACAGATTAAACTAGCCGTATTGTGAATATGTCAGCTTTCTATTAACATCTCTGATATGATGAAGCAATAACAAGATTTGCTTTTAAGCTTACAAGTTGACATGCTCTCCATCTGTTACTTGTGTGTGTCTCTTGGAAAGAGATAATTGTTAACATGACCAACCTCTTTCATACTCTGTGGTTTTATGGAGTAAAGGTATCTAAATTAGCAGTTTTAAACTTATTTAGCGTGAATAGATATGGTCATTTATCTTTTAGAAACGTCAATTGAAAAGAAAAAGATTACTTTCACATCAGGAATTACTATGTATATTTATGTATGGGCTTTAGGCAAAAACTTGGATGCCAACTTCTCTATCTCTATGCATGCACATATATATATATATATATATATATATGTTCTTGGGAAGTTAGGTTGTCCTCCACATTTTATAGCCCTTATTCAGTCTCTTCATGATGATATGAATGCTTTGGTCACATATAGTACCCTTGCAGAGCCTGTCTCAGTCATGAATGGTGTGAAACAGGGCTACGTTCTTGCACAACAACTATTTGGAATATTATTTGCAGTCGTCTTTAAGATTGCTTTAAAAAGTACTATCAATGGGATTTATGTTCGTTACAGATCATCTGGTAACATATTCAATATAAGACCTCTAAAGGCAGGTTCAAAAATATTCACAGCCATTGTATGGGAACTACTATATGCAAATGACTGTGACTTGGTAACACACACACACACACACACACACACACACACAGGATGAGATGCACAACCTTATGGATTGTTTCTCTTAAGCATCTGGGAAAACACAAGGATATAGTGTCAAATGCTGCTGGCACTCAACTATGAAAAAAAAAAACAGGAAATGGTTTTACTTGAGCACAAGTTGACAACATACATATATATATATATATATATATATATATATATATATATATATATATATATATAATATATAAATATTCATTTATTTAGTTATTATTAAAATCAATCAATCAATGTTTGACTTTACGTCATCATCCGGAAAAATTTTTGCAGAGTTTTTTTGGGTTTTTTAAAAAATTTTTAATAAATTTTTGATAGTTGATCTACTATGAAAGAAGTGATGAAAAATGAACTGGTATTGTAGTTATTTACTAAGCTTAGTTTAGTTGTGACACAAGGCTGCAGGTATGGGGCACCCAAATGAACTGGTATTGTATCTACATTATTACAGATACATGACAATTTCAAGTCAGATATTTTTATTGGTTATATTGCAGCTTATCCTTTTTATAAAAGTAAAACTGCTCAGGATATGAAACATCCAAAACAAACTCTTTCTATTTTCTTATAAAAAAAAACATTAGAAATAATCTTATTTGTAATTATTTAGACTGTTTACCTCCTCTTGTTGCTTGTTCATTAAAATTATTACTTCTCCTGAATATCAAGGCATAAAAAAGGTATTTCATTAACCTTGCTTAATTAAGAGAGAATTATCTGGATAATTAATCATTTCTAATTTTATGCAACCTAATCATGTTTTGATCTTCTTGTATAAATAATTATATATTGGATCTTTTTTGTTGCTTTTGTATTATGAATTTTGATATAATTTGCCTTTATCCAGTAAGGGTTTTTGTTTGTGTACTATCTGTAATGGTTCACATACTTTGAAGCTTTATATTTTCTCTTATGTTTTTGTTTATTTACAATACATTCTTAAAGATGTCTAAGATTGCTTTATTGTTGATGAGAGCTGCACTTGAAGCCTTAACCTTACTTATTAAATGCGGACTTAAATTATACAGGGTGGTCCGAATATATTGTCACCCCTACAACCCCTACATTACAACTTTCATTATTTTTTGTTTTAATAATATAATATGTAAATTATGTAATTATCTTCAAGATATGCACTCCTGAATTTTTCAGGGTTTTTTTTTTTTCTTTTTTAAGAGATGCTCCCTTCAAATTAGCTGCAGGATCCAGCCTTGTACAGTTTTTTGTTCTGCTTTTTTGTTTTTCATCTAAATTCTCAAATAATTTTCTTTTACAATAAATTATTTGGGGCCTTTTTTTTTTTTTTTTTTTTTTTTTTTTAAATTTTTTATTTATAGATGTCCCAATTAATCTTTTTTAACAATGAATTAACCTTTTTATTTTTATTTTATTTTTTGTTTTTCTTTTCAATAATAATTTGAAAACTTTCATTTGAGATACATTTATTGAAATAATCCCTAACAGGATGACCTGCTGTTAAAATTACTCAATCAATATTGATACCTTTAGATATAGTAACCTGATTAAAATGAACAATTTGTCTACATTTTTTAGATGAAGCTTGATATGTATTCTAATATTTTTTATTTTTATTTTTTTTTATTTATTTTTATACTATAGTCCTCCATTTTTCTTCAGATGTCTCTTGTCTATCCGAGATATTAACTTGGGAAATCATTTTGAATAGTTTGACTGTTGAGCAAACAAGTTGTTGAAGAACTTATGAAAATCTCATCCAAATAATGTAATTGTCTTTTTCTTTTTAAAAAAATTTTTTTTTTTAATGATTGTGATGCTTCTCGGGTTGATGGGCTTGCAGAAAAAAATCAACAAGTCTTTTAGTATTGGTCTTTAAGAAAATGTATTTAAGTTTTAAATTTTTAGGCGTTTAATTATCACTATTTGAAATCTTATAGTTACTCTTATGCCTATTTCACTTACCTTTCCTTTTGAACTGTAATGGTTTTAATTGGACAACGTATTTTGAAATTTTATACTAAACCATAACAATAACTTTACATTCAGTGCTTTTAATGCTTCTATTATAATCATTGTAAAAGTCATTAAATTTTCAATTCACTCTGGAGTTACTTACTAAGGCCTCTGTACCTAACTCAATTTCTAAAGTTAATGTAATGCTTTGAAAATATTGAATACTTTAAAGAAAGGAACAAAGGATGTTATACAAATTCTATTCTAAATTCTTACAAGTACAGTTGTGTGTGTGTGTGAAAAGTTTTAAGGTGGTCTTCAGGAGGACCTAGGGCTCCTTTATTTGAAGTAGAATCCCACAAAGATTAAATGACCTAGTAACCTCATGGTTACACCGAGGCTAGAATTTCTCCTATTGTAGTGATTTGCTCCACTTTAGCTCAAGACAAATGGATTCATTCGAAACAATGTCCAACTGACTCCCTTTCATTATTGCACAAGTATCAAGCTTTGACATTTGTCCATGTTAGCAAGGAGTAATATGCATTCCTAAAATATCAGCGTTTGTTTTGAGAATGAGCCAAACTCTTGTTAACTGGTGAAACTTACACAACATTTGACAGTTGACTGTGTTCTGAAGCATGTCTCTTTTTATGTTGGAGAGTGGCATTCATCTCAAAGGACTTTTGTGCCCCTGTGACCAACTCATTTAGAGATGTACAGATTGGTTGTAACCTGTGATGTCGGTGTAAGAGTGACACTGGCTTGCCTGCCACTCAGCTTGTCTTGCCACAATCACATTCTAATAAGCAACCACTCAGAAATGTTCCAAACTATGTAATCGCAGCAAGTCCTAAGATGAATTACCCTATACGCTGTCTGTTTGTGTCTCTGTTCATTGTGTATGTTGCTATATGATCTTTTAGAAATCAGTTTTTATCATGTGCTTGGGATTTTTTTTCTTTTTTTCTGAGACATGTTCAATGGGAAAAACAAAAGAAAAGGGGAACAGAGGGAAGAATATATATATATATATATATATATATATATATATATATATATATATATATATATATAATCTCTTTTGTTACCCACGTCTATCCCAAAGTTTTTTGATATATAGAGACCACCCATTACTCTGTTTGATCATGACAAGTTGTTTTATATGAAAGAACTTAAAGAACTAAGGGCAAAAACTTGGAAACCTTTTTACATCTTTTGCGGCATCATTTAGCTTCTTTCCTTGTTATCCACTTTCAATTTTATGTTAAAAAACAAAAATAAAAACAGGTACCTTTATATACTTGCAGATAGTTTGCACTTTTTTTAAACCAAAAATTCCACCAAAATTAGTGATGTGACTTATCCATTTGATATAAATGTAAAACAGCACAATTTTAATTTTTATTTATCATTAAGTTGCATCGATCAGTGATTGCAATGATGCATATAATATGCCTTTGAAAGCTTTTGAAGCCTTTCATATACACAATATATATATATTATATATATATATATATATATCAAAGATTCCTGCTGACATTGCTTTAAACTGACCTGATGCTGCTTATTATTGAGTTGACTTTTCTGCTTGTTTACTCAGACTAATTTACAATCATAGTACTAAGAAATGCAACCCTTATTTCTATGTTTGCATTATGCATCACTGTCTATGGCAAAGTGTTCTAGATCTAATATTTGTGAGCAATGTCTTGAAACAAAGATAAATATTATTTGAAGATATTGGTGATGTGGATGGAATGGTATTTAAACTTGATACCGGATAAAGGGTCCAGGTTCATTTTAGCATGAGTGTACATTGCAAATTGAACCCCCTTTTTAAAAGTGTAAAATAACTTAGATTTTTTTAAAGAATTTTTACATAATTTAAACCTCTACTTTATTATTTAATAGTCAGAAAAGAATCTCTACAAAAAATCCATTAAGGGTGGCTGGGTGCTTATTCTGAAACTCCAGGCTTTTTTTCTTTTCTTTTTTGATTTAAAAAAATATTTACTTTCTGAGAGAGAAAATTTTTAAATGGGAAAAAATTTGCAGTTGATATATTTTATGAATTATTTGGACTAGTATAATCTTTGTTGTTTTTAATTGTTTTGCTTTTGTTCTCTCTGGACTTCCAATTCAGTTGACAGATTTATCACACACCTAATAACCAAGATAAGTCTCTTTAAACCTAATTAGTAAATTATTCAGCTATTAAAAGTTACTGGATGTAGCATCTGCCTAAAATAGACTAACTAGACAAGGAATTGGCTTAAATGTAGGATGTGGTTACTAGTCTGGACATTTCCTAGTGTAGTTATTTCCTATAAGTCTAACATAAACAAAGGGGAACCACTCTTGACTGATAAATTATTTATTTATTTTCCCATTAAACTAACCCTAACTTCTTTTTTCCTAGTAGATCAGTAAATAAATAAGTGTTTAATTTTAGAATTTTGTGTTGAAATATTTGAATTTCCTGTAAACTTGTCTATCTGATGCAAAAAACAATAAAAATGAAAGAAAATAAATTTGAACAAAAAAAATGGAAAAAAAAAATTAAATAGCAATAAAGATTGATAAAATAAAAATTGAATTTATCAAATTAAAAATATACAAGGTGTATCAAAAAAAGTATTGAGATTTTTGTACTTTTTGACACCATGTATTCTGAAAAAAAGTAACGTTCCATTCTTTAATTTTTTTTTAGAATACAATGTGTGTCAAAAAAGTACCAAGTTTAAAGCTGTATTTACCAAGATAGAAATGAGGAATGAATGGAACGTTATTATTTTTCCAGAATACAAGGTGTCAAAAAGTACAAAAAAATCTTGATAGTTTTTTTGACACACCTTGTATATCTTAAAGTATGAAACATGAAACCATTTCACTTCAAGAAGGATATGTCTGAGAATACACTTATTTCCGGTATAGAATTTAACACTAATCAGCTGTTAAAATGATTTTGATTACTCACTTGTTATTTCCCAGTTTTGTTCGGCAATACAATTTCCAAATCAGACACTTTACTTACTCTACTCAAAGTATGTATTTGTAAATTCATAACTTGTATTTTCATTTCTGTTTTTTTTTTTTATTACTTTAAAAAAAATTCCCAGTAAACAGGTAAAATATGAGGATTTAGAAATATACATTCACTAGCATGTGGAATACTTAGGTCAGTAGGAACTGAAGTAATGTAAATTTTATCATATTTATACCTGTATAAAATTATATACACATGTTAGATATGTTGTTCACTTACTGGTCCCATAAGTTGGTTTAGGTTGATGGACCACTAGTCATGTAGCGTGTCTTGGGCAGGAATAGTCTGGTGGAGCCCATCCTTCTCTAGGTCTACAGCTTGTTTGAATTCAGATTTTTCCTTCACTACTGGTTGCCATACCAAGATTAAAGCACCCAGTCTACCCTACTATTTACCCATAGCTGGAGGGAGAATGATTGGATTCATATCTCTCCTTAGGGTATTAGCGCTATGTGAAATGCAACTAGCCTGGTTTAAGATTTGAACTTAGTTGGTTTTGTTTTCCGGCATATCAACCTTTTTCGGGTTATTTAATGCTGAATCAAGCCATTTTTTTATAAACAGAGGACTCAGGTTGCTACAATACATGCTATTGCTTAGATTTAAACTTGGGCAACCCAGTTGACTTTCTGTTATGATAATTGTTATGCCATGACCACTTCCATAGTAATATTTTGTTGCTTTTATTAAAGTGTGAAAAGAAAAACGATTTTTCCTTAGATATGCTATATGGTCTTAATTTGATAAAAAATAGAAATTAAGAAAGTATGAATGTGTGGGGGGTAGGGTGTTTCTTTTCTTTTCTTTTCTTTTCACTTCAATTGTTCATTAAATCATACTTTTTTTTTTTTTTTTTTTTTAGCAAATATTTGCATATACAGTGGTACCTTGACTTACAAGTGCACCAACTTATGAGTTTTGTGAGTTATAAGCTGTTTCTTTTTTGTGTGTTGGGAACTAAAATTTGAGGTGCAAACAAACTTCAGAAACACTAATGTTAATAAATTTACTAAAGACATTTAAGTTTCCTAATTTATTACGTCAAAGAAAAATCTTATTCATAAAATTTTTTATACATTACAGCTTATAATCCATTACATTCAAATTTTTTTTTTTATACAATGCAGTCCTATTTTCCTCCTTTTAAAACATTTGTGACAATTTGAGGTGGGACTGGAACAGATTAATAGCATTTCAGTTTATTTCAAGGGGAAAATTTATTTGATATATGAGAAAATTCAGTTACAAGCAGAACAAATTAAACTCATAAGTCAAGGTACTACTGTATCTTATACATATACAAAATCTATTCTGTAATTTTGAAAATAAATACAGCTGATCATAGGGAATATGACTGTGAAAACTAAATGTAACTATAATGATGAACAGTTTTTATTTCTTAATTTTATTTACTATTTGATCTAATAAGAAAAATTTTATTGTGAAAGATAAGGAAAAAAATA
Organism: Doryteuthis pealeii; assembly: GCA_023376005.1. Classification (NCBI taxonomy): domain Eukaryota; kingdom Metazoa; phylum Mollusca; class Cephalopoda; order Myopsida; family Loliginidae; genus Doryteuthis; species Doryteuthis pealeii. Next base: position 79,788,272 of record CM042142.1, on the reverse strand, counting down.
ACTTAGTTTTTCTTTTTTTTTTTTTTTTTTTTTTTTTTTTAAGACCTCCATTTGTATTTACTTTTTTATTTCTTCTGTAGTGAGAACTTGACAGAGAATTTCACTATTCATGTTGGATCTATTCATAGTTCTAGTCAGCTGATAGATTATCTTGTAAGTAGTAGTTGAAATCTGTAGTGAAAAGCAATACTTTCTATAGATAATTAGTTTCTGTTAGTTGACTGGCACATTGAGCTATGTTCACTTAAAAGCAATCTTCATTCACTTACTCAGATATTGTTCCAACTGGAAACATCTACACGCTCTTAGCATGAACTTGAACTAATTCAAGCTTATTTCTAGTGATGCAGTTGTATGGCTTTTTTGCATAAAATTCTTTTGTTACTGATCTGTTTATGAGGAGGTGCTTACCTACTTTTCCCCATCACGTGAATTTGATTTTTTTATTATTATTTTTTTAATTTTATTTTTTTAAACATTTACTCAGTAGTACTTTAGTAATATTATTATTTTTTGTTGCTATCAACTATTTCCTATTAAAATACTAATGTAATTGTGTCAGTACTCTTGTATGGTTGTACAACTTGGACTTTAATGAAACATCTGGATAAAAAGCTAAATGGGAACTACATGAGAATGTTGTGTGCTGTTTTGAACAAATCCTGAAAACTGCACCGTACAGAATAGCAGATGTACTGCCACTTACCTCCCATCTCACAAACCATTTAAGTAAGTTTTGTAAGACATGCTAGGTACTACTGAATAAGTTATGATGAACATGTCACGTTCTCCTATGGACACCTGTACATGAATATACTAGTGTTAGCTTACTAGCAAAAACTTATATTCATTAGTTCTGTGCAGGTACTGTTTTGCCAAAATTGAGGACCAATAGGGATGGATGGCAAGAGAGTCAAAGGAATCCATGCTGTTGGCATATCTTGATGATGATGATCTTACACCTGTTTCATTTATTCATGTACTGTTTTAACAATGGTCAAGATATTTGTGCTTCTATTCAGGGAGGAGTGAAGGATTCTAATTTTTGCAGGGTGAATAAATGTAGGGATCCACAGGGAGGGCGAATTTACATTCATAAATCACTTTATAACAGAATAAAAATCACTGGATCATGTAGACTAGTTGCCAGATATCATACACCTAGCAGTATTACTGCGTAGGTGTGGTGGCCACTAGAAATGTGTCATTTAAATGAACAAATGATCTGGCTCTGACCAAAAAACAGCAGCATCCAGGATTTGAACTCGGGTTGCTGATTCTATTTCCCACAATGATAACCATTACGTTAAGCAAGCTTCTTTATATTTTAATGTTAACATAATTAACCTGCTTGTCCAGCATCTTGGATTACTGAATTTCTCTCTTAACATTTTTCTTTGGCCGATTTCTACATTACTAGTTGAAATAACCTTAGATAGGATGGCATGTTACTAAAGCCATAAAGAAAAAAAAACATTGTTAGTTATGTGTGTTTGCTAAGTGAATTAGATAGGCTGACCATTTAGTAAGTGACCTGAGGCTTGTGTATTGGACTAAGCAAAGCTTAGTAAATAACATTTATATGCTAAGTGAATAAATTCTATTTTGTACCATTCCAATTCACTGACCTATAGATGAGTTACTTACACTGGAGGATTTTTAAGTTAGAGGCAAATCTGTGCAAAGTGCTTTTCTTTATTTGATCTTTTTCTAACCTTACAGAATTTCTTAGTTTGAATATATAGCAGCTGCTGCTTCTTTCCTTTCTATTAAAGAACAATTGCCTAGTGGTCATGCAGTTGACCCTTAGTCCTCCTAGCTAGCACACATTGCTCTCTTTCTCAAATGCCCTCCTTCCTGCTTTGGGCTCAGAGCACTGCAGATATTTTCTACTTTGGGTCAATTCCAAACCATTGATTTGATTGCAAGCCCATTCCACATTGAAATTGCCGCTATGACCAATCATCTTGGATATATTCCAGATATTGAATTGCTACTCGGCTTTGATGAACAACCTTTTTTCACAGCTGCTTTTTAAAACCATTTCCTACCTGAATCTGCCTTCATTTTTTTTTCTTATTGGGGATGTGCATAATTATGTGGGCATAAATAAGTTTTTGGTTTACTTTCTTCTGTTTGTCATTTCTTTTGTCTTTCTTTTATTCATTTAATCTAGTCTTTGCTCTTTGATCTATGTTTTCATATCTACTTTTTCTCATTTACTAATGTTGAATTTCAGCTCTTATCTCTGTCAACTCCTAATTTAACGAGATTGTAAAACCAGTTCACTGATATTCTCTATACTTAATATCTTTTATTGTTTCATTTTCCCACAATTTTGTTGATAATCCAATTGTAATAGATATTCAGAGCTTTAAAATCCCTCTATCTAAAGGTGACTTTGTGGTCTATTACAATAAAAAAATATGAGTTATAAAGTTTAAGGAAAGTTTTTTGAAGATGCCTCCAGCTATTTATGAGATCTGCTGTTCAATTAAGATTAATTATCAATTAAGATAAAGCAATAAATCCAGTTTAAAAGCCCCAGCTATGGGTTGAATAGTACCACCACTGTTCTTCTATAAGGATGGCATTGGCATTAAATAACCCAGAAAAGTTGATATGCCATTAAACAAAGAAATCAAACCAAACAAGGTTAAAAGTGGTATAAGAAGAGTAACACAAAGCCGATATTTTTTAGAAATTATTTTTCCGATGCAGATATCATTGGACATTGAAAATCTGGCCCGTTTACCAAAACTTTTCTCATTCCCAATGATACCTGCATCTGAAAAATATGGTCTAAAATTTTTCATTTACTTTTTACCATGCTTTTAACTTGGATTAAATGTTTATTGAAAATCCAGATTTTCTTTTGGGTGAATTGAATTTTAATAAAAATGATACAGTACTAATATTTAATAAAAGTTCTGATATCTCTCCACTCCAATTTCTCAGTCTTGAATTTTCATTCATTGTGTTGAATACAAATGGATGAGGTTGTTTGCATTTTGCTTCTCACTGATGCTCTTGGGAAAGGCATCTACCCATTGCTTCTCTCTTTAGGTATAGGTAAAATATTAGAGCAGACTGGTATTTCCAGTCTTTATAAGGCAATTGATCTAAGACAAGAGAAAATTCTGAATTCAAAACCTGAGAATTTAAAAAAAAATTTTTTTTTTTTTTTTTATAGAATCTGTGGCACATTCTTCTCTTATCAGCTCATCCAAAAAATGTGGCTGGATCGATACAAACTTTCATCTCCAAGAGAGGCGCACTTTGCATAATGGTTATTGTTATTGGAAATGGAATCTGTGACCAGAATTCAAATCCTGGACAAGGCTGTTTGAGTTTAATTTCACATTGATAACCTCGAGAAAGGCATAAATCTTTCTTCTCCCCTCAGCTATGGGTAAGATAGAAGATAAAACTCTGAATGCAAAACCTGAGGAGTGTGTTTTGGGAGAATCTGTGATACTTTTTGTTACCAGCTCATCCAAAAAGTTTGGCTGGATCTATGCTATCTTTCACCACTATAAACCAATCACCTACGTAGTTCATTTACTAAGCTTGGCTTAGTATCAATGATGTGACCATTGAACTAAGTATCATTTCTAGTAGAATTGGGAATCTTGTCTTAAAATGAGTAGATATCATTTATAGGAAGAATTCAACATATCTGTTGAAGATATCTAAAAAAATAAATGTGTTTTTAAATAATCAATGTTGAATTCGCAATCTCTTCAAACAAATTCTTTGCTGTAGTTTTGCTTTGGACATAAAAGTAAGTGTGACTACTTTGATGTTGCTCCAAAGAAGCTTTTCCTGTTACCTTAGTGATTCAAGACAATTTTAGAGATCTTTACTGTGAAGCACACTTTGGTCACACATTGCTGTGGGCCCAAGTGTTTCTTTGAATATATTCCTCACTGCATCATATCTGGTCCATGCTTATCTTGCTTTAACATCGATAGTTCGGCCCTCTATTGCATTTTATATTGATTATTTACATTTTATGATAGTGTATAGGTATGGTCAAAATTTTAGTACGAAGGTACCTCCCTCATTTTTGAAACTTTTATGAAAATCTAAATTGTAAATTGCCACATATTCTAATTTTTTTTCCATAAGAACAGAGCCTGAACTTGCACATAAATTTTTTTTCCTATAAATTTCTTAATTATGACAATGAAATAATTCACCTTTTAAAAAGTTCACATTTTCAAGAGTGAAAAAAATATCAAAAAAACACTATTTTGATGGATATAGATTTCAATTTATAAAATTCTCACATTTTAAAGATTGTAAAATAGTTTTTACATGTTTTTTTTCTTCTTTTTTTTTTCTTCTTTTTTTAATCCTTCCTCTTCATAATACAGCAAAAATTACATGAATATTAATTTAGCTCTAATCAAGGAATTTTGTATTATACTATATAGATTGATTACCAAATGAGCATGTCTTGTTTTTCTTTTTACTCTCTTTTATTTATGTATATTTATCTACTAATTCAAATCTTGGTATTATGAAAGAATTTCTCTTGACAAAAGTTATTTGAATCTCAGCTTTTGAAAAAAAAAAATCTAAGTTGTTTTTCTAGGATTATGAATATTTTTTTTAGAAAATTTATTGAAGAAAACAAAATAACTAATAAATTGCAGTGTAATTCTGTTTTATATTTAGAAAAATGAGATTATCAAAATGTCTGTTAATAGATAAAAGTTAAGGAAGAAGTGGATTCAAGAGAATTAGTGATCATGTCTTAACTAGAAATGAATTGTTGCTGATGATCATTGCACCTCCAGTAACAAACAAATTACATATTAGTAATGTATATCATTCAGTTTGTTACTAATCTAATGCTAATCATACTAACAGTTTATATTAATAATGTTGGATTTATGGCCTTCTTTTTATTACACTTATATATGATTGAATCATAAATATCTTTTTTCTGCACCTCCACATTTTTATTTGGCTATCTGTTGGCATTACTCTACTCCAAAGTTTTTTCTTATGCTTTGTGTAATCCAAATATCTCAAATGGTTTCTCAAAAGAAACTTAGGATTACTGAAGGTGATTTAAAAAGAATATTGAGGAAAATTGGAGAATACATATATTGAAAAGTTTTTAAAAAGAGCAATGAAAATATAGCTGTGAATTCTTCATTGAATTATGATGACATTTTAGCAAACATTTGCTCTGCCATATTTCAGTTTGTATAATTTAGGAATATAAAAAAAAATGAACTCAAAAATTGAATTAAATTTCATTGTTCTTCATCATATTCAGTCAGAAAATTGTTGTTGTTTATTTTTTTATTTATTTATTTATTTTTATTATATAATTTTGAGTTTCTTATTCAAAAAAACAATACTGAAATTTATCGCTCACCTAAATGAATCTAATAATTTACTTCATGAGTACTCTAGTTCCAATTGTCATAAAACCTTTTGAACCTTTATATTTGATAAGTCTTATAGTGAAGCCATTAGTTATTTTTAAAGAAACCTGACTCTAGAAGAAGAAAAAGAACCAAAAAAACAGCACATTTATAAATTTTTATTTTTAGATTGTACTGGTCTTGATTTTTGAGATGTTGGTAGATAATTTACCTCGGCAGCTTTTGCAAGAGTTTGGTTGCTCAAAGAATTTTCAGCATCTCCTCACAAAATTAGATTTTCTTTTTGCTTACAAATTTGTAAGTAGATGTATTTACCTAACCCCTCTACACAAGCAGAATGCAACACATGTTCAATTTTTAAAGAGGTGTTTAACAGGTTTGAATTCAGTTTTCCTTCTAGACTGGTTGTCTAGAAGATGGTGACTGAGGCTTAATGTTCTGGGTGTGATGCTGAACTACATTAGTGGTGAAGTTCCAGTTCTAAAGCGCTGGTGAGTGTGGAGTACCCCTTTCATTGCCATTGCTCCCAGGTCCACTCTGACCTAGAGTGGTAGTGCCTGTTAGGGTACCATCTATGGGTTAAACAGATCAAAAAATGAGTTTTAAAAAAATGTTTAAAAAAATAAAAATTGAATGGCTAACAGGAGTGAATGCAGCAAAACATTGTTGACATAAAATGACACCTGTAAAGAAAATTTGATTACTAACTGTTGTCTTGCACTCTAAGAATTTGTTTAAAAACAAAATATTTACCTACTATCTATTCCATTATAAATCCTATATATAAAAAAGAAAAAAATATTTGGCATTAAATAACCCACGAGATTGATATGCTGTGAAACCAAACTTAGACTGGTTGCCTAACCAAGGTTAAAGAGCCCAATCCACCTTACTATTTACCCATAGCTGGGTGGAGAATAGTTAAATGCATACCTTTCTGAAGAGTATTAGTGCTATATGAAATGCAAATAGCCTCGTCCAGGATTTGAACTCATGTCATAGAGTACATTTCTCTCAATGATAATCGTTACACCATGAACGTCTCAAATTTGCAAGTAACCTCAAAATGTCATTTGCACACTCAAGTGCTAAACCTGTTAATATGCTTGAAAGTTATACTTGTGTTCATGTTCACAAGGATTTTTATGTTCACATTTCATTAATAATTATTTATTTTTGTATTCTGTACATGAAAGCTGTTGGTTCAGCTGACAACTTTTAAGATTTTTATGGCACTACTTGTAAATTGTAGCTGTTAAATTTTAATTTCTTTTCTTGTCTATCGCAATGTTTTCATCTGGTGAGAGGAAGAGAATAGAGACGTTTTATTTTCATCAGGAAATACATTAGTAAAAAGACTTCCTCTTACTTTTCAGTTGTGCAATGTCAGTCTGTAGTTAGTAAGAATTAAGTGCTCACTTATGATTTCTAATTTTATTCCTGATGTGAAGTAAAGTTACTCAACATTTCCTTCTTTTAATCATATAACAGAAAATAATATCCCCATTATCTAAATAAAATTAAAAAAAAAAAACTTTTCATAATCTTCCATGTCAGCATGGTTGTTGGTCACTGTATTTTTTGCTTAACTTTTCAATTTATTTAATTTGATATACATTTAGCTTCATTTTGTGTAAATTTAAAAAAAATTTTTTTTTTTTTTTAAATTTAAAAAAAAATTTGTTTCCCTGTTGAAGATGAAATTGATATCAGGCAGATTGCTGTATGTGCATTTAGACTTTGTAATCTTCTTAAAGAAAAGTCCAATTTTGAAGTACAAATCTATATCTATATCTCTCTCTTTCTCTCTCTCTCTCTCTCTCTCTCTCTCTCTCTATCTATCTATCTATCTATCTATCTATCTATATATATATATATATATATATATATATATATATATATAATGTGTGTATGTATGTATGTATTTTATATGTTTAATATTTATTTTTACTTGTTTATTCATTTTTTTATTAGTTCATAAATTGTTCAGACTAATATTCAAATCTTTCTTGATTTTATGGCTAATTTTTGTTAGTTGAGGGAGTCTTTGAAAAGTGGGTATAATTGATCTTGTGGGAGGGAATTTATATTACAGATACTTATAGATTTGGCCATCAATAAACTGCATGGTTTTCTTTAATTTGTTGAACTGGAAAAAATTCCAAACCCATTCATTTTCCTAGTGTGTAGCTATTTCTATTAACAGTAATAATCACATAAAATATGTGTGGGTTGTGATAGCGTTTTAATTGATTGATTTTAATGGCATAGCAACCCATCTAAGGTTATTTTATGCCTAAAGGTTAAGGAATTGTGTTCATTGTGTGTTCATATTTACATTTTTGTATAGTTTAAGAATTTTTTTAAATCTTTGTGTGTAGTTTTTTTTTGTACATGGCCTTATTGAATACAAATAATTTTTAAACAGATCTATTTAATCAATAAATGGGACCCTAACAGGTTGTACTTTTTTGATAACTCGTTTTTTTTTCGGAGGGGGGTTCCATATACAATAGTACCTTGATTCATGAGTGCCCCAACTTATGTGTTTTCCAAGTTACAAGCTGTCACTTTGTTGATTTTTTTTGTTTTTTTTTGTTAAGTGGTCAAATTTGAGGTACAAGCGAGCTTCAGTTATGCTTATGTTAATAAATCCACTAAAAACATTTAAGTTTACAAATTCATTACGCCAAAGAAAAATATCATTCATAAAAAAATACACTAAAACCTATTACAGCACATAATTCATTACATTCTATACTATGTTTTTTATACAATACAGTGGTATTTTTCTTGTTTAAAAAAATGTAATAAAAAAGGGTATTTTGGGTGGTAGTAGCTGTAATAGATTAATGGCATTTCAATTTATTTCAATGGAGAAAACTGATTTGATATACTTGAAAATTGAGTTATAAGTGGAATGAATTAAACTTGTAAGTCAAGGTACAACCTATATATATATAAATGTGTGTGTCTGTTTTTTTTTTTTTTTTTTTTTTTTTAAATTTTGGATGGGTGTGTGGCCACAAGTTTAATTCATCTGATATTAGTAAAGTTGGCCCTAGTTTAATTTTCTGTTTTTAAGTTGTACCTTAAATTGTTTTTGTTTTTTTTTTTTTTTTTTTAAATATTTTAATGTACATATGTAAACCTTACATATAAATTTCAGTAAAACTTTGTCTAACTATCCATTTGTTTTTCTCTAAATATTAACTTGTATCCCAACTAAATTTGATGTACAATGCAATTAACATTGAACACAGTTATGCAAAAATATTGTCTGTTTGTTGGTCAACCCTTGGGTTATTTAATGCGGAATTCAGTTTATTCAAGCAATTACTGGGTTTCAAATAACTAATGATAATCATTTGTAAACAATTATAGCTCCAAGTAATTATTCTTAATACTAATAATTTATACACAATTATATGGTTTCAAGTAACTATTTTTCTTTGATATTAATAATGATAATAAATTTGCTAGATGAGAATAAAGACTATTATTAATGTTTAATATCTATTTTAATTTGTTTATTTATTTTCTTATAGATTCAGAATAATTCAGGCTAATATTCTCATCTTTCTTGATTTTTTTCATAGCTACACTAGTAGAGCTACTCTGTGTTGCCTTGGATTTAAGAAATTAAAAATAAATCTCTTATCTATATTTATATATGATTTAATAAGAATTCTTTTTCTATATATTTGTTTTATTATCTTTTATTCTTTATATATTCCTGTTTTTAAGTTATTTTTTATTATTCTTGTTTGTACTTTGTCTTTTTATTTGCTTATGTTTTATCCTTTATTAATTTATTTTAGTTATTAATCTTTTTTAAATTAATTTTTTAATATATCATGGATTTCTACTCTTATATTTTTATTTAGCATTTCTCATGGAAAATGAGGGGTAAAGAATTTTTTTGAATCTCCTCTCAGACAAAATTAAGGTGTGGATTTTATTGAACTTTGGTCTTTGCTGGTCTCCATCAATTTTCCTTTATAAAAAGATGTGTATACAGTCATACAAACATACAGAATCTTTCTTTTATTTATTTATATATATATATATATATATATATATATATATTGTTTCAATAACTATTCCTTTTTTATGATGATAATAATAATAAACAATCCCCAAAGCTCTGAAAAAGAATTTGGTTGAATTGGAAATCAGAGGAAGAATCAAGACCATCCAAACTACGGCACTGTTAATATTGGCTAGATTACTCGGAAGAGTCCTGGAAACCTGAGGAGACTTGCTGTCACTCAGCCTTCTGTGAACCACCAGCTATGGCAGGTGTGAAAACTGGTGTGTCTCTGGTTCAGCACTATTATTCTTTATATTTACAAAAAAATTAGATTCTTATTTTTTTAATTTCAAATTGCTTTTGTGTAATGATCTTAAAATTGAACTACCATTATTTTTTTGTTTGTTATTCTAAGTGGAATAATAACTTTTTAATTGTGCTTATATCTTTAATTTTAATCAGACTATGGTTTGCTTATCCTTGACAGCTAGATTACCCTGTCAACGGGGACCTAAAATGTGCTGACTGTATCCCATGCAAAGTGGTAAGATAACCCCTCCACCAAAGGGTGTACTGGGCATGACACTATAGCTACCTCTGATGGTGAGACTCTCAATATTGGAGTTTTGTGTGGAGTCAACCTTTCATTGTCATTACTCTAAAATCCACTTTAACATGAAGTAGTAGTACCTATTAGGGTCCCATGTATTGGTAAAAACAATCTGTCTTAAAATTACTAATATTAGATAGGAATACTTAAAAACCATATAATTGTGTGCAAATTGTTAGTATTAAGAATACTTGAAACCCTGTAATTGTGTACAAATTTGTATTAAGAATAGCTACTTGAAACTATGTTTGCAAATGATTATTATTAGTTACTTAAAACCATATAATTACTTGAAAGAAAAAGAAAATTTGAGTAGTTTGAAGCCATCCTTTCATTGTCATTACTCTCTGGTCCAGTCTGACCTGGAGAGATAGTACCTATTAGGGTCCCATCTATGGGTCAAATGAATTTGTTAGAAAATTATTAGTATTAGATAAGTATACTTGAATCCATATAACTGTGTGCAGTCAAATGATTATATGATTATTAAGTTGAAATAGTTACTTGAATTTGAAACCATATAATTGTGTAGCAATTATTTATGTTAAGAATAGTTATTTGAAGTTATAATTGTTTACAAATGATTATCACTAGTTACTTGAAAAAGAATAAATAGATTTCAACATTAAAACCCCAATGAGGGTTGACATGCTGTAAAAGCAACCAACTACAATCTCTGCAGCAAGATCAAATTGAGCAGTCATGAAACTATTTAATTCTACATTTATTTGCCTTAGGCATTCTTATCGAGTTTCTTTTCTTTTACCGTAGTTTTAAAATGAGAATTTACATTCAATGTTGTTGCCAGGATTTTTTTCTTCTTTTAATTATTCACATGAGGATTTGCTTTTGCTATGTCATGAACATTTTAAATCGTGTGTTTAAATTTGGTTGATTTTTCAGATGCAGTCATTGTATCTTTACAAGCTGCTATTATTTATTTATTCATTTTTTCTTCTTCTGCATCTGGTGTTATTTCAAAATTATGTGGAATTGGTTTTCAAGGTCAATCACAGGCATGAAAGTCACTTTACCTTTATTCTAATCTTGTTCCAAAATTTCTCCAAATCATGAATTCCTGTGGCAGATTATGGGCAACATTCTTGTCTTTGAATTTCTCACCCTCTCCCCACCCACCTCCCAAAAAAAGAAATATTTTTACATCAGAATTTTATAGAAATTTTCATTGTTAAAATCTTTTATAACACAATAAAATATCAAATGAAATTTTGCAATATGGTCATATAAATGAGATTATTAAAAATTTTTTTTTCTTTTTCAAGTAAAAGAATAAACATATGACAAAAGAATTAGAATATCTTTCTATTTATCCAACCCCTCCATCATGGGTAGGATGTGACACAAGGTTAATTTTTTTTTAAGTGTAGTACAGCAGGGTTAAATTCTGTTTTCTTTCTCCTCCTAGAGAGAGAGTTAGGGATTTAGAGATTTATCCTGTAACCTTTTGGTCATTGGGGCATGTCTTGAGTAGAAACAGCTTGGTGGAGCCAATCCCTCTCCAGGTCTGGTTTGAATTCAGTTGTTCTTCTCCTAAACTGGTTGCCATACCAAGGTTAATTAGCCTAGTCTGCCCTACTATTTACCCATAGCTGGAGAGAGACTAGTTGGATTCATGCCTTTCCAAAGTGCTATGTGAAATGCAAGCAACCTGGTCCAGGATTTTGACTCTAATTGCTGGTTCCATTTCCTACAACGATAAAGGTTATAAGTGCATCTCCATAGAATTAGGATATGTTGCAATACAAGAATTTCATATGTATTTACCCAACACCTCTGCACAAGGTCAGTTTTTAAGTGGAGTTTAACAGGTTTTCCTTATCCAACACCAGTTGCCATATCAAGGTAAAAGAGCCCAGTCTACCCTACTATTTACCCATTTATGTTTCATTATGTGGCCAAAAATTTGAGTTATCTAACCTTTTGCTTTGAATTGCCTTTAACTTCAAACACGGAAGAACATTCTTCTGTTGGTACATTTCATTCTGATATGCAAAAAAACAAACAAACAAACAAACAAACAAAAAAAAACGTTTATCAGAATGCAAACACGCTTCTTCTTTTTTTTTTTTACTGTTCCAAACTGTTATGTTTTCAAAGACAAATAATTTGAGTAACTAATGCAGTCAATCAGTTGTTGTATATTTTTTAAAAGTGGACAGTTCACATGGAAGTCTGTTCAGGATGAAATAATTATGCCTTAACTTCTCACCAACTAGCAGGAAGGAAACAATACCAGTGTTTATTTATGGAAGACCTTTTGTCTTAATATCTAATCATATAAAAAACAAAACAAAAAAAACAACAACAACAACAACAAAAAATGTGTGTGGTGGGGGGTATGATCACACATAAACCAATCTCTTATTACGTATTAAGATAACAACAGTTACGATAGTTGAAATTTAAGGAAACCAAATGTAGTTTTGCATTGGTCAAATCTTTTTTTTCTCTGATTTTTGGATATTCTGGCACTGGACTTTTTTGGATTTCCTGAAACTGAAAGGTAGGCAAATTATAGCTCTCCACCTGAAAGAATAAGTTTTCTTATATCTTTTTGGTATTGAGAGGATGATTACGTTTTGTTTTTATTGATTATTTTAGTTTTACTCGGAGCTCACTGGTCTCTCACTAAATTTATGAACATTTTAAAACAAATTTCTCAAACTCTTTGAACCTCTCAATTTTGCAATAATAATTAATGATAATTTAATAATTTTTAGGAGGATTGTTTTGTTTTTATCAATTATTTTATTTTTACCCAGAGTATTTACTCACTGGTCTCTCTCTAAATTTGTGAACTTTAAAAAAAAAAATACTCAAACTTTCTGGACACTCCAATTTTATAATAATGATTAATGATTCAATAATTTTTAAAGAATTTATTAAATCTTTCTTTTCCAAGGATTATTTTTAATAAGGATAAGTTTTAAATTGAAACTTGATTGCTTTATATTCTTTCTTTTATTTCACTCTAAGAATATACATCTAGAGTTTAAGTGTATATTTCCTTGAATTTTAATAAAGACTTGATGACCAGGGAACCTGTTATAACATCAGCCCATGGTGATATAGATACTTCTATTTAGGAAGGAGTGAATGATTCTAATTAACCTTTCATAATTATCTGTTATATCAAGAATTTGGGTGATTTAAAATATGATTTCAATGCAGATTTCACAATTATCATTCAGTGGCAAATTGGACTGGAAATTGCTTTATTCCCTAAAGTTAGAGCATTTTAAATGTATTGCTCTAATAAAATATACATGAGGGTAATTCAAAAAGTTCTAAGTCTCACTTAGAAAGAAGAGCCACTTATAAAACTAAAAAGACAAATTCAGATTTATATCTTAATTTCTGTGCAGATGAGAGGTTGTGACAAATTTAAAAATGAACAAAAACAGATACTCAAGCAGTCATAAAGTATCTGAGAAACGCTTATAACATTATGAACAATCCGTGTGTGTGTGTGTGTGTGTGTATATATATATATATATATATATATATATATATATATATATATATATCTCCAAGAATTTTAGCAATGGGTATAAATCAATGATATATTAAAAATTAATTTTTAGAATACGTTAGGTAGTGCCTGCTAAAAAAGTGAATCATGCTAGTTATGAACCGCATAGCAGTTTGAAGGCAAAGAAAATAGATAAATATATGTATAAGATTGTTTTTTGTTATTTATTTAAAAAGACGTCATATTTGTTTTGAATTAAAATAAAGAATATCTAAATATTCTGATTTTTTTAATTGTATTTGTTTAATGTATTAATTGTTTTTATTTTTGAAACTTGGTCATATTTATTTAAAAAGATGTGGCATTTTGTTTTGAATTAAAATTAAAATATTGAGGAAAAAAAGATTTTAAAAGAGGTGGGGCGTTAAAATATCTACTTGATTACTTGTCGATAAAAAAAAAAAAAAAAATAAAAAAAAAAATTGATGGTGTGGCTGTAAAATATCGTTTTCATATCGCAGTAACTTGTCGCCTTCAAACTGCTATGTGGTTCATAACTAGCATGGTTCACTTTTTCAGCAGGTGCTGCCTAGCATATTTTAGGGCAGGAGGCCAGGACAACAGCATCCGAAAATCACCAAAAAATAAAATGATAAAGGGTGAAACATGATAAAAATCAAAAAAGAAAAAAATTCAGATAAGAATAATAAAAATAAACAACTTAAAAACAAGAATAGATAAAGAATAAAAGATAATAAAACAAATATATATAAAAAGAATTTTTATTAATCTATATATAAATATAGATAAAAGATTTATTTTTAACTTTTTAAATCTCTGGCACATTCATGTATTCTTTCTTTTAATACTACAAGTATGTTTATTGTATATATTATATATTAAATGTTCTTGTATGTGTAAATGAGTTTATCTTCTGTTTTGTTCAGTGTTAGTATATTAACTAATGCTAATATTGGTCCTTGGTGAATGGGGACTTGACCAAATATCTTCCCTTGCATCAAGCATACCAATAAGAGTTTTGGGGCAGAAAATAACTTTATCTAAATAACTAAACGGCTATAAAAGTCCTGAATAAAATAATCACTATTTATAAAGATCGAAAAAGACCATCGATAGAAAATAAACAAAAGCTGAATATGGAAATTAGTTATCCCTATATCCTGGCACGAAATCCAAAAATAAAGTATAAAATATTTTTCGTATTTTATTAGGTGTGTGCAAAAATTCCCAGCAATTACCTACATTTATATTTAATATGATAAAAGAGGCAGGAAATGTCTCCACCACCTTTCTTTTATCAGAACCTAGGTTTGCTGTTGTGTTTTAGTATTATTCAAGTTGATGAAATCCCCTCAATTTTCAATAAAACTGAACCTCTTCCACAAAAAGCAATAAAAAAACCCAGCAAAATAACAAAACAAAACAAAACAAAACAAAATCATTGCTGTGTGTGTGTATATATATATATATATATATATATATATATATATATATATATATATATATATAAACTGAAAACTTTTACTTGCATGTTATTTGCAATGTCCTCAATATATCATGAAAGATTTAATAACTTATTGAAGAACCATTATCCCTGCATACTCAAGCATTTTTTCTTCTCTTGAAGTCTAGCCTTTTGATATTTCTTGCTCTTCAATGCTGACAAACTAGTTTCAAGAATGAAAAATGGAAGCCACACTTGGAAGAAACAAAAAAAAAACACTATATGATCGCTTTGTTCTAGGAAATCCTTTTAATGAAGCAAAAACATACAAGACAGACTTTCTTGTGAAATAACAACTTCTAAAACATTTTTCATCACAATGGTATTGAAATGACTAAATCTTTCTACAGACAAGACAAACTTAAGCTCTGTTTTGATAAGGATGTTGTTGGCTCTGGATTTTTATGTGAAGCTTTTGAAAACTTTACTTTGTATTTGAACATTCAAAAATGATTGGAGAATATTGATATGAAAACATGATACAGGCAATAATGAATATGTTAATAAGTTATTTTATGCACTGTTGAATTTTAGTTGTAAATGTAAAAAAAACCCAACTTAGATGACCTGTGAACCCATCAGGTTCCTGTTGTAACATTAAGACCTCATATAGAAAATTGTACTCACACCTAAGTGTCTAGATATGGAAATTGGAGTGTGAGATTGAAGGGCATACAATTTACAAAGAGTGACAAAACTAATAAAAAGAGTAAAAGATTACAGTTAAAGACAGACTGGAGAAATTGGGATTAACTAGAAAGAAGAATGAGAGGTGATCTAATTGAAACTTTCAAAATAATCCATAACTTTTCTAATTATGGTAGACATTTTTTTATGTTTCTGCATGAATTGGAAAAAAAAAGAATTAAGAGGGCTTTTTTGGGAACTATTAGATGAATTACTTGACAGAATTTGATCTGTACATAGATATTGTATTAATAGTGTATATGTTCTGTGCATAGATTCTTTGTTTTCCTTTTTTTTTCTTCTTAAGATTGATGTGAGAAGATAGAAAAAAAGAGATGTTCAAAGAGGTATAACAAACTAATCATAATGACAATAATAATAATGGAACAAAATATTTTTTGTTAAATTATTGATAATGTTTAATCCTAATCTATGAAAAAGATGTTGCTCAATTTCCTATGTCTTTATTTTTTTATATAATTTAATATAGGGCCAGTAGAACATCTGACTAGGAACCACAAGGTTCTGAGTTTGATACTGGCCCTCGCCAACTCAGTGTATGAATAGCCCAGGGATCTGTGTAATAAAGTAAGGAACTGATAGTAGGTGTGGCGCTCCACCTCCGATGCTAAGACAATCTCCTTGGTTCAGTGCTAGTGAAAAGGGCATAGTCCCTCGCTGTCTTGCTGATACCGACTTTAGGCCACCCTGACTACTTTACTTTAGCTGATTTTATTAAATCATATAAAGTTTATAATTTTTGATACATATTAGATTATTTAAATAAATTTTGATTTTTTTTTTTCTTTTCTTCTTGTCTCCCAAAAATTGATTTATTGATATTCATATTCATTTTGTCTTTAAAATAAAAGTTCAAATATCTTCAAGTGGACTAATTTCAACTCAAATAAAGTGTTGTAAAAACTGAGTTTGCCTTCCATCTTAATCAATGAATAAGATTTTGTTCTTTACTTTATCTCTTGATTTCTGTTACTGGCTGATGTATTGATCTTAACCACATAATCGGCTGTCATATGGAAAATATTATTTTTTATCTCACAGCCCACGATTTATATAGCATTTCTATTACTGCTCATTTGTGTACTGGCTTGTATAGAATTAAAAATTGTCTGAGATTAATTTGGGAAAATAATCACTTTCTTCTTTTTAATGTGTGCATACATGTATAAAGTATTGCCTATAAATAACTACACCTCTACCAATTAAAGGGGGGAAAAAAGATTGAAAAGTTTTTCTTCTAAACCAAAAATACCAGGATTCTGTTATTTTTAGTAGCACATAATCAAAGCAGTTATTATTAGGCATTATTTAATATCAAACTCTTCAGCATTAAGACTTTGTAAATAAAAATGAATATGTAGCAGTCCAAAAAACAAGTATACCTTTTTATTTATTTATCATAAAAATGTATGTATGTACAATTTTATTTAGAGTTGTTTAGTGTTTCAATTTTGCAGAGTTTGCTTATAAATAATACCTAATATCTTTTTTTTTTTTTTTTTTTTTTTGCCCAATTAGAAATAATGTCTTTGTGTTAGCTTTTTATTTTAAATTGGTAAACTTATACTTATTTATAAGCTATAGAATATGGTGTATGTAATATATATATATATATGAACTATTAATTTGGGAAAATACTCACTTATAGTGTGTGTGCATGCATGTCTACAGTATGGCCTATAAATAACTACACGTATACCTATTTTTAAAAATGAAAAGTTTTTATTTTTAGTGAAACATTATAGAATCTAAATACCTATTATTAGGCATTATTTATTACCAAACTGTACAGCATTAGAATGCTGTAAACAAAAATATGACTATGTAGCAGTCCAAAACAAGTACACACACACACACACACACACGTATGTGTGTTGTGAGAGATAAAGCTTATCAATATCATATACATACCTGATTAATATATTTTTGCATGGTGCAAATGTTTTATATAAAGTTTAATATTTAGTCTTGTGTTAGGGTTCAATATAATTTCATTGTATAGCCAAAACTGTCCTAGATATAACTCTCAACTGCATATAATGGTGGCGAGGCTCTATTTCTGGAGATCTGGGTAGTAATGAGTACCTCTTCATTGTCATTACTCCCAGGTACACTCTGATCAAGAGTAGTAGTAGTAGTAGTAGTAGTTGTTAGGGTCCCATCTATGGCTCAAATAGATTGGTTTAAAAAATGATTCATATAAGTGTAAATTGTTTGTATTGAAAACAGTTACTTAAAGTTATAATCATTTACTAGGGATTATTATTATTGATTACTTGAAACCATATTACTGTGTGAAAATAAATTATTATTATTAAAAAGGAGTACTTGAAAACCTAGAACTGTGTAAATTATTTGCATTAGGTAGGAATATTTTATATCATGACTGTGAAAAACTCTTAAGAATCAACTTCACAAAAATGTAAATATAAATGTACAATGAACATGATTTTATAAACTCTATGCATAGAATAACCCAAGATAGGTTGACATCCCATTAAAATCAATTAATCAGTCAATCAATCCACCAAATTTTAAAATGTTTCCTAGTTGTGTAAGATATTAACTTTTTTTTATGCATGGGCCGGTTTAGCTTTGTCAATAGTGCATCCACCTTGGAATTGCAAGGTTCCAGGTTTGATACCAGTCCCTGCCAACTCGGTGCATGTGTAGCACAGCTTAGGTAAACTTATCTGTGTGGTAAAGCAACTGGGAGCTGACAGTCATTGTGGTGCTCCACCTCAACAAAAACAATCTCCCTGGACTAACGTTAACAAAAGGAGGATACTCACTCACTGTTTTGCTGATACCGACAATAGGCCTATCTGCAGACTTTTTTTTTTTTTTTTTTTACTATGCATATTCATATAAAGTGAGTGTGCAATTCACTTGCATGTGTCTTAAGTTAGAAAGACACTTACTCTTTTGTACATATTCTTTTTTTTTTTTCTTATGGTTTTATTTTTTTGTCTTATTTTACTCACTATATTACCCTCTTTAACTTGAGTCTTTTCCACACCTATTGTTGTATGCTGTCAACTAAGAGATGTAGCCTGACCTCTTAACCTGTTCACTCTTCCATATGTCTTTGCTGTCCATGTACTTATTACTACATCAATCCATGCAGTCTTCTGTGGCCAAGATCTGGTATCTACAGTGATTCACCTGCTGACATGTTCTTTTCAGTCTCATCCAAAACTGCCATTGTTTGTGCATGACTTTGTCAGATGGGCAATGAAGAAAGATAGCTTTTACTTTCTTGGTAATTTGTTATGTCAACTGGTGAATAGTTTTGTTGGCCAGCTGGGTGGCTATTAACCTCTTTTCAAGACCCTTTCATTGGCACCATTTTTTCTTTTCTTTTTAGCTTTACATTTTTTCTTGTTTATGACTAGGACGAGCTTGGAAAGTATCTAGTGTCTTTGTTAACCCATCTACACAAAAAAACACTTAGGCATTTATGTTTATATTCATAAGTAAATTTAATCTGAAAGACAAGGTATGTTCAGAAATTTGATGAGGTGGTATAACATTGGAGATTGTTGATGTGATAAGGTATGGAATTGTATAGACATTGGACCTCATGTTAGTTTTTACTCTTTTTACTTATTATTGTAAGTTTTCTGTGTATACTAAGATAAGTTGGTGATTATGCCAACTGCATTCTCTGCTGAGGGGTAAGACCCCTTCCAAAAGGGTGTCTTAGGTATTGACATTAAACTGGGTCCAATAGTGAAGCTACAGTTCTAGAGCTCTTGAAAGTACCCCTTCATTGCTATTACTCCCAGTTTTATTCTGACTTGGAGTGGTAGAGCGTATTAGGGTCTCATCTATGAATCAAATAGATCTGTTTGAAAATTATTTGTATTAGAAATATTTATGAGCAAATTATTTGTATTAAGAATAGTTACTTAAATTTATAATTGTTTACTAAGGGTTATTAGTATTGATTACTTGAAGCATATTTGTGCAAACAAATGATTATTATTAAATAGAAATAGTTACTTTAAACCATATAATTGTGTGTAAATTATTAGTATTAAATACGCATGCTTGAAACCATACAGCTGTGTGTAAATTATTTGTATAACATAGACATTCTTGATATCCTACAACTGTGTGAAAACAAATGATTATTAACATGCTCTGTGCAGACACTGGATGCTGTCTAGAGGATCTATCAAGATCAATGGCCAATAGGGACAGATGGTGAGTCATTGGGAAACTGTGCTGTTGCCATGACCTGATGATGATAATCATGTGCAAATAAATGATTATAGATAAATTTTAAAAAGTTCTATTTAGAAAAAAATACAACAGAACATTGAAAATATGTATTTATCAACCTCTCCATGAATAAGTGGCGGCACCAGGTCTGTTTTTAAGTGGAGTTTAACAGGTTTGAATTCAGTTTTTCCCCCTAGACCAGTTGCCATACTACGGTTAAAGAGCCTAATCTGCCCTACTATTTACCCATTGCTGGAGTGAGAATAATTGGATGCATACCTTTCCCATGGGAACATAGAAAATAGTTATGATTACAATAAAAAATTTACAAATCAATAAAATTTAGACCTTGAATAACCCATAAGGAGTTGATATGCTGTTAAATAAACTAAACCAAACCAAATGCCATTGTAAATGATGGGATTATTCATGCATGGATTGGCACTTTAGCATGTCTATGGATTCAAGATGGTGGCATTGTCGTGCTGGCAAATTAAGAATTGAAAACACTTGTTCAACTGAAATCCTTTTAAATCACTCAAGTGTAGTCATACGTTTTCTGACTTGTTGCTTTGTCATGGCAGAACAGGGATTGACACAAATTGGTCAGAGCGTCTTTGAGACGGGTTGGGAGGTTAGTGAAAAGCTGTGGCAGGTGTTGGCAACTCTCAGAATGAGACAACTCACTGTTAACAATAATAAGGGTTTATTGCTATATGATTATATAATCACAGAAATCAATGGAGGTGCATGGTCTAATGGTTAGAGTTGTGGGAAATGGACTTGTCAACCCATGTTCAATTCCTGGACAAAGCTGTTTGCATTTCACATAGTGTTAATACCCTTGGGAAAGGTATGAATCCAGTTCTCCCTCCAGCTATGGGTAAATAGCAGGGAAGACTATGCTCTTTTAACCATAGCTAAGTAAGCAATCTAGGAGAAGGAAAATTCTGAATTCAAACCTGTTAAACTCTACTTAAGAAATTGACCTTGTGTTGCATCCTGCTCATGCGTAGCAATTGGTGTATATATATATATATATATATATATATATATATATATATATATAATCACATAAATCAATGTGTTTTGCACACTAGATAGAAGAGAAAAGACACAGTGAGGAATTTGACTGGTGTTTTTGCTTTATACTAATAATCAGTGAGTTTTTCAGTGGCAAAGGTGGCTTGGACTGTGTCACTTCTTTTGGCAGAGTTTTTCTTAAGCAGCAAAGTCTTCTATTTCTTCTAGTGACAAATATTTCTTCTGTCTGCAATTCAAAGAGTCGTCTTTGTTCTGAACCTCCCATCTGTGTCGCTCATAACAGCTTCAAAGTTCATATTTTATAGAAAAAAACTGTATCCCTAAACACCTGATTGGTCTGTCAATTATAGATCATGTCATACTGCATTTTATTGGTCAGCCAATGAGAACCTAGCTTTCATTGATAGGGAGGAAGATTGGGCAGTATATTCTCGCATCTCATTTAGAGGAGGTGGGGTTACAAGATAACCTTGAGCTCTATTCGTTTGACCATTGACATTTCATTGTAATCTTCTGGCTTTAGAAAAAGGTCAAAGAAGTGCAATAAGATTACGCATCAAGTAAGTCATACATGGGACTTTTGACAGTTTTAATAAACTTAACAATTTAACAGCTGCAGTGACCTTTGATTGAATTTGTAATTCAGTCAGAAGAATTAACCTTTATCCAATATTTTGGTTTTAATTTTTTTAATTTTAACAAATTTACTTATTCTGACTTACAAAAAGAAAACTACTTTTCTTTTCTCGCTAATAAGTTGTAAACGCCAGTAAAACCCATCGTCATGTCACAAGTAAACAAGAAAGAAAAAGAAACTGATGCGCGAATAAGTTGGAAGGAAAGTGAAATTGGAAAAGAAAAAAAAAGAAAAAAAAACACACAAAGTGATGCAGAGAAAGGAAAATAGTGAAGTATAGAAATTGATCGTGATAAAATAAAATAAAAGATTAAATAGTATAGCCTATGTAGTTCTTGCCTGGGAAGGAATATATTTGAATTTTTCCTCTTTTTTTTTTTTTTTTTTTTTCTTATATATTGAAAACAACATGCATTGTTACCATGACAATTTCTCATTACTGAGTAATGAGAGTAGGTTGCATTACTTATAAATATAAAGTCACATTGTGTTTTATATATATATAGATATTTTTACACACTTCGCAATTTATAAATACAAAAATAACACAATGATGCTTGTTCTTTCTTATTCTAACTCAGTAGCCAGATATATTTTAATTATTAATGGATATTGTACCACTTGAACTAATCTTTCTACTTTAACCCTTAGAAACTGAGCTACTGGGATTTGGGCTGCTACTTAGAAGTCTATATACTCAGGTGACCAGAATTCTGGCTGGGGAATCCCCATGTCTACTTTACTATCGCCTATTAAATTAATTTTTTCAGCCAGGGTGAAATGGGTGGGGGACATAGGCTTGGGGAACTTGGTATCCTGAGAGTTAAGAGGGTTGTAAATTCAATTTTCCTATAATGCTATCTACTCTCTTTTTCTACTTGTTAAAAAGTTGTATTTGTTCATGGTTTATTGTATTCTGCTGCTGTAGTAGTTTGGAAAATCCTACAACAGCATTCAGTCCTTCCTCATTGAAGACACTGTCCTTTCCTTTTATAGGGTCCTCAGCTCCCTCAGTTGCTTGCCAGATCTTAGGGATCCCTGTCCTGCATTTTGGTTGTCTGCCAGTAGATTACCTTTAAGATATCTTTAAATATTGAATTATTTTCTAAAATTTTGGGTTGTATTATGTAATTATTTTACCGCCAAAAAAGAATATGTGGGGGTGACAAAACTTTTAGACCAACCTGTATTATCTAATTTTGCATGTTTTTTTTTTTTGTATCTTTTTTTGTTTACTTTTTAATCTTATTTAAATGAAAAAGGGGGGGCAAGGAAATTAAAGCCCTAATGAATGATTCGGTTGGATCTCTGAAAGAATGAGGTGGTTTACCGTGGTGGGTGGTATATGAATAGACAGAGCAAGATTACAAAGAAATAGAGGGAGAGATAGTGGGTTTTTTTTTTTTGTTGTTTTTTTTTAAAGAAAATTTATTGTTTATTCTTTCTTTGTCATTCAGTTTCCTTTTTTGATGGGTGGGTCGGAAAATTTGTTTGTTCTACTGATTTTTCACTCTTGTGTTTTCATGAAAAGCTATTGATTTCCCATTTAACAGCTTTCTATGGCAGAAAAGTAATTATTCCGAAATGTCTAGTTGTTGAGAACTGATCTTTTCAACTAAAGTTTATGCTTGGTCCTGAACTTATTTAATCTATCTCTTTCACTCTCTCTCTCTCTCTCTCCATTGTGTAACTTGCCTCCCATTCAGAAATTGAGATACAAATTCTTGAATGGCGATATCTTTCCTTATCATTCTTTCTATTATTGTTTTAACTGCTTCTCTTTGCAGTTGTATCTGAATTTTGGTTGGCAAAGAATCATTACAATTGTTGCATTGATGGATCTTCAAGAAATTTGTCAGAGGATAAGATAAGAAAAGAAAGTCAGACACCGAAAAAAATGCCACTCACTTTATTACTGTTTCATCCTCACTCTACACTGGCCTCAAATCAAGAAGATTTGAAGTGGTACTTTTGAGTCTATGAAAGAATTGCTAAATTGTAGTGCTCCCCCTCAATTGGGCAGATGGGGGGCAGTTTTACGAGCTCCAAAATTTAAGTCATTTCTAGTCCTCTGCTGATTGAAACTTTTCAAAAATCCTTGTGTGTAACCATTTCTCACACCCAGCATGAGAGTTCCCATGACTGACCTCTTGCTGTTGGTCACATAGCCAGGTACTAGGTTCACTGGTGGTATGAAGCGAGTAAAAGTCATCATTGGGGTGGCCTAAAGTCAGTATCAGCCAGACAGTGAGGGAGTCTATCCCCTTTTCTTTAGTTTTAGCCCAAGGAGATTGATTTGGTATCTGAGGCGGAGCGCCACACCTACCATCAGCTCCTCACTTTACCGCTCAAATCCTTGTGTTACTCATACGCTGAGTTGGCAATGGACAGTATCGAACCCAAAACCTCATGGTTTCTAGTTAGACGACTGACTGAGTTATTTGAATCAGATGCTTTTTTGTTTTATCTTTTTATAAAATTTTAATTTAATCTCTGGAATACTTTTATCTATGACCATATTTAGAAAAAACCTGCAAGTGACCTATATGAATTAGAGCACATGGCAGCATATTATTATTATCTAATATTATCAGATAAAATTTATGATCGATAATTTCCTTAATTCAATACAATGGACCAACAGTTTCTAGATATACTACCCCCACATAATGAAACTCATCTTTCTTGTTTAACCATTGCCCAAATGCAGTGTGTTGGGGGGGTTAACTCTTTGTCTACCCTTCTTCTTGCTGTTCATTTGATGTCTCATATGAGTAATCAGAATTTTTTGAGTGATTAATCCATTTTTTTTCTGCACATGATAAAGATTCTTATGATAAAAAACCTTCAGAGAAAAAAAATGAAATTAGAACAAGACATTAACATGGAACGATCCATCAAGCAAATTTTATTCAATATCAACAAAGCAATTTGCGTACGACTTGACAGCATAGAGAATAAACTGGAAAATATGGGTTCTGGAATTAGTGACACAAAATAAGAATAATAACAGCAAAAACACCAATAATATTGTTACTTTATATAATTCCAAATGGGGCTTTGTTTCACTTTCTCAATGGTCTGGGTTACCTCTGGAGAGGAATGGTTTTGGAAAAAGCTATCAAACCTAAAAATATCAAATTTTGATTTATCTAGTATTATTTGGATTATTCGGACTATTGTCCTCATTTTTACTGTTATCTGTAAAACATTTCAGCTAATGTGCCCTCCGGCTTTCTTCAGGTATATTTGTCAGACTCTGGAAACTTTTCGAACTCGGGACCCTTCTTGTCGTAATCAGGAGCCATCACGGAACTTTGAACCTAACTCTTTATTCAATCCACGGGGGTATCCTGTTCTCATTCCGCTAACCATAGCCAGGGTACAGGTGTTAAGATGTGTTAATTATTATTCAATGTTACTGTTGCCCTTTACCAGGATTGAACCTGCAGTCTAAAGATAACTGTCACTTAGAACTGTCTTAACCCAATGCCTTTATCAACTACGCTATGTGTTCAATTGAAACGTTGTACAGATAACAATAAAGATGAGGACAATAGTCTGAATAATCCAAATAATACTAATTATCAAGCCTCATCTCAAAAATTCAAAGAAATATTTGGTTTGTCTGTTCACATCACTCTAGATCTCATTTTTCTTCTCTCAAATTTGATTCATGCTTAAAGAAATGTCTTGCTTTTGATGTGAAATTATAGAAATTCTATAAACTCTTTAAATTGAGTAGTTTTTCTGTTACATAGCCCTTCATCGGATGATTACCCATAGCCTATACTTGAATGATCTCACCCGTAGCTCTTGATGATTTTGCCCATAACCCTCTGCTCAGGTGATCTGACCCATAGCCCTTGCTTATTAGGGTAATGTCTCTCCCCACCAAAGAAAACTGGCTATGACACTTTACTGTATCTGATGATGAGGCTCTAGTTCTGGAGTTCTGAGGAGTGTGAGAAATTTCCCTTTATTGCCATTACTTCTAGTTCCATTCTGACCTAAAGTAGTAGTACCTGTTAGGGTGCCATCTATGGGTCAAATAGATCTGTTGGAAAACTATTTTTATTGGATAGGAATATTTGATACCATAAAACTGTATAAATTGTTTGTATTAAGAATAGTTTTTGAAACTATAATTGTTTACTAAGGATTATTATTATTAGTTACTTTAAACCCTATAACTGTGAAACCATATAACTGTGTATAAATTATTCATATTAGATAGGAGTGCTTGAAAACATACAACTGTCTGCAAATTATTTGTATTCAGAAGGAATCATTGATATCATATAACTGTGTTCAAAAAAAAAAAATCTCTTAAGAACTACATACAAAAAAAATAGAAACGTAAAATGTACATGATTCCCTAACCTTTAGGCTTAAAATAATCCCAGACAAGTTGACATGCCATGAAAATCAATCAATCAAATTGCATTTTGTTGACCTCATATATGAGAATTATTTCTTTTCAATTGACTTGCTTAAATATTAAGCTTGATGATAGAAGGCTATAACCATTAAAGATAATTTTATTGATTCTCTTTCTTGCTAACTCATCTTCTACAGGCAAGTTACAGACATTTCGATAAAGACAGATTGACCATGATGTCATGTAGAAAAGCATATTTTCTTAATAGCTCTTTCTAAAATTGAATTATATATCACTGTTATATATGCCAACCTTCTTATCTACATATATTTTTTCTAATGTGATTCTGAACCTCCTCACCCCACCCCCAGCTATGGGTTAAATAGTACCACTACTCAGAGATGCTGATAGGTATGCATCCTGCGTCCCTGATGAATAAAATTCTAAAAGGATGCAGTAAAATCATATCCGTGCGTCCCAGTGGTTTGCTTTTTTTCTTCCTCACAATTTCAAGCTAACAGTAAATATATTTCAATAGTTTCTTAGAAGTCAATTATACAGGATAGGTTACTAGGTAGGGGTTAGACAGCTTTAGTTGTTTCCCCAAATCATAAATAAAAACCCTAAATTCATTAAGAAACTTTAGTTGGGACTCGTCAAATTTCCTGGGGGCTCATTCAAGGCAAATATGTGTCTCAGGATGCACTAAATCAAAAAGCTATCAGCATCACTGACTACTGTTATTCTACAAGGATGGCATTGGCATTAAATAACCCACAGAGGTTGATATATGATTCATTTTAAGAAGTGACAAATCACTAAATATAAACCACCAACTTTCTATCCTTTGTTTTAAGTCCTTATCATTTTCGCTACTTGAACACAATGGCACAATCTACTGTTTGCATTCTTACTGTCTTCCTTACCCTTTTAGCTAAAAGCTTTGTGGCACTTTTCAATTTCATTGAACTAATCAATAGTTTATATAGGATCTTTATTCCTTCCTTGTAATAAATAAATTTATTGAATTTGGATTAATATGCTGACTTAATTTTCTTTTTTTCTATTTTAGGTAAGTTAACCGAACTATCAAGTGGATGGGGTAAGTGTTATTGTTGTGGAGTATCCTATTTGTGGAAAGAAGAAAATCTTTTTTAAAATGGCTATTTATTTGAACAGTATGTTCATTATTTTAGCCTGAAATATTTTTTAAAGGCATATGAATTTAGTTTTTCGCACATACCTATAAATAAATACCTGCTTATACATTGCTCATACATTTTTAGTTTAAAGAAAAATATCTCATTTATTTTATAGTAAACTTTTTAAATATACATTTTCCAAACAAATGCAAACTTTTTATAGTTGAATCAGTTTTGTTTTTTTTTTTTTTTTTCTTTTCCTCCAAATAGATTTTTCTAATATTTTTTTCACCATGAATTTATTGCATTTATATGAAAGTCAACGAGAGCTCTGCAATTATCATATCTCTCTTTCTCTCTCCTTATATATATGTGTGTGTATACCACTGAAAGAGACCTTAAAACCTAATCAAATAGTGTGTATGTACACATACACACATGCATGATTTACAACTTTGTCATATAGTTTACATACTTAATAATGAAAATGGTTTAATTATTGATGAAAAATGTTCAAATATTAAATCCTTACAATTTTTATTTTTTGCATTTATTTATCATTTTTCCGCATAATGTCAGATTTATTTCCATTTCTTCTTAATATGATTTCTATACAAAAATATTCTCTGCAGAATTTAGAATGCTAAAATTGTCTCCTCCTACAAAGTCCTTCACAGGACTAAAATCAAGATGCTTCACATTTGCTCAGCTTAATGGGGCTTTTAGAGGACTGCTATAGTTTCAGAGGTCAAAGTCCAGATATCCTACCTTGCTTATTGCTACTTCGGTCAGTCATGTGAACATCTCTACTTCATTGTGTGATATGAAAGAAATGTATTAATGACTCTTTGGTCTACCTGTGTCATTTGGCTAAAGGTCAGTAGTGAAGACACATTAGCCAATGAAAGGCATCATTTGTAATTGTGGCATCTTGAATGGTTCTGCTCGGATCATACCACTGGATCAAGTTGTCAGAAACTATGATCATCAGATTTAAAGATAATGAAAAAAGAAATCATCAGCTTCCTTGTCTGTATGTACATAGGTAGTATTAGCCAGTCCAAATTGATACTGACTGTTTTTTGTTTTTTTCTTTTGTATTCAGAAAGAATAGATCACAATGTGTGTGTTTTGTGATTGCTACTGATTCCTATCCTCTTTTCAATGTTGTAAATAGATGCATGAATAACCATTGGCCTGAATAAATTAATCTCTAGGAATATTTACCATAGCAGCAGTATTAGCTTTTTTTTCTTTTTAGTTGTAAAACACTACAATTAATAAGATGAAAAATAGATAATTTCTATAGCTTATTGTTTAGTGTATTGAGGATAAAGACTGTAATAAACGGAGGCATTTTTCAATTACAAAATCTTCTGATAGATGTATACTATATATGTATTTACCCAACCCTACACAAGGAGTCCCCATGGTGTTTTGGATAATGTGTTGGACTGCAACATCATTGTAAACAAGTTCAAACTCCAGTCGTACTATTAAGTTCACTTTTATACTAATACTAGGTATCTCAAACTGGCCTGTTAAAAATGTGAAAATAGGTTAAAACAGTAAAATTTGATAAAATTTTAAATTATGATATCTCAGCTCTTTCTGAGATTATATTTATAAAAATAGTATGTGAATAAAATTTAATTATGATATAATTTTTTTTCTTGTGTGATTAGTTTTTATTGCGGGTTTCTTTAAAGTATATCATTATTTTTATTTTTTTATTTCACTTTTTTCAAATGAATTTTTGGTAATATTTTTTTAATTTTTTTTTAACCTTTGTGAATCTCAATGTTAGTTCATATTTTTAAAAATAGTTCCATCTTCGTGTAGAGCAAGGTTTTATCTTTGATAAACAATAGGTGTAATATTAATTCTATAACTTGAAGTGCATCAGTATCAAAAATTAGGGGTTTGTGTAATTTCCTGATTAAACATTGAAATCAGTACACAATGAGTCAAATAGATCTGTTTGAAAATTTTTCATATTTGATAGTAGTGTGTGCAAAAATTAAACTCTAATAACCAAACAGAAAATGTAAATATAAATGTACAATGAATATGATTCCCTAATCACATGCTGTTAAAATCAATCAGTCATTATGGTGTAATGGGTAGCATTACAGACCAATTACAACAGAGTAATGAGTTCAATCCTCACTAGGTGTTTTCTTTAGTTTTTTAAATTATTATTATAAAGATTTATGATCCAGTCACTCTGAAAGTCCTAGTTATTGAAGTTAAGTAGCAATGAGCCTGCTCAGTACTTACATGGATAGGCATAGCCTATCATTTTTAGCAAGTAATTTAAAATTATGGAAAACAGTGGAAAAATCTGTCATATTTTGAATGTTAAGTCTTGAATCCAGGGTCATCTGGAACAGGGTCTCTTCCGTTGACAGAGGATCACATGACCAGATGACACTGGAAAATTAGAGTTAGAATCTAGAGTTCAGACAAGCAGCCCATTTGTGCAAGATTTCTCATCCCTCCCATGCATGTGTGGGTCAACAGTGTATCAGATGAAAGGCATTCGGTGAGAATAAAGTTGTGTGTACATAAGAATATTTGTCCGTGTTGTTCCGTGAGTTAAAAAGAGCAAGATGGAACTCAGAAAGAGACAACCCCAGACTGAAAGAAATGTCTGACCCTATATGAAGAAACCTCCAGGTGGAGAGAGAAAGCTGATGCCTAGCACGAGAAAAACAGAAACCCTAATACAATCTGATAGAGGTGAATATGGGAAGACGACTATGCAACAAACATCAAAACAGCAGGTACTGTAAGTAATCTGAGGCATAAACAAGGCTGAGTGGATTCAAAGAATCTTCCTGATATTTTTTCATACTTGGAGTTGAACCAATTCTAAAGAGATTAGAACTTATCTGTCAGTTCCAAAATTATTTACTTCGTACTAGCTACCCTCCTGGTATTTTCAAAACCCTTTATCTTAAATGTACTTTTAGTTATAAAGATTGCCATAATGTTTTTTTTCTACATTCACTGAGGTTCTTTCACTATGACCATCCCTTCAACATAAGGGCTATCATTAAAATACAATTATTCTACATTATGTATTCAAACAATTTATTAAGTCATGCTCTTTACTTAAATCATTGGTTGATAAATTCTTTAATAATAGTATTTAGAGCAGAAGGAAGAGAAATGAATTCTATTGCTTTTAAGCTGGTTATCAGGAAATAGTTTTTATGACAATGAATTTCTGGGGGAAAAAACAAAAATTGTTTGGTTTCTATTTTGGAAAATGCCCAATAGAGCTTAAGTCTGCTCTACAATTATCATTAGGCAATGTTTTTTAGTTTAATACTGAAAGATCATTTTAGTCTAATTTTGTTTATTTTATTTTATCTATTTATTCATTTTCTGGTTTGGTACATTATTTAATTCAAAGCTTTCTACTTAATGAGTTATTCTATTTATTCATTTATTATTTTATTTTACATTTTTATACTAACAAAATAAGTGATATACAATAAGAACCTTTGTGTTCTGACTCTCATTTCAATTTGTATAAATGCCAAAATATTTTTATTTTCTTTATCCATGATTTAGATTTATGTTTTAATTAGACGATTTGTGAACCCATTGGGTTTCCTTTTTAACAGCAGTCTATCGTGATGATGTTGATGCTTCTATTTAGGAAGGACTGAAGGAGTCTAATTAGTTTTTCATATTTCTCTGTTACAGCTAGAATTTAGAAAAAAAAAAAAAATGATGTAAACATGATCGCTAACCATCAAAGTTATCACCTAGTTGCAAATTGGACTGGAAATTGCTTTATTTATTTAGAGCATTTTAAATGTATTTCTCTAACCAAATCGTGCTATGATATGCTATTTTTGGGAGTTTAAGATTTCATATACATAAGAATTTTTGTCATATATGGATATGTTCATATTGCTCATTTTGATAATCTGGAATTGATTATCAAAAAGTAATCTTAACGAAGGTCTATACGAATATAAGTCAATTATGAAACTAATATGCAAGGAGAAGATCAGATAGGAAAATATTAATATGCTTGTTCCTAAATCTTCTGTTATCATCCTGCTACACCTCTGGTTAAAAATGAGATTGTCCAAGATGCAATGCAAAAATGTAAATCAATATTATCTGGTGTCGCTTATCCACCAAATTCTTATTTCTTATGAGTCTTCACCTCAGCTGAATAATGAACCATTCCATTTTTATTATAAAGAAAGAAAGGACATGATACACAAAAATTTAATAAAAAAAAGAAAGAAAGAGAATAGGAGAAAGCTAGAGAGAAGAGGTGAAAATACGAAAACAATAACGCTAATCTGTTTCAAATCGATGATGGAAAGAAAGAAAAAACTAAAGAGAAAGAGAGTTAAATCAAGATTAATATACTTTTGACATACTAAACTATGGCAATAGCTCTTAAGTAAATATATCAAACATTGTAATAATTAAATTATCATCCACAGGTCCTGCTAGTATTTTAATATTTTTCTATTTTATTTATATTTAAAAAATAAGAATAACAAAAAAAATTGTGACTTAATATGTATTCACCCATTTCACTATTGAGTAATGAGAAATTTTGTTCTTAGAATAATCTCATATTACCATAATGGAATTTCTCATTAGCAAAAGGCCTAGTTTTTTCATCATCAAAATTGACAGAATTTAAACCTAGTTAAAACAACAAACACAAAAACACATTTTTTTATTTCAATTCTTTATTTGTTTTTATTGTATCTGTCAATTTAAAACTGTTAACAAATTACAAAAAGATTGAAAAAATTATAATTATTTTAATTATATTATAATTTTATTATATCCTGAATTGTCAGAAGAGATACTACAGTCTGATCTTATGCAGAAGTATCAATCTACATGTAAATAATCTTATCATTTTGACAGGAACTGTGTTAGTAAATAAATAAGAGTAGGGTAATTGGTATCTTCATAGAAATAAATAAAATACGCTACTAGCACTACCAGTGACTAAAAACAATACCAATAAATCTGGCACCTACAAGTAGGAAACAAGAGTATGAGATTACTGAGGTGTGTGTGACAGAGAACACGAGGTGAGTGGTGAACGTCAAGGCTGCCGTATTCTCAAAGGAAGCAGGCTAGGCTTTGCCTGACTGTAGAATCGAACCCGCTTCCTTCAGAATGCAAACATTGTCACCGAAGTCGAGAAGCTACAGTCCCGGATGTAAGCGCCAGGTGCTCGGATAATATATATGAGGATTCCGGCGGTCGGGTTTGGCTCGAGAATCTCGTGTGTGGGGCGCAGACACCCGGATGGTGAGGAGAAATTAGTATAAGTAGAAGTGGGATGACGACAGCAGAGAGTCGCGATTTTTCAGCTGCTAAAGATTTTTTGATGACGACATTGTCAACAAGTCGAATATTTATTATTTTTCCCCTCTATTTTTCTTTTTTCTCATTCTAGAGTGTGATTTGAACTTCTACAATTTCTCTCAAAGCTTAGTTCAGAGGTGGAAACCTGCAGCTTTAAGGCCGTATGCGGCCTTCTGAATTATCATGCATGGTCTTTCACATTCTTGTTGAAGGACTGATTAAAATTGCTCTGATACTATGCTTTTTCATAAAATTCAATCCAAAACAAAATACTAAAAGGTTAATCTAGTTTTTCGTTTCTTTTAAGTAGTTAATTTGGACTAGCTTGATCTTTGAATTTGGTTGTAAAAAAAAAAATACTAAAAATTTGAGTGCAGCCTTATTGATAGACATTGAATTTGTTCCTGCTTGTTTAGTAGGGGCTAAGCATCTAATATAGATAACCAGGCTTCCCCAAAGCAAAAGGAGGAATAAGTTAGTCTCAAAGCTTATCCTTTATTATTGTCTCTGATACATGCTGTTCCTCAATGTCATGGAAATGATAACGTGAATTGCACTAAAAAATGACTAAAATTAAAAGATGAAAAAAATTCTATTATAATAATGATAAAGGGAAACCTGGAGAGTGAAACTGAATCTCTTTTAATAGCAACATAAAATAATGCCATAACTAATTATATCAAAGCAAAAATTGATAACATCTTAAAGAATTGCAAGTGTATGTTATGTGGTTAATCACAGAAGCAAATGCAGCAAACTGGCACAAAAGGAATACAAGACTAGGTATAACTGAATGGGAAGTCAGAAAGAGATTAAAATTTGATCATGCTGACAAATGGTATATGTACAAACCATTCTCTTTTTTTCTTTATTTAATTTTTTTAGAAGGTTGATGAGAAGTTAGTAAAAAAGAAAGACACCAAAGGAGGCATAACAAATAATAATAAATCAATATTGTACCTATAAAGTCTATAATAGTTTTAAGTGCTATAAAAACTTGTGGGGTGGGGGTGAGGACACTTTTTAATACTTCTTTCTAGCTAAATGTTTTCTAATTTCTTGTGTACTAGAACAGCAATTTAAACTATTTGAATAAAAACTAAACAGATTTTTTATTCTTTTGTTAAGTCAAACTATCTTTTTCCTTCATTCCCGTAGATTCAAAATCATTTTAATAGTAATTGAATTTCAATGAAAACTTTTGAGGATTCCACTGATTATTTTTTTTTTTTACTTTTTAATCTCTGAAGAATCAATTACTCTCTAAGGTTTCAATTACTCTGTATAACTTCCTGATTTTTGTTCTATAGAGAGAAACTTAAAATGCCAGTTTACTTACTGAAGAGTTGTTGATAAAGAAATACCTTAATAAAATGTACTCTGAACAATCGGCCAGTCATGTCGAGCCGTAGCACCTATATGATTGCCCCAACCCTATTGTCCTTACGGTAAGCCCCAACCCTTTTCATCATATATATGTTAGAAGGCGTTGGCTCAGGGGATTTATGTCCTGGGAATGACTTTAAACTCTATCTGATGGTGAGGTTCCAGTTCTGGAGGTTTGGGTAGTGCGGAGCACCCCTTCATCACCAAAGGTTTGAATCCAGCCATGTTATTACGTTTACTTTCAGACTAATGCACTTCAAAAAGGTATGAACCCCATAAATAGCATCACTACTGTCCTTCTACAAGAATGGCTTTGGCATTAAATAACCCACAAAGGTGGATATGCTATTAAACAAAGAAACCGAATTTAAAACCTTATTGCAGAAAATATCAATGTTTGTAAAAGTTTATATAAAGCCGTGAGCTCTGTATTTACTGACAGATGACTGGTAATATGAGACGATTTTAGTGTTATCTGCCCTTATCTAGGGGATGATCTCCCTTGCTTCATTCAGTCAAATATCGCCATCTTTGTATGCACACATGTGTTCTTCAAGATGAATAAAACATTATTTGCTTACAGGTATTCTCTTCAGTTTTTTCTTCGCCACAAAGACACTTTAAGATTTTGCTTTCTCTAAATTTGGTTTGGAATTGCATGTTGAATCAATTAAACCACTGCTTCTCTCCCCACCCCACCCCACTTTTGCAAGGTTTGTCTCTTTGAACCTGCAGATTGATTGATCTTTGATCTATGCTAATCTACTTTACCCACAATCTTGCTTTGAGTCACTGGCCTAGATATTATCCACCAATTTTATTAAGTGCTCAGTACAAATCACTTGCTCAATAAACAAGTTTATAGCTGATATAGATTCAAAAACATTTAGCATTATTCATGTATGTAACCGCAGACTGTAATTTGTCCTTTGAAATGTGCACATGCACATGTTATATATATTTACAGGATGACCCGCCACCACCACCACCACCAAAAAACAACCCAAATTCTGTTTTTTTTGGGGGGGGGGCACCCTGTATATATATTAGTACTGATGCAGACTACCAGTACAAAAAAAAAAAACAACCCAAATTCTGTTGTTTTTTTTGTTTTTGGTGGGGGGTCACCCTATACCAACCTCTCCACGTGAGCAGGATGTGACCCATGGTCAATTTCTTAAGCAGAAGTTAACAGGTTTGAATTCAGAGTTTTCGTTCTCCTAGACTGGTTGTCTAACCAAGGTTAAAGAGCTCGATCTACCCTACTACTAACTTATAGGTGGAAGGAGAATAGTTGGATGCATACCTTTCCCAAGGGTATTAGCCCTATGTGAAATGCAAACCTCCTCATCCAGGATTTGAACTTGTCTAGTGTCCATTTCCTACAAGGGTAACCATTACTCCACATACTTCCATATGTACGTTATAAGTTCTGTAAGGATTTATTTGTTGTTGAATTTTTCATTAAAGCCATCTTTCTGTAAAAGAATAAGGCCATTCTTCTTCTGCCCATTCCAAATGCTGTTGACATCGAAAATGATTTTGAAGGATTCAATTTACTGATAAGATAGAGCAAAGATTGTTCCAAGCTGTAGCTGTATATCAGTGCTACTGTACACCTTCACCAATTGAACTCTAATGAAACACTTAGAAAAAAAGCTAGATGGGAGCTGCACAAGGATGCTGCATGCTGTCTTTTGATAAATTTCATTTTATTCATATAGGGGTCCAGGAGATAGACCCTAAAATAGAAAGGACTCCTGGCTCAAAAAAGGTTGGAAAACCACTGGGCAAGCAACCAATCTAAGAAAAGGAAAACTCTGAATTTAGTTGGAGGCCATGGTGTAATGGTTAGTCATAGGAAATAGACTCGTTGACCCAAGTTCAAATCCTGGATGAAGCTACAGTTCACATATTGGGAAGGTATGAATCCAACTACTCTCCCTCCAGCTATGAGTAAATAGTAGGGCAGACTGGGCTATTTAACCTTGGTTAGGCAACCAGTCTTGGAGAAGGAAAACTCTGAATTCAAACCTGTTAAACTCTGTTTTATGGTGGTCACTACTAGAATAGGCTCAGTCCTAATTAGTGATCAATTTCCCTTCTTTTTTTTTTTTTTAATTTGATTTAAAATTTGAATTCAAACTAGATGTACTATGCTTAAAAACTGGCCTTGTGTCACATCCCGCTTTTATCAAAATTGGCTTCCTAATTCTTTTCAAATGACTGACTCATTTAGATGTCTAGACATCATCACTTTATTATCAAAATTGCTCAGCTGTGCACGTCTTCATTTTAAATTAAAAGAAATTTAAAGCTTCAGTCTCAATACTTCTTGATCACACCTTGTGTATTTTTCATTACTTCCTCCAGTGATTTCTTTCTTGAACATTTGTTCATCTTCACAGGTGATTAGTTTGCACTCAGCTGGATATTGTTTCACTAGTATTAGTAAACAACTCACGTTTAGAGATCAATCAACAAAACAATGCAACTTTAATTTAACAAGACATTGGTCAATCACACAAAGAAAATTTTCCATCCTATAGGTGCCTATGGCTCAGAAATGAGATTTACTTAAAATTTTTGTCACAGTACATTATTCAGTGAAGGAGGGTTCAATATTTTCTGGGACAAGTAGATTGTGTAATTAGATAATAATTTAGGTAAATTTAAAGGAAAAGATTCTATATCGGGTACTTTCAGATTCCCGTCCTTTTGGCTGGGGTTGTAGAATATCTGTTGGCTATAGTTGATGACCCTTAATGCCTGAGGATGAGATCCTGGAGACTGAATGGTCCATGAACCAGGTAATAAGTGGTCATGTGACCTGCAACACTCAACTTCAGCCCTTATTTAGGTGAGAAGAGCGGTCAAAGAGACCTGATCTGATTACTTGGATGGCTATATCAAACCCTGGTATCTATGATTATTTTCCAAGTGTATTCTTCAAATTGCTTTTATGGCAAACTAACGCACAACCCTTTTTATCTTAAAAGTGTCAGAAGTCAAATTTCTACTAATAAATTGATACACATTGTTGAAGTGAGTTAGTATACTGTTGGTTTGAACAACAACTAACTAAGCACAACTGAACTGGTACCCAAAGCAACTGGTATTTATGGAACTCAGGAATACTCCATTCATGCATTTGGGTAATTTCATTCCTTGAGTCCTGATTGGTTGCTTGGTTTCAGTGGTGTTGTGGTGCCAGATAAATAATCTGGCATTCTGCAGTAGGCTTGTGACAATGCAAGATCCGTATTGAGTTACAGCTTGCTTGTTGACTTGTCTACCAATT
Organism: Doryteuthis pealeii; assembly: GCA_023376005.1. Lineage (NCBI taxonomy): Eukaryota > Metazoa > Mollusca > Cephalopoda > Myopsida > Loliginidae > Doryteuthis > Doryteuthis pealeii. Next base: position 79,751,013 of record CM042142.1, on the reverse strand, counting down.
TGACAGAAATTTGAATATTGCTTCTACACACATGAAGCTTATGAAAAATTATTTCTATCAATTAATTAATACACAGGAAGTTAAACAAATCGTATATAAGAAAAAAAGGTTGGCATTGAATAACCCACAGGGGTAGATATGCCAACCAAGCATTAAACACCAACCAAGCAACTTTCAGATTTGTGCCACTTAATGATCATAGAATGACACTTTTCAAGTTGTGATAAAAAGCAATAGAAATAAGATGAAAGTGATATTCAGAAATTAATAACCATAGATATCGATTCAGAGAATATATTCACCATAAAGTAGAAGTTAATGATGTTTAAAGATAGAAATAAATAACTGGTTCAAACTAGTGTTAGCTTTGACTGGAACCCAATGAAATCCTTTAAAAAAAAACAAATTAACACTAACATGTAAATTTTGAACTTAAAAATGAGTGTACATAAACATCATATAATATTCAAATTGCAATATTTGTAAATAATACTCTAATTGATACAAGGGGTAGTCAAAATTTTTGCAATATTTTGGTAACATGAGGCACAATTCTGCAGCTGTGGATGATTTGCTGAGGTCATGAAGGTGACATGCTGAGCTTGTCTGAAAGTCTCAGTGCTACTCGCCAGATTTGCCTCTATGGTTTACAGCAGGGGTCACCAAACTATGGCCCACAGGCTGGATCCGTCATTTTATCAGGCCTGCCGACCTTTCTGCTAATGTTGCGTTCTTCGATAATGTTTTGAAAATAAATATGTTGGTTAAATTTGTTTTTGTGCATCTTACGCAACTCATCCATGAATATGACAAGGAATGATAAATTTTGTTTTACATCTTTTACTCAGTGCTTTTGTTCTGGCTAGCCAGTATTGAATACAATAATGATGTGGCCCAGGCTCGTTATTTTTTCAATTATCTGGCCCACCATGAAAAAGGTTTGGTGATCCCTGGTTTAGAGCATGACCACACAATATTTCTTGGACCATCTGGTTACTGTACTACAATTAACTGTCTTGTCACCTTTCACACAACAAATGTTCTGGTTCCTTCCATTGCATTATGGCTCAGTTTGTACTTGCAAAGCATAAATTCCCCAATTAGACTGCATTGTATGTTCATCTGTATGACTTCCAAATCACACAGAATGAAGTAATACACTATTTGTTTTGTTTGAATAAATATGAGCAAAAATTCCATTGATAACTCTTTAAAAAATCCATTTACAAAAAATAACTAATTTTATTCTTTATTGTCTAATTTAATTAAATAGAAAAATCTAGCAATGAAAACCAGGAGTGATGAGAAGAGCTTGGGTTCAAGCTGTTCTATTCTTCGATTATACCCCTCTATTTCAAATAAATTTAATGTAATAATTTAATTTCAGATAATATTAAATGTTATTCTTTTTATTATAAAAACATATTAAAAGCAATATGTGTATGAAAATAAGTTTAATCTTTTTATATGCATTCTTATTTAGTTTTGTTAGTCTTTCTAATTTAATATAACATTTTATTGCTTTTAAAACTTGAATAATTGTGCCCAGTGGTGTAGTGGTTAATGTGTTGGACTGCATCATCACAATAAGCAAGTTGGGACTCCAGTTATGCTATTATGTTTACTTTTGAACTATTACCTAGGAAAAGTATGAAACCCACCATCCCTCTAGCTATGGGTTAAATAGTACCACTACTGTTCTTCTACAAGGATGGCTTTGGCATTAAATAACCCTTGAAGTTTGATATGCCATTAAACAAAGAAACCAAACCAAACTACAAAGCACACATTTTTCTGTTAGTATATATAAATCATGATCATGAAAATTATGGCATTATACACAGTTTCAAACAAACCAACCATTTTTGTCTTTATCTTAAATCTATTTGGGATGGGGTTGGGGGGAAAATATTTTAGAAATTCTTTACCGGAAGTTAATCATCAGCAATGAAAATTGCTCTTGTTAATTTCAACAGAACCAGAAGAAAATAAATGCCATTTTGTACATGCAGGGGACGGGTCTCCATTTTTATGATAAGGGGTAGTTATCATAATTATTTAACTTGAATTATCTTGTAACCCAGTGCAAAGTTGTTGGGGCACCACAGTTGACGTAGAATGGACCAGTTCTCTCAGTCCATCTCTGTCCCATTACAGCTCTTTAAGATTCACTGATGCTCGGTCCTGTCCACTCTATTACTGTCCTACTGCTCTGTAGGATGGTCTTTTTAAGTCTCAGCTAGTGATTTGCATGTACAACTTCAGTTTCCAATTCTTGATGATAACTGTGGTAGACGGGCTGCATTGGATGATGTCAAGAATGAGATACCTCATTGTAACCCATCTGGAGAGTGACCACAGCTGAAATTCTATTATTCTCACTATATTTTTCTATACTTTATTCTTCTCAATTCTCTGCATTACTTATTGTTATTATACTTTATTTTATTTTCATTTTATCCTTCTTTCTTTAAAAAAATTAGATTAGTGAAATAGATCACCAATTAGGACTGAGCCTATTCTAGTAGTGATCACCCCAAGCGGATTTAACTAGTTTGAATTCAGAGTTTTTCTTCTCCTAACCAAGGTTGAAGAGCCCAGTCGCCCTACTATTTTACCCATAGTGTGAGAATACTCATTGCTTTGAGAGTTAAGTCCTTTTAAGACTTAAATGAGAGTTATGTCCCTTTGTTCTTTTTCCGAGAAGAAGCTTGTAAACAATGGCAGCCATCTTTGATTCAATGTAATTTTCACGGAGGAAACAATGCTTTCAAATCCATTTGAATGGTAAGAATTTAGTCACTTAAAGTTCAAGATTACCCATTTTTAAACAGTTTAACAGGTTTGAATTCAAAGTTTTTCTTCTAGGCTGGTTGCCTAACCTAGGTTAAAGTGCCATACCTAGAGGGAGAGCAGTTGGATTCGTACCTTTTCAAAGGCTATTAGCTCTATGTAAAATTCAAACAGCCTATCCAGGACTTGAACTCATCTCGTCGTGTCCATTTTCTATGATGGTAACCATTACACCACACGCTTCCACTTGATGATGTATACCATTTCCCACAATCATTAGTAACTGGTATTTACTTTAAATAGAACTAATTACCAATGTAGGAAGTAAATCTTTGCATCAAAATCTCAAAGTGACACAGAATGTAAATTACCATGTTGAAATGTTATCTAACTTGAGAGCTATTCTGGAAATTTGTTATTAGCCCTTTATGAGATGTTTGTAAAATTGTAAGGGTTGATAATTTAAAAAGTAAGATATTAAACTAATTGTCATTATAATGAGACTGAACGCTTTTTATAATTAATTCTTTTTAACTTCTATTCAGTAATTAAACTAAAATTCATGTATTGCTATAATCAAGATTTAAATAATTACCATGATTATTTGAGTAGAAATTTATCAAAATTAGTTCAAATTACAAGAATGCACTACATAGAAACAATCATAGCTGCTCTCTCTCTCTCTCTCCATATATATATATATATATATATATATATATATATATGATCAAAATTAGTTTAAATCCCAAGAATGCATTCGATAGAAACAATCATGGGTGTTATATTTATTTATCTATCCATCTATCTCTCTCTCTCTCATATATATTGTATGTGTGCACCATATTTCCCACCTTATAAGACAGATACCTCTTTGTATCCCACCCCCAAGATAACTATATATTAAATTATATCTGATGTTCTAGAATTACTGATAGGAGATTGGTCTTTATAGATTATAAGTTGGCAGTGCTTGTCTTAGTAAAACGTGCATAGGCTAGTAAGTACAGTAGTTATTTTAATATTTATATGAAAATTTAGCACCCTCTGTTTATCTTAATAATTGCTTTGTGTATGATGCATGTAGTAATATTAACAAAATGATAACATCACCTCCTCATAAAAGCACTTTGGGCTTTACTTAGATGCCTATTTGAGATTAAATGTTAAATTCTTGCCCGTGGGGGGGGTATTCTTATTTATTTTTAAATGTTGTATTATATATCAGAATACTAATTTTGTGGAAATAATGGGATATAGTGGTACCTTGATTTACAGGTGCCCCAACTTGCGAGTTTTCCAAGTTATGAGCTGTCACTCAGTCAATTTTTTTGCTTTGTATTGAGAGCTAAAATTTGAGGTATGAGCAAGGTTCAGATATGCTCATATTTATTAATATAAATTCACTTAATATAAAGTTCACTAAAGATATTTAAGTTTCTAAATTTATTACACCAAAGAAAAATATTATGAAAAAATAAACATTAAAACCTATTACAGTATATAATTCATTATATTGTATTTATAATGTTTTTTATATAATACAGTGCTATTTTTCATAATTAAAAATGTACCAAAAAAAATTAGGGTGTTTTGAGGGAGTGGCTGGAATAAATTTATGGCATTTCAGTTTATTTAAATGGGGAAAATTGATTTGATATACAAGGAAATTGTGTTATGAGCAGAACAAATTAAACTTGTAAGTCAGGGTACTACTGTATTTAATTTTTTTTTTTTTTTTTTTTTTTTTTTTTTAATTATAGTTTCATTTTTTTTTTTTTTCCTCTATTTAAAAAAAGTCATGTTTTCATTGATCTGTTGTTCAATTCATTCAGTTTTTCCCTGAGCATATTCCTCACAATTACCCTAATTCAATTTTCTAATTTATAAGTCTATAGCTATTGATATTTCACTGGTGATGGGAGGGGGGCTTTTATGTTATTATTGAATATGTGCTCTATATAATGTAATATGTTTTCATATATGCTTCTAAATTATTTAGTTAAGAATTAATGGAATAAATGAATGGAATAAATGAAAAATCTTTTCCAAAGGACCTCTCTCAAAAGAAGAATGAAATTTTTAAGAGAAGTCCCTAATGGAAAAGCTTTTTTCACTCTTACTGGACTCTTGTTGAAGCATTAAATTAATATAATTAATATATAAGATATTGGAGAAGATAAATAGGTGTCTTACCTTTGTGAAGTTCTGTTGAGAAATGATTCAATTTTTTTTATTGTATCTAATGTTGTCTGTCTTACATCCGGTATTTATTGTAACTTAATGTATATATTTGAATTTAAGATAAAAACGGTCAACTGAAAGATTTTGAATAACTTTTACATTTGTAAAATAAATAAAAAAGACTTTCTTCAGTTATTTATTAGAAAAATCTATAGGTTATTTACTCACTCAAATTGATGAATGATTTAATAAAACTATATTTTATGGGTTTTTTTTTTAAATTTAAATAGATGAAATAAAATAAAATATTTAAACTATAAAAGGTAAAATAACACTTTACCTTTTATAGTTTAAATATTTCATTTTATTCTATTTCATCTTTTTAAATTAAAAAAAAATATATATATAGTTTTCTTAAATCGTTCATCAATTTGAATCTGAATAAATGCTCTATATAATGCATATAGCAATTAGCCTCTATCCTGCTGACATTGCTCTGTGGACTAGCAATTTATTTGATAATTGTGTGTGTATGTGTGTGTGTGTGTAAATACACAAATATCAGTGTATATGTATTTTATGAGGCTAGATCAATAAATCTGTAACCTGACACAGTTACCAGCTGAATTTTGATCTGAAAATTTAACTGTATCTCTGTAATTATCATTCAACACTGATCATTATTAAATAGAAATAGTTACTTGAGAGCATATAATTGTGTATAAATTATTAGTATCAGATAAGAACACTCGGAGCCATATAATTGTGTACAAATTATTAGTATTAGACTGGAATATTTGAAACAATATAACTGTGCAAACAAATTTTATTATAATAGAGATTCAGTGTCTGTCTGTAACTGAAACTATGTCAGTGCATAAATCATAATAATCTTCTGGAATTACATTAGTTTATCAATAAGTATTTATAGTCAAAATCATTAATACATATAATAAATCTTATTTATTAATGATGTCTCTATGAAAATGTTAGATTTGCCTCAAAACAGCCCATGTTATTAGTGTGTTTAAAATCCTGCAATGTGTCTTATATATCACTAAGAAATAAAGGTTTCATAATATATGGTGTACTTGATTTGCACCCTGGTTTTAACAAATAATTACTTGGTGTCATTGATCTCTAATATTATTGTTTTATTTTCCAATGCATTAAAATCAATCCCTTGAATGATTTTATATAGAAATCAAATATAATTAAAATCAGTGTAATCTTTTTTTGTATTCTTATTTAAATTCGTTAGTCATTTCATTACATTAAAACTTAAATACTTATGCCTAGAGGGTGCATATTCTTACTAGTTATTTATTATTGAAAACATGTCTGTACCAATTATTTGTATTAGATAGGAATGCTCGAAACCATATAATTGTCTACAAACTATTTGTATTAGATAGGAATATTGAAACCATATAACTATTTATAAACAAATAATCATTATTAATTAGGAATAATTGATTGAAACCATATAATTGTGTATAAATTATTAGCATTATGTGCAAATTATTTGTATTAGATAGGAATACTTGATATTATATAATTGAACAAATGAAAGTAAGTACAGATTTTTTTAAAAATGTAATAGAACATAGAAAATATAGTTATGATTACAATTAAACATTTAGAAATGAATAAAATTTCAGGATTAAATAACTCCCTCAGGAGTTGATATGCAATTTAGCAAATAAATCAATCCAATTATTCATTATAGATACCATAACCTTGAAACATGGTAATCATATATATAAGCTATGTTACCAGTTTATTTTTCTTTGCTTCTTTTATAGCATATAAACTATTTGAAAGTCTTTCTAAAAAAAACTTTTCTCCTGACGTTGGCCTGACAGTCTTCTGGGACATGAAAGGACTCATCACTATGGATTTCCTTAAAAAAGGTGCAACTATAAATAGTGCTTCCTATTGCCTACTCTTTAGGCCAAATTCACCTTATTTATTGAATGATTTTGTATTTTCCCAATTCTTATTTAAAAATAACCCACTTGGAATATTTATTAAACACTATAAATTTGATTATATTGTTTCAAGAAACTTTTATTTTCAATTAGATAATGAGTTTTTAAATAGGTACATTATCCACTGAAAAATAATTTGTATCTCTGTCAAGCAATTAATTGAATAGCCTTTGTGAAACTTTGATAAGATATACAATTTTATCTAAAATATGTTAAGGAGGTCACTTCTTGTTATAACATGTTAAAACTTTTTTTTTTTTTTTTTTTTTTCAAACTTTAAACTGTTGAACTTTGGAAATGCAAAAATTTAGATAAAATTGCAATAAGCTTTGCTGTAAATAAATTTCCCAAACTTGATTTAGATTAGAAATTTTAAAATGAAAATCTCTTGTAAGTGTTCTATATTGCTCTCAGACACTTATCATCATGTGTAAGAGTCCACAGGAGGACTTCACTCGGTTTAGCTCAGTTGGTAGAATGTCCGCCAGGAAATCATAAGGTTCCTGGTTCAATACCAGCCCTCGCCAACTCAGCAAATGAGTAGCACAGTGATCTGTGTGGTAAAGTGAGCTGATGGTAGATATGGCGCTCCACCTCAGATGCTAAAAACAATCTCCTTGGTCTAGCGCTAGTGAAAAGGGGATAGACTCCCTCGCAGTCTGACTGATACCAACTTTAGGCCACCCCGATTACTTTACTTTACTTTCCAGCAGTTCCCAGCATATCTTGTTCCTCTTACTTGGATGGTTTGTGAGATGGGAGGCAAATGGCTTTACAACTGCTGTTTTGTGGGGTGCTGCTTCAAGGATTTATTCAAGACACCATGTAGTATCCTTGTGTTGTTTCCATGTAGCTTTTTCTCCAAGTGCTTTGTTAAATCCAAGTGGTGCAACCATACTGTAGTGCTGACATGGGTTACAGCTTGTAAAATTTCCCTTTTTTTTCCAGAGAGAGATCATATTTCCATATGGTCGATAATTTGTCGATAGCCGTTCATGTCTTTCCTATGCATATGTTGACATTGCTTTCAGTAGATGAGATATTGCTACCGAGATATGTGAAATTGTCTACTAATTTCATAGGATTGTCATTTAATGAGCACTTAAAATTAGTAAATGCTTTTTTGATTAAAAATAATTTTATTATTATTTCAACCATTAATATTCAAGTTTTACAACGAATATCTAAATGTATAATATATAAACAAATTTAATACAAATAAACTTTTATGATCATTAACAATTCCTTATTCAATATAGCACCTTGTATTAATAGAACAGTGAAGTGTGCAACTTGACCATTTTTTAACCATATTTTTATTGCAAAAGACACAAAACAAAAAACTAATAAATGTTTTGTTCAAAACAATTTTCTAACCACTTGAGTTTTTAGAGGAGAAATTTTAAGCTAAGAGGAAGTAAATAATGAATGATAACAGAGACAAATGTTACATCATAATTATATGATCTCCATATGTGATTGTATAATTGGAGGTGTGTGTAGCATAACAGATAGGGTCATGGGAAATGAACTTGGCAAACTGAGTTCAAATCCCACATGAGGCTGCCTCTGCAGAGGGATAGACTCCCCCCCCCCCAATGGGGCCACCTGTTGGCTGTGGGTGGTGACCCATGATGCTTAAGGAGGGAACTTTGGTGGATGAGCAGTCCATAACATGCAACACTCCACTTAGATCCTTACTTAGGCTAGAAGGGCGGTCGGAGAGGCCCCCTTTGATTAATCGGCTGGTCATGTCAAGCCCTAGCACCTATATGATTGCCCCAACCCTTTTTATCATATATGTGCTAAAAGGCAGTGGCTGAGAGTCTTCATGTCCTGGGAATGACGTTAAACTCTATCTGATGGTGAGGTTCCAGTTTTGGGGAATGTGGGGCACCCCTTTATCACCATTGCTCCCAGGTCCACTCTGACCCGAAATGGTAATACCAGTTTAGGTCCCATCTATGGGTTAAATAGAAAAATGTTTATAAAAAAAATAGTCTCCATTAAGAATGAATTTATTTCAAAACTTTATCAGCATTAAATGACCCACTGAAGTTGATATGCCATAAAACAAACCACATGAGGCTGTTTGCATTTCACTTCATGCTAATATCCTTGTTGAAAGGCATGAATCCACCTCTTCTATCAGCTTACAATCAAGTCATGTTTTTTTTCTAAACTCATTGTTATCAAGGTTAAAGTCCTGTCTGCCCTACTATTTACCCATAGCCGAAAGGAAGGAAGAGATGGTTGGTTTGTTGTTTTGTTTTATAACATATCAAACCTTTTCAGGTCATTTAATGCTGAATGAAGTCATTTTTGATATTCAGTTTCTTACAGTACCTGCAATTGCTTAAATAGTTACCTATCTAAGTATTGAACAGGCTCATTGCTGCTTAACTTCAGTGATCTAACAGGAAACCAGTGCTTTCAACAACAAGATGGCATGGGACTAAGTCAACTACATCCTATAAAAACTACTTTATGCTAATACCATTGTGAAAGGCATGAACCCATCTGTTCTTCCCATTCAACTATGGGTTAATAGGTTGTCGGCTTAGGGAATGGAGATGGTGATCCAAGTTCAAATTCTGGACAAATCTGTTTGCTCTTCTCTTCGTGCTAATTCCCTTGGGAAAGAGATGAATCCATCTCTTCTACCCCCCCCCCAAGCTAAAGGTAAATAGCAGACTGGGTTCTTTTAGATTGGATATGGCAACTGATCTAAAAAGACAACTCTGAATTGAAACCAGCACCAATCTACTTAAAAAACAACCTCGTGACACATCCTGCCTGTGGTAGACGGGTTGGGTAAATACATACTTTGTTTATGAATAGACCTAGTGTCAGATCCTGGTTAAGAGAAGGGTAAATAAACACTTGAGATTATATAACTTGTAACCAATATGAAATATGCCTTCTACTCCAATGTCGTCCTCTTGTCTATATTGTGCAGCCTACTTTATTACTTTTTCAAGTGATACAAACAACAACTTTATTTATAGTTGACCAAATTTATTGGAAGAGGACCAATTTATTCACACCACTTTTAATTATAATTGGCAATTTCTTTGCAATTATTACCAAAACTGTCAATATAATCCTGCTCTAACACGTTCTACGTTATGATGTAATCAGTGATTGTGATAAATGACTTAAGAAACATTCTGCATAAATATATTATTTTAATTTTTTTGTTTAACCTAAAATTTGTATTTTTTGAAAGCCTATGTGACATTGATAAAAAATCACCTGTTGTAAAATTAGGGACTTGATCTTTGTTTTATTGAATACTAGCAGAGCTACCCAGTATTGCCAGGAATTTAAAAATAAATCTCTTATCTATATTCATATATAGATTAATGAAAACTCTTTTTCTATATATTTGTTTTATCTTTTAATCTTTATATATTTTTGTTTTTGTTTGTATATATTTCACTTTTAATTTGCTTTTTATTATGTTTTTATCCTTTATTAATTTGTTTTATTTTTTAATCAGTTTTTTAAATAATCTTTTGATGTATCATAGATGTATACCTTTGTTTTTATTTAGCTTTTCTTATGGAAAATGTGGATAAGTTTTTAAAGCTCTTTTCAGAGAAAAATAGGATTTCTTTTCTTCACTCATTTTTTCCTCATATATATATATATATATATAAAGGATGTGAAAACAACACAATAAGCTGTTAAACTGAAAACATTTTATATCATATTCATAGCTAATATTGAACAATATTTCGATTTATAAAAAATTATCTTCAGAGCTTGTTTTTTTACACCGGACTCATCAAAAAAGGAGACGAAATTCATATTATTTTCATCTCCTCTCTTGATGAGTTCGGAGTAAAAAACAAGCTCTGAAGATGATTTTTATAAATCGAAATATTGTTCAATATTAGCTATGAATATGATATAAAATGTTTTCACTTTAACAGCTTATTGTGTTGTTTTCATATGCTTTTATCTATACTCATACTGTCAGATTCATTTCCTTTCTCTTAACTTATATATATATATATGAAATTAATTTATACCCTTATTAAATTTCAATCTAGCTTTGCTTATGAAAAATGAAGGGTAAGATTTTTTTAACCCCCTTTCAAACAAAAGTAGGGTGTAGATTTTTTTCCTTTATGAAAAGATGTGTGCTCAGTCATTGTACATACATACATACAGAAATAATCTTTCTTTAATTTAGCTTTTCTTATGGAAAATGAGGGTTAAAAAAAATTTTTTAACCCCTTCTCAAACAAAAATAGGGTGTGGATTTTATTGAACTTTGGTCTTTGTTGGTCTCAACCAATTTTCCTTTATAAATGGATGTGTACAGACAGACATACAGAATCTTATATAGATGTCATACTCACTTGCTGTAAGATTGGGCTATTACTGTTCTGTTTTTTTGTGTGAAAGTATGAAAAATATTTGCTGAATCAATATGTGATAGAACATCTGTCCTTACTGCTCTTTTGTTTTTCATGGTGGAATTAAAGAAGATGCAATCATTATTCTGATTATCAGAATTTAAAAACCAAAAAACAAAAACGCTTTTCATTAATAATATTTACTGATGTTCATTAAGCTCAAAGGAACAAAATATGAAACCATGGCGACATCTATTTCCTGTGTATGTCTCATTGGAAATGTCATCATGTATGATTGTTTGCATAGCATATAGATATTTACTAAGTTTGGTAAAAGGCTAAGTAGAGGCAGAAAGAATGAATATTGGGTTATACCAACTTTCCAGATTGGGATAGTCTCTCTGCCTTAAAGCAATCATTTAAAATTTTAGTGTTTTTGGGAGAGTCCCTATATTGTAGTGGCTAATGAGCTGGACTGCAACATCATAGTGAGTTTGAACTCCAGTTGCACAATTGCATTCTCTTTCAGAACTAATACCCTTGGGAAAGGTATAAACCTCCTCATTTCTCCAGCTGTGGGTTAAATAGTACCACTACTGTTCTTCTTCCAGGACAGCTTTGGCATTAAATAATCCATGAAGGATGATATGCCATTAAACAAAAGAAACCAAACCAAACTTTATCTGAGCTTGAACACTGATATAGGTAGAAGATATGCAAGTATCTTACCTACCAAATTGTGTTGAGATATATATATATATATATATATATATACACACACACTATAGAAGGAAAAAATAAAGGGGGGAAATAAATATTTGTTTGTTCTGCTTATGATCACTTTCGATCTCCAGTCTGTTTAAGATTGGTTTGGTTTTTTTGCACAATTATGGGTTTCAAGTAAATGTTCTTTGTTGGGGGGGGGGGGCAAAAAGAAGCGAATCAAATGCCTTATTCACAGGCTACAACACTGTCGTCGTTGTCATCATCTATCAGCAGCTGAAGTCGCAACACTCTTACTGCCGTCACCCCACTTATACTTATACTGCCATTTCCCCTTATCATCCGGGCACATCAGTCGAACCTCGTGCACGTGCACAATTCTTGTGCATTCAGATGGATGCGTGTAGGCCCCAACATCCGGGCTCCTGAATTGCACCTCGCATCCATCCAGCGCCTAAATCTCATTTCTTTGCATTCCGGAGGGCGCGGGTTCGACTCCGGCAGGCAAGACACTCTCACTCTTTTTCCAAATGGTGGTACTCGTTCTCCGTCAAGGATGTTGGTGTGCTTAGCATAATGGTTATCATCATAGGAAATGAAATTGGCAACCTAAGTTCAAACTCTGGATGAGACTGTTTACATTTCATTTCATGCTAATGCCCTAGGGAAAGGCATGAATCCATCTGTTCTCCCTCCACCTATGTGTAAATAGTAGTGCTGACTGGGTTCTTTTGCCTTGATTAGGCCACCAGTCTGGGAGAAGGCAAACTCTGAATTCAAACCGGCTTTACTCTGCTGAAAAATTGACCTTGTGTCACTTTCTGCTCGTGGCGGAAGATTTGGGTAAATACGTGAATCAAAGTAACTTTGAAAAAATATTCTGCTGAACACAATGGTTGATTTTGTTATTTTGTACTTTAGTGACAGAATATTAACAAAATTAGAAATTCTTTATTTATTTGATAAAATATTGATAACTAAACTAGGATGTTTTGGGAGTTATTTACACAACATATCTTCAATTTGGCACAAGGGCATGACACTTAGTAAGAATCAAACTCATTACTCAGTAGTAATGAATCTGTAAGACTAGCCTGTTAGCCATTACACCACAATGAGATGCCCAAGATTTCTTTTTTGAGCTACCTTCATTCTTCATCTTAAGATGGTGCTTATTTACCCAACATGTTTGCTACGGGTAGGATACGACACTAGGTCGCAAGTATGGAGCATCCAGTGAGGATAGAACTTGCTTTTCACTAGTAATGGATCTGCGAGACTACCTTGCTAACCATAATGCCATGATGGGACGTCTTTGTCTTAGGATATTATAGTAGACAAAATTTTTCAATATATACATATACATACTTATACTTTGGGTGTTAGCATAATTGCTGCATATGGATACACTTTAAACTTTTTGGAGTTACATATTTTGTAAATTTGTGTAACTGCGCCGCCTTTATGATGTGCTCAGACTTTTAGATAGTTTATCTTGGTGGGAAACTATTCTTTTTTTTTTGTTAAGTGGTATGGGCGAGTCTGTAATTTGTGCACTTCTTTTTCTTTTTCTTTTTTTTTTTTATGTATAAGTTTTCTTTGTCTTTTTCTAATTGTTGATGTTTTGAAATGTGTGCATAATCCTGCTTTTCTATATAACTGACATACATCTACACATTTGTAAACATTAAATATTTTCAATACACACAAGTAAAAATTTTATATTTAGATTTTTCTTACTGTTATACTCTTTTTTTATTGTTATATACATAATATTTCAGCCAATGAGCCCACCAGCCTTCTTCAGGTGTTTCTTGTCAAACTCCTGAACCTTCATGGAACGTCAAACCGAACTCTCTATTCAATTTGGTTGGACACCTGGCATGATGGATATGAGGGTTTAGTTAATACAGTTCTAAGTGACAATAAGTTGGAGCTTAAAGGTTCAATCCTGACTATGGGTGAAAATAAAATAGAATACTTAACATAGCTCAACACTTGTACCCAGTTATGGTTAATAAAATGAGAAAAAACCTACTCCAACAGATTAAAGAAAGTGTTTGGTTTGAAGTTCCATGAAGTCACTTGAAGAAGGTTGGAGGGCACATCGGCCGAAACATTGTGTATATAACTATAAAGATGAAGACAACAGTCAAGAAAACCTAAATAATATAAATTATCAAGCCTCATCTCAAAAAAAAAAGAAAAAATATTTAGCATTTGTATACCTAAGATTTTAGAAGAAAGACAAATTTTAGTCCTACAAAGAGGATGGAATAGCCATTTTTTGAGTTGATTTAGTAATAAGAAATAAATTTCAATAAAATAAATTTAACAAAAACTAAAAAAATAACAGGCAAAAATAACATAGAATATTTAATTTAGATTAATGCTTGTACCCATTTATGGTTAATAGAATGAGAACTATCTACTTCAATGGATGAAATAAAGGGTTCAGTTTGAAGTTCTATGAAGGCTTCGGAGTTCAACAAGAAACACCTGAAGAGCACACATTGGCTAAAACACTGTGTATATAACAGTAAATATGAAGACAGCAGTCTGAAATAACTTAAATAATACAAATTATCAAGCATCATCAAATAATTCAGACAAATGATACAATTTTTACTTTAGGCATTATGAATGTATGAGCAATAATTCTGTTAAAAAATCTCAGAACATTCAAAATTAGATACTTTGCTTTTGGTTATGATTATCATATAAATAAAGTGATATAAGTAAGGTCCTGGATCTGACACTAAACAGCATCTGATGGTGAGGCTCCAGTTTTCTGGGGGGGGGGTTGAGTACCCCTTCCTTGCCATTACTCCCAGGTCCACTCTGACCTGGAGTGATAGTACCTGTTAGAATCCCATCTATGAGAGGTGGAACCTAGTTTTCCCTATTATTTGTTTATAGCTGGTTTGGATTCTCCAAAATGTGATATCAGTTAGTAGGAAAGGATTTTAAAATTCTGGTTGTATATACACTTTCCCTATGGAAGAGGATTTTTTTTCCAATTGTTTCTTGCACACCAGAGAAATAGATCCATTTTAGTATGTTTCCTCATGGGTCATGCTAATTCTTTTGGTGGTGGCAGCAGCAGCAGCAAAACTGATTTTATTCCCCTGCGTGATCACTTGTTTTTAGTGCATTTCAAATTCAATTAACAAAGCTGAGTTCAAATGGAGTCAATAGCCATTTTGTATCTTCTGTAAACATATTGAGGAACAAAAAAAAATCATCATCACCAGCAGCAGCAGCAGTATCATGCACTGGAAACTTTGGTGCAGTCAGTAAATTCCCAAAGCAAAGATCAATTTTATATAAAGGAAATGTTTTATAAAAGTGGACTATTGTCTACTATATTTTCCTTTCGTATTTTTTCTTCATGTGTAAAAAGTGATAAACAAATGGTGTGGAATCTAATAGGTTAGACATAATTTATACAAAGAAAATGTTTTTATCAACAATGAACAAAATAAGCTAGTATTGAACAATGAACAAATTAGTTGCCTGAAATTAGGAGATGATTCATTGTTATGTTGTATAAATAATTCTCTCCCTTAGAGAATTTGCATGTCAGGAGCTCATAGGGTGTCTCATGACAGTCCCAGAAACCCTTTCTTGATCTCTATTTGCCTGGAGTTTTTTAACAGTATGTATTTATCGACCACTCTGTCTGAGCAGGCTGTGACTCAAGGTCTATTTTTAAGCATTGTTTGATAGGATTTGAACTCGTCTTGTGTCCATTTCCTATGATGGTAACCATTACACCACGCATCTCCACAAGCTTAATATAATCATTTCTTGTTGTTAAAGAAATATTTCTATGCACAATAATTTGTCAATACCATACATTTTGAGTCTCTGACATTCAGTGTAAATTCGACTTAAATAAACAAATTTCCTCATATGCAAATTACTATAAATTCAATTTAAACTATCACTCATTCTAAGACTGACTTAAGTATAAACTGAAGCTTTAAAAAAATCAGTTTGGTTTAAATGTGTAAATATTGTTTCTTAGTTTGTTTGTTTGTTTTTTTTTTTTTTGTTTTCATTTTTCTTTTTACACCATTTCAACCCATCTGTTATAACTCACAATATCAGGAACAACAAAATATAATACAAAACCATTAAATGTATTTTTAAACTCAACAATATTTGTTTTTATTTCTCACCAACCATGATACAGGAGGATTTGTATGGATAAGACATTTACTGTCCACATGTGCTTGCAATCTTGTTTTCCTTTTTTCTTATTGCTGCTCATTCTTTTTCTGATGTTGTCTTTATTATCCTTTTAGTAGAGTCCTATCATTCATTAGGGAAATTATCTTCCCTAATCTATCTAAAGGTTAGGGAATTACATTCATTGTACATTTATATTTACATTATTTGTGTAGTTGTTTCTTGCCTACAGTTAAATATCAAGTAGTCCTAATACAAATAATGTGCACAGTTATATGGTTTCAAGTATTCCGATCTAATATTAATGATCATATGGTTTCAAGTAATTATTTTTATTTAATAAGTCATTTTTTGTACTAGTTATATTTTTTAAAGCAACTTATTGTATTACTTATAAGCTTCATATGTTCTAAAATATGAGTGGATGATAAGTTTCGGGCCCAACCAAGAGCCAAATAGTCATAAAATATACATACTATTTCTTATATTCATTCTCAGTTCAACACTGAGGTTCTAATTTTTGAGCTCTGGAGAGTGTGGATTACTCCTTCATTACCATTACTCCCTGGTCCACTCTGACTAGGAGTCGTAGTACCTGTTAGGATACCATCTATAGGTCAAGTAGATCTGTTTGCAAATTAATAAAAATTATTTCTTTCAGTATATTGAAAATTATTTATACCAATTTATTAATACTCATAAAGTTAATGAAAAACTTAACAAATTATTTATACCTGTTTATTAATATAAATTGTTAATGAAAATTATTTCTTCCAATTTGTTATAAAATGTCTTTGGCATAAAATAACATAATGAGGGTTGACATACCATAAAATCCATCCATCCAGTTCAACACAGCTCAGTTTAGTATATCATTTCTCAAATTTCCTTCCAATACGTTCATTAAAAAAGTCATTCATTTCTTGGTTGGACTGAGAACTTTTCAGAACCCCCTCGCCCTGTACAGACTTCTTTGGCTTGTCACTAGAAAATGTACTTGATTTGTGAATCATACTTAATTTATATTTTCCTTTTTTGAGATTTTTTTTTTTTTAATGGTCTAAATTTCTCTTTAATTTTCAATTTTTGTAAAAAATTTTCTAGTATTTTAATTTTTGTTTAAAGTGTTGTTTTTTTTACATAATCATTCCTCAAAACTTGCTAAAAAAATTTAAACTATTTGCAATCTCTGCAAAATCTTTATAGCACTAAAGAGATTTCTTAAAACTACCATTTTAGAGGCTATAGTGTGAATAGTTTAAAAAAAAAAAAAGATTATCATAAAATAATTTTGTTTTTCAGATAATTTTTTCTTTTCTTTAATAGCACTTTGCAATGAACCATGTTATCTACGTTACTGATAAGCTTTGAACATATTCTAAAATTCACTGCTATATTCTTAGTGCAAATCTTTGGCTGGGTGCCAAGCACGAGTTTAATATTTTTATATTATGAGAAGCATACTTTTTCTTTCTTTTTTTTTCTTTAAGTAAATATAGAAATATGCTGCCATGTTAATACCCCATAAACTCCAATCATTAATGATCTCTATGAGAATTGAACTTATGCCAAAACTCACGACTGTCGTGACTTTTGAAAGGATATTAGGTTTTTTTACAAGATGCTTAGTATTTGATAAAATATAATTTCTTTTATTGAAACAAGGTATTACTATTCAAGTATTCATTAAGCTAGTTTACTCTGGAGGCGGTCCATTTAGCAAAATTATTCTAAATGAATTATACATATAGTAAATTAAAATATGAGCCCAAGTAATATTGATGACCTAGAGTCACCACTGTCATATCTATCTATCTATATGTAAAAAGGAGTTGCATCTATTTTGGTATGTACATGTCAACTTATAACTTGGAAAAGAGATGTCATTGAGCATTAAAATCATGCATACATTTTTATACATTTATAATAAAGAAAAGTACAAAATTTAGTTTTTGAATTTTACTGATTAAATGATATAATTAAAAAATCAATCAGTTTGTGGAACTCTTCAAAGTTTTTCATAAGTACAAAAACTAGCCTTTAGAAAAATAAAATTGTTTCAAACCATTCATGTGTTTAGAGTTACATTTTTTAAATGATATTTTAAATGTAAACAAAAAGACAATTCTTAAAATAAATGAGTATTATAATACACAAACTCTTAGCTTCTTCTATCATTAAATAAATTTCTAACTCTTCTCTTCCTCCTTTATTTCTCACTCCCAGGTGTTCCTAAAATCCTTTTAGTACTGTCATAGAGTGGGTACTTCTGCTATATATATGCAATTGGTCATTTGGGATTGTTATTTTTTATTTATTTTTTTTTTTTTAAGGAAATAATTTTTTCATTGCTGCAAACTTCAAAATAGTAAATCAGTAAATACTTAAGATATATGAGGGAGTAAGGAAATATTTGTCTACACCAAATGTTGACATATCCAACTTCTAAGTAAAGTAGCATGCACAACTTTTAAAACATTCTAAAATATGAAAAAAAAGCAGTTTAGAATTGAATTCTATTTAATGCTTGGCTTGTTTGTTTAATGGCATATCAATTATTTCATGCTAGAGCCTTCCCTGTAGAAGAACAGTAGTGGGACTATTTAGTCCATAGCTGGTAGGTTCATAATTTTCGTAAGGGTATCAGTCCGAAAGTGAATGTAATAGCATGACTAGAGTTTGAACTCGCTCACTATGATATTACAGTCCAACACATATGCCATGAGACTCCCTTTGAATTCTATTTAGATTATTTGTTTATTCCAGCATGTTTTGTTTTTTTTAAACATTACAAATTTTAAAGTAACACATTTTGATTGCAATTGAAAAAAAATTATACTAATGACTCATTATCAAAATGGCCGGATGTTGATTAGTGCACTTTTTTATTGTAATAAACTTTAAAAACAAAAACAAAAAATTCTAAACGTTTAACACAGAAATGCAGCCGAGTGGAATTTCTCTTTATATTGATGGCATTCATTTATCTTAGGAAGAAAATCAATATTTTATCAATTCTTCTTTTTTTTTTTTCTTTCTTTTTAAAAAGAAAAAGTTGACATGATGTCCTCTGTCTATGCATTATCATTATTAAATAATTATATCAATCTTATATCTGTTATATTTTATATCTATTTAATATATCTATCCAATATATAGGAAGGCATTCCAGACTTTATCTTCAATGAGTGGTGGTAGGCAAAGTGCCTCTCTCGTACTCAATGGATTCTGCTTCACTAAAAATGTATCTTCACTCATTTGGTATGGCCTTGTTATTCTCCAGCTCAATACAACCAGCTGACTATTGTTGTATCTTCCTTTGCATGCCAAACTGACGAGTGTGGCCAGTTGGTCCATGAGACGTGCAAACACGCATGTGTGTGTGTGTCTGGTTATTGATCTGGCCTCCAGTGGTAGCCATATTAGAGTCCAGATAGCATGTGATAGACAGCTTTGGACATGTTGCATGAAACTTGTACATCCTCCTCTCCCATCAAATAGTGTTCATGTAGCAGCATTGCTGAATAAATACCATAGAAACATACATACACACTTTAATTAGAAAATGCACTCATATGCAAATTGATTTATCTATTCCTTTGAGCAAGGTGTAGAGCATCTTCAATGACCTACAAAGTTACTGCTGCTCATGTATTTTTCCATTCTGATATTTTATAGATTTTACAATATTTTCTTAGTTATTATCAAGAGCATATAAATTATGTTAATTTGTATTTAGACAAATTGGAAAAATGACCCAAAGTAGTCCAAAACATTGGAATTCTGTGGAACCTTGGAAAATTCCCATCTCTGAATATAGAACTCGTTTGAATTAATCAAACATGGAAGAGATTCGGTCTTAATAGGAAAAGATGCCTCAAAACAGGTCATTTTCCATCAAGTTTATTTAAATTGTGCATATGATCAATACTAGCTTAAAAGCCGCCCTATCAGGCAGCAATTAAGCTAGCTCCTGTGGAGGACTCTTAATTGAGCTTTTCGCCCAACATTTCATGCACATGAAGCTGAACCAATATTTACTGCTATAAATTTATTCCTTCATTTGATTCTGTTGGTTTCACTGTTTCCTTAGGATTTTTATTTTCTTAATGAACATTTCTTTAGAAATGATATAAAACAGAAATAGAATTCAGTGCATTTTTAGAGGAAGCAATTACTGATAGTTTCCTTTTTATTCAAGTATGTTTTATATGTGTATTCTTAAAACAAGGAGTGTGCTGTGTAGAACTCCATTTTTGTTCTTTCTCTAATGATCCTTACAATTTTTCTACATTGGCATAAAAAGAAGTTCTTATCTTAAGAGGTGTGAGCATGTAAAAGAGACCACAATCCAAAAAGCAAATATGTTTAACTTGACTCATTTAAAGGCCTCCTTTGGCAGCTGTTAAGTTCACTTTTGAATCACATTCTACAAATAAAATTTATATTATAATTGATAGCAAATAGATCTGTTTAATAAGTGACAGTTTGTTTGTCTTTAAAAAAAACTATGGCAGTATCATCTGCATCTTGTCCAGTTTCACCCGCTAAACTACCTCAATCCGACGTTTGGTTTTAAGAAAGATTAGTTATCCACAGGTTTTGGTTGTAACTGTATCAGCCATGAGGTCACCTCCACAAAGAAAAGAAATAAATAACATTAATTCCAGAACGAATTGAAAAATAAACTAGAAACAGAAACATTATTTGGTTCAACTCACCATACAATAAACATATAAAAACATCAATAAAACTATTAGACAAACACCTCCCTACCTCAAACAAACAACACAAAATATTCAGCTTCACTAGAAAATACAACAAATAATAAAAAGCACTGTAAGAAAATTTATAATACACCACAAACAACAGTATAACAGAAGGCTGCTGGAAACAGATAAGCTTCATACACAAAACATTGTTTAACAATAAAAAAAAAAAATACAAACACATCACAATACATTATTGTCACTTTTATTCAGTTTTCATGGTAAGCAAAGACTTGGGCACTGGTCAGTTTTCTGCTAATTCTGGTTTATCAAACTGCTTCTTACCCTAGACTTGAACTCTCACTGCTCTAATTGCTGACTGCTCTCTTAAATATATCTCCAATTTCGGGAAAATAAAATTGCTTCCCTAGCTTGGACTTCCCAGAACTAAAATGCTTAAAAAAAAAAATGATATCCTTGTCTACTGGCCTCTGACCATACAAGCACCAAAGACTTCCATTCATTACAGACATTAAAAAAATAACCCTTTTCTCCTAATCAAGAAACCCTTCTCTTTCTATTTTATTATCTATTAAAATCTGCCAACCTCTCTGACTTGTTTGGCTATCTTTCTGATACTACTATACATACTACCATGTACATACATACACACTATACCTATCCCCACATACAAATATGCTCACATCCTCATACATATACATACTCCTAGAGACACACTCACGCCTAAATGCATATGCATTATTGCATCTAAATATATGCACCTAGGGATAGAAAAGCATATAATATCACAAGATATTACCATTCCTCAATGGATCAACAAACTTTTACTAAAATTTGACACTTGGGTCCAGATGCATCTCAGAATAAGTCATGAACAAAGAAAACTTAGTTCCAGGGTTCCTCGGAGACACTTATCTATAATATCTATAGAATGCCAATATGTTTTTAATTCAGGTATAACTTTTTGCCACAAGTAAAAGTCTAACAGAAATGTTGCTGGGCATCCACATAAATGGAGGGCTGGAGAGACTTAAATCCTACTTAGGACTATTCTAAAGCCTTTGGGCAGTTAGAACAGAAGTCAAATCTACCACACATATGGTAATCATTTTCCATTAAATAAGATCATATAACTTGGTTACAGATGCGTAACACTGTGGTGGCACTTACATATTAGTGCAAGGAAACATCTTTACATCAGAGCATCAAACTAACAAAAAAAAAAAAAAAAAAAAACTAAAAAAAAAACAGGAAATGTTGTCAACCCAGAGTTCTTAGTGACTAAAACACATTTCTATTAGAATTATTTATGTTTCATGTATTGCATATCAATGTAGAAGTAAAAAACAAACATATGTGACAAGTATAAAAATATAGATTTGTTTTTTTTTGGGGGGGGGTAAAGTCTCAAATTTAATATCCACATTAGACACATGGTCTCAAATTTACAATTTAAAAAAATGTTAGGCATTTATAATTACATACAAAAAGAAAATGCATAAACACTACTTTAAGTTATTTCACTAACTGCTCCTGTAAATTGGTTTGTTTTCTTTGTTTAATGGTATATAAACCTTTGTGGGTTATTTAATGCCAAAGCCATCCTTGTAGAAGAGCAGTAATTGGGGCAGCCTAAAGTCTGTATCAGCCAGTCAGCAAGGGAGTCTATCCCCTTTTCAATAGCACTAGAACAAGGAGATTGTTTTGACGTCTGAGGTGGAGCACCACACCTACCATCAGCTCCTTAATTTACCGCACAGATCCCTGTGCTACTCATACGCTGAGTTGGCGAGGACTGGTATCGAACTAGGAACCTTGTGGTTTCTAGCCGAGAACAGAAGTGGTACTATTTAACCCATAGTTGGGGGGATGAGGGTGTTCAGACTTTTCCCAAGAGTATTAGTCTGAAAATGCACATAATAGTGTGACTGGAGTTCAAACTCACTCACTACAATGTCACAGTCCAGCACATTAGCCAATACACCATGGGGTTGATGATGGGGGTGCTACTCAGGTAGCATGTCTTGGACAAGAATAGCCTGGTAGAGCCCATCCCTCTACAACAGGTTTGAATTCAGTTTTCCTTCTAGACTGGTTGCCATACCAATATTAAAGAGACCAATTTACCCTACTATTTACTCATAGCTGGAGGAAGAATAGTTGGATTCATAACTTTCCCAAGAATATTAGTGCTATGTAAAATGCAAATAGCCTCATTCAGAATTTGAACTTGGGTAACCGAACCATTTTCTATGACAATAACCATTACACCATGACCATATCCTAAGTCATTTAAGTTTAACCAATAGAAAAAGAAAAAAATGTTACTACATATTTGGAACCAAGGCAATGCTGGTACATTTGTTGTTTGGTGGGAGATGTAAAATTTGTCAACAGCATCCTTTACCCAATACTTTTGAAATCTTCTTTGTAATATCCTTGGTGTTTACTTCGCTTTTTATTGTCTGTGCAATAATGCAACTGTAATATATCATCTACAAGCGTTAAGAAACTCCATGGAATAGGAAAATTGGTTTGGCATTAAATCATAGAAAAGAACATTAATCAACATATAAAGATGAATCATTTTCTTATTGTTTTACAGGGTGGTCTGAAAATCTTGTCACCCCTACATATTGTTTTATTTTCATTATTTTTTGTTTGGGTACTATAGTATATAAGTTATGTAAAATATTTTACCTCTAAAAATATGTAGGAGTGACAAGACTTTTGGACCACCCTGTACATGTCAATTTTTGAACAAAATAATCAGTTTATTTTTTTTTAATTGATTTATAACAAGAATTAGAAACACACAAAAAATGGCTTCAACATTTCAATCTAAGTGAAATCTACTGAGGGGTAAATGGTTCTTTTTGGGGCTGGGATTTCTTTATTGCTAATTATTGGAACTTAAACAAACTGATGCTGTGCAACAATACTGACAACAATGGGCTTGTATATAAGTAAACAGAGGTACTCTATATAATTAATACTTAATAGTTACCTCCCCTGGGAAACGTATAATGATTGAGGTGAGTAAATAAAAACCACATACAATTAAGTTGCTAATCGGATTGAAAATTACTGTATTATTAAAACCTTAAAAAAGATTTACCCAACCCGTTCACCACGGGTAGGATTTGACACAATGTTACAAGTATGGGTCATCCAGCAAGGATCAAACTCACTTTTCAGTACCAATGGATCTATTAGACTAGACTGCTAACCATTACACCACGACGGGACGCTATTATGTTATTAAAACATATTAATGCTATTTTACTAATAAACATCTTCCTACAATGTGTGATTTTACTGTTTCAATAAAAGTCCTTCACCCACCCACCCCCGTATTTATATCTCCCTTTAGTTAGCCTTTATTAGGGAACAATTTTTATAATTTCTCCGGTGAACTACTTCCGGTCAGTCCTTATAAAAAGGCACCGGACATTGACAGAGCTGTACCGAAAACAATAGCACGTAGCCGTTAAATTTTCATTCGCCGTAATTCTTCACCTATCGATAGCATCACCGGTATGTACTATCACACTTTCTTTTTATACCATAAGCTTTCTTTAAACGACTTTATTTTGAACATTTATGTAATGTAACATTTTATGTCCATTTCTATATTTTCGTAGCAACACGGGTTTTGTTTTTCTACCACGTGTTGCCCATTTACTCCCGTTTTCCTTAGATGTTTTCAATTGTGCTACTTACTTGTTCTCAATTATTTACTCTTAAATATTATACTTCATTATTATACTAAGTAATTCTTAGAAAAGGTTAGACCTGTTTTTTTTCTACATTTTAGATTATAAATAACCTGTTTACTTTTTATTTGGCAATTCTAAATATTATAATATAATGTTAACTAATTTGGTATGTACGTCCACTTATCTCACGAACAAGACATACTTGGCATTACTGAAGGACGAACTCATAAGTGGCGTTCTCCTGTGGACTCTTACACATGGATACACCTGTGTTAGCCGACCAGCAAAAATCTCTATACGTTAGCGCTGTGAGGCAATCGTTACACGCAACTTCTAATATTTTCTTTTTGCCTTTTTGATGTTGACTGTGAAGCAGTACCATTTTAACTGCAGATGGAAAACATTGATCTTTAGTTTTCAGAAGACTTAAAGTCCAAGTTTCTTGCTTGCTACATCCTCGATTTTTATAAGAACCATGTGCTTCCATCTGGACGATTCCCCAACAAACAAGCTTTTGCAAACATCAAATGTTTCATTAATAAATCATGATAGTTACCTTGTAAATTTAGCTGTTTGGGGGGGGGGGATTATTTCTGCCCTTTTAACATAGTATCCCCCAAACCATTCTAAGTTAAGGTATGTAACCTCTTGACTGAAAAGATTGGTGACCCGTGTATTAGGGTCACAATTTTCAAATAATGAGTCATTTCCACTTTACTAAAAAAAAAAAAAAATCCAGATTTTGATTTTTTTTTTTTTCCCCCAAGAGATAATGATTAATGATAAATCCAAGAAGAAATAAAACCACATTCAAAATGAAACCTTTCATTAATATTTCTTTAAACATTACAATAAGAAAGTAGAAACATTGTACAAATTTGGAAGGCTTTTTATAAAGGAAATATTTTGCATGAATGAAAGAATAAAACAATTTCGTTATCAAAGCTCAAGTAGGAACTATGCCATTTTGTTGTAGTAGCGTAAGAAATTTTACACGAGGAATGTAAACATATTTATGCCATATTGCTTGAAGCACAAACGGTTTGTTTTTTGTTTTGTTTTTTTTTTTTTGGGGGGGGTACAGTTCATGTTTAAAATTCCTGATTTGAAATGATTCCAAAATTTATATTTGATTCTGATTCTTCCAAACTTGAATTATAAAAGATTATTTGAATGGAAAAAAAGTGTAAAACAAAGAAACACACGTGTGCACAATAAATTTAAGTTTCAAAAACTTGAATCTCCACTGATACTTACACTTACCTTCTTATAGTAGCATTATTAAAGAAAAGAAACAACTTAAAAAAAACAAAACAAAAAAAACCCAGAAAGATATGAAGATTTGGGTGCTACTTTCGTATGCGATCTACGTGCCGACGTGATTTCCAAAATTCAAATTTTATTTCAGTATCTAAATATATCATTTGTCTATGATGGCTTGAATAAAACCTTATTATATTTTTATACACAACACACACACACACACACATATATATATATATATATATATATATATATATATATATATATATATATAATAATAAAGATTGCATTATACAAATTTGAAAATAATTTATTAAATTTATAGGCAAATTAAATATACATCAACAAACGAAAAAAAAAAAGTAGAAGACAATATAAAATATAATCTATTATTAAAACATTTTTTAATCTTTTCTCAAAACCTATACAGGTGTTTCCCTTGTTCTTGTTGAATATAACATTTCTTGTTATAAATCATAATATAAAATGTATATCACCAAACAAATCAATTTAATAACACGTGGATCGCATACTAAAGTATCGCAAAGATTTTTCATTCATTGGTTTATGTACCAATGTGTGGTGTCAATGTTTTTGGTAATAGATTTATTAGCAATTTGTATTTTTAGAAACCTTGGTGAATTGTATTTCTTAGGAAAATAAGACTGATCCTAAAAGTATTTGGGGTGTAGTACACTCCACTCAAGTATTTTTTATTTGCTTCCTTTTCGTAAAGACATAAACATTTTTCAGTTAAAGCATTGTTAGTAATAGATTGTTTTCAACCTAAATTTATTCTATACAAAAAGATATGTGAATTTGTGGTGAAATGGAACCAGGAGGCTCAAACTTACCCGAAGAGATTACGATGTCTCGTCTACCCGATTGGAGTCGCTTTTTTGCAATTCTCTCAACGCGCATGCGTGTTTCTAACTCTTTTAAGACTCACTAATTTGCATCGGACTGTGCCGATGAGCAGCAGTGTGATCTTAATTTTATTTACTTTCCTTTTGGGAATTTTTCCCCCTAGCTCCATCATCAATTGTAAATAAAATCGCTGTTTCATGAGGCTTTTTTTTTAGTAGGCTAGTTCACAGAAGATGAGAAATTTTAGTGCAAGTTACTACGGAAGATGATCATGTGAATGTATTATTATAAAATATGAATGGGTCACGAATGTGTCTAGCTAAGATAGTTCATTGTCCATGAATGTTTCTCTGATTATCACCCCGCCAAAAAAAAAAAAAAAAAAAAAAATCTGGCTATATACTCAAACCCAGTTGAATGTGCTATTTGTGTCAATAAAATTGTGTACGAGATGGTGTCATTTATTTGGCATAAATGCACATGCCTTATAAAGTCATCTCAGGGCTTTGACCTGTTCAAGTGGGCCGCAGTGGTTTCTACAGATTCGTTTTCGGCTATTCAACATTTAACTTTAGGGAGAGTCATTTAACATTCCATTTTTTTTTTTTTCAACTGAATATTTCTGTGAGTTTTTGATATTGTCAACAGAATATTTTTAGCTGATTCGTTCTACAGACTTTTTCAGGTGTGTATTGTCTATGTGACACTTCTTTCCCTGGTTGCATATATTTAGGTGCAATAATGCATAATGTAATTATATCTGTATGAGTTTGTGTGTGCGTGTGGTAGGTGTAACAGTAATAATCTTAGGAAATGGAATATTGAACCAAAAAGATCAAATCTTGGCTTCACTTCACACTAATGCCATTAAAAAAGGCATAAATTCATCTCTTCTTTCTCCAAACTGTAGATAGTATGGGAGACTGGGTTCTTTAACCTTTGTAAGGCAACCAGTCTAGGAGAAGGAAAGCTGTGAATTATCAAAAGGATTGCTAAAAAAAGTGTAGTTATATAAAAGTATGGAACTTACCTCGTGGCGGGAGAGAAAGTGATGCCCGAAAGTGACTCTTTCTTTTAAAATTTTTTTTGTTTTTTAATAAAAGTGCAGACCGGAAATGAGAGGTTAGAGTTTGATAATACAAGTCGGTTGAACAACAAAGTTTGGGGATGTTGGCAGATTTTAATAGATGATAAAATAGAGAAGGGTTCCTTCTTGTTGAGGAAAACGTTAGTTTTTTAATGTCTGTAATAAAGGTCAGTATACAAGGATATCATATTTTTAGGTATTTTGGTTTTAGAAGATCCACGCCTGGACAGTAAGGTAGGAGTTAGATTAGTTGCGGCCCACGATAGTAATGGTTGGGTTGATCGTTGGACTGGGGTTCAGTCCAGTATATAGTTGATCAAAAGAAGAGTTAATCTGAGAAACCAGTGTTAGAATCAGTTTGACTGAAGAGAAATTGTCACCAATAAAGACGGCTATATGATCTTATTACTAGGTTCGTTTTCTTTCCTCTTTCTTGGTGGGGCTGATCTGTGGTCTGTACTTTTTTAAAAAACCAAACCTGGCAACCGATAGATCTCCTTTTTGGAAACAACACAATGTGGTGGTGGTGGTGGTGTGTGTGTAAATCTGCTAGCCAGGGAAACTGTGCAGGCCGCAGACGATAACGGCCACATCTGTATGGAAAGATAGTCTATTAACTCTTTGCCTACCAAATTTTCCCCAGGCTGTTTAAAAGAATAAAAATCTTTTTCAAAAGATATGCAATTCACCTCTACATTAAAACAGAATGTTGTGCCTGCCTGGGTGCTGTAATAGTTAACAAACTAGACTATCAAACCATGACTAGTGAGTTAGTCCCACTGGGTGCCCCATAAATCCGGCCTTGTGTCACAACTAAGCAAAGCTTAGTAAATAACATTGTGTCTGTCTTAATAGAGAAGCTAGACACAAAACTATAATAGAAAATTGTTCTTTTTATTCAACTTATATATTTATTCATGGTGGATATGTAATATCGGAAATTAAAGCCAACAGCTTGTTGTCTGCTATGTTTAATTGTGTGGATTAGGTAGAAAGAAATTTGCTCGGCCATAAGTAAGTCATGAACTTCAATGTTTATGACTTTATGATTGTATATCATTATCGTATTCATGAGTTTTGTTTAAAATATGCATGTTACTCCGCACACCATCTGGAGAATTGGCACTCATTAAGTCTGGCAACATGCCAATCAGATGAATTTTAAAAAAAATGTTTCCTGAAATATAAATTGAATTTGGTCCAAGATGATGTTTTTCTCCATATGAAAATGTATGAATTTATTTCTTATTTGGATTAAGTTGAATCTTATTTTATGATCATATTCTGTTGATCATTATCATTTTGATGTTTGCCGATTTATTTGTTTAGAATATGTGCAAAATGAGAAATTCCTACATTTTTGTATATATATTTTCTGAATTATTGTGTATATATATATATATATGCTGATAGCTTCTTAATTTAGTGTGTCCTGGGACGCACAGATTTGATTTGAATGAGTCCCCGGGAAATTTGTCTTGAACAAATCTTGGAAGCAGCACCCCACAAAATGGCAACTGAACGGCCACTTGCCTCCTAATAAGAAGGGACGAACTTATAAGTGACGTTCTCCTACCTATACATGAATATGCCAGTGTGGGCCGACCAGCAAAAACCTACACCAATCAGCTCTGTGCAGATTCTGAATGTCGTTCTGAAGACCTACCAGGGGTGATGACTGATAGGGACAGGTAGCGAAAAGTGTCATGAGAATCCATACTGTCGGCGTGACCTAATGATATATATAGTCATTCAATAAACGAGGCAAATTTCTTTGAAAAAAGCAAAATACATTTTTTGTTCCATAAATGTAAATTCTTGGAATTGTTTGGAATTAGTTTATAGAAAAAATCATTTTGATCTCGAAAAGAATATTTGTTCTGATCCATTCAGAGTGCTCCAGGTTTGGACAAAGAACTGTCATCAAATTGTTGGTAGCTGAGTAGTGAAAACTATGTGAAATTTACAGAAAAATGTGTAATGTGTACCGAGAAGAGTGTAACGGAAAAATTACCATATATTCTTGTGTAATAAACGATGTTTTTAAAACCAATGTTTCACTTAAAAACAATGGGGCATTTCTGATGGGTTTTAAATGTCGAAAGCTTACTTTGTTTCTAGGCCTAACTTTGCTGTAACTTTCGATCGAAACTGTTCCACTAGATCCTAGTGTTTATTAACATTGTCTACTATTTATAATGCCTGTACATATAATATATACAATATTATAAATAGTAAACAAAGTAAATAAAAACTTCATCAACTTAACTAAAAGCCTTTGTTTAGGTCTAGACAACATTGTTTATTTTGCATTGATTTTGATTGTATTACTACAGCAGTTTTGAAAGTATTCGGATGTTTTTTCTTTTTGTCATTTGATGTTGAAGAAATCGGTGTCATTCTTTATACGCAATATATAATAAAACACCCTTTTCCTGGCTAAAAATTAGGGGTTGTTCATTACATGAAATTACTCTAGTACCGTGGTGTAATGGTTAGCGAGCTGGTTTCGCAGATTCATTACTAGTTTGATCCTCGCTGAAGCTCCATACTTGCGATCTTATGTCACATCCTATCCGTGGTGAACGGGTTAGAAATACATGCAGTATCTGTTATGAAATTAAAGAATATCTTTTCAGCTGTACTTCTGATTGTGGTTTGGGATATTAAAAGGGTGAAATCTGGATTTTAAAATGAATTTCAAACTAAAAATGATGTATGGTTTTGTTTTGTTTATTTCCTTTTATAATTTTTGGTATAATATTGAAGGGGGAAAAATTCCATCATCGAAGGTTGATCATTAGAGAATAATCGATGCTTGATTTTTAGAAGAAACTAGTTTTTATTATTAATCAATTTTTTAATATTAATAATCAATTATCATCTTTAAATTTTAGTTACTTTTTATTGCAACTCACTTGGATCGTTATTTTTTCAAGACAGCCAGAAATCATATCTATCGGAGACAATAATTAAGGATTAGAAGATCTCGGTGAAACTTGAACTCACATCCTCTTTTGTTAGGGGTGTGCATATATGCGCACTTACTAAAGCACAGTTTTCTTTTTTTTTCTTTTCTTTTTTTTAACCCCAAAATCGGCTAATTATCGGATTTTAAAAAAGATCAGTGTTTAAAGCAATAAAATATAAGGTTTCTTTTAAAAGACATTTTGTCTCTAATTTTTTTGTTTTGTTTGTTATGCATTAGCCCTTTGCCCTCAATCATTGTTAATTTGACTCCCTTAATGAAGTAGTTCACCTGTATGGTGAACTATTTTTACATGTTTTAAAGATAATTCCATAGAGAATTAGATTTTGTTTACAATTTTTATAACGGCCTTTTTTGTTCATATGGATACCTTATTTTTGAATTTCAAAAAATGGTAAAATAGGATAAAAGTAAAGTAATGTCGCACGAGTGGCCTAAAGTGGGTATCAGCCAATCAGCGAGGGAGTCTATCCCCTTTTCACTAGCGCTAGACCAAGGAGATTGTTTTTGCATCTGAGTCGGAGCGCCACACCTACCATCAGCTCCTTACTTTACCGCACAGATCCCTGTGCTACTCATACGCTGAGTTGGCGAGGACCGGTATCAAACTAGGAACCTTGTGGTTTCTAGCCGAACGCTCTAACGACTGAGCTAACTCGCCCCTATAAAATAGGATACTAGGTATTTTTTAAATTTATTTGTTTTCATGGTTTAATTTTTAAGAATGTGGTCAATAAAAAAAAATAAAAAATAAAAAAAAACATAGGTTAAACTTTTTTTGCGTGTGGGCGTAAAGGTTTAAACATATACATCCTGTAGATTAAACTCTTCCACTCTGGGGAGATACATGTTTTCCGAGAATTAACCCATTAAAAAGATTTCTTGAACTGTGAAATAACTGTGTTGTGTACATTTCTTTGTCAACCTTATTTCTTTCTTTAAAAAGCGGCATTCCAATTTAACATTTTAAAAGATATATATTAGGTTTTGGATCATATTTTAGAAAAGTTCGTTGATATTGCCGGTAATAAACATTTTTGGAGACGAAGCGACTTTAACATAGCTCAATTTGCAAACTTTTTTTAAATAGAAATCTGGGATAATATCTATGTCTTAAAAAAAAAATTGAAAATAGCATTTTCACTTTTTTTCTTTTTTTCTTTTTATAGATACAAGTAGATAAAAAAATGACTATAACATAAGAACAATTGATACTATCGGGTTGTAATTTTCAGGATTTACTTCTCGTATAGATACAAACAAATGGTGAAAATTTTAAAAGATATTTATCTTCAGGATGGATCCTAGGTGAAAATTGGAATAATGAAACTCCACCTCAGAACTTCAGACTATATATATATATATATATATATATATATAGTCTGGTAGATAAGAGGGTGGGCCGGGGAAAAATTGTTACCAAGCTAAATTTGGTATTTTTTGAAAGCTTAGGTTATTTATTCTCTTTTAAAATTTGAACTCCTCTTTTTGAACCCCTGGGGAAAATTTTTTTTTATTAGAGCATATGCAAAATAGATCTATTAGGACTCTGTTTAATCTCGGAAAATGTTTTATTATTGAAATCATATTCTATTTGTTCATATCTTTTATAGAAAAATGAATGTCTTTTGGTTCGTTTCTGTGAATTAACTACTTAGACGACTAAAAGTTTGGTAATAACCAGTGTTTTCACTTAATTTCCTCTAATTTGCCAATGTCTGCCCTGAGCCATTCCTTAATCACACTTTTCTATCTTCAACAAACATTCCAGATAAAGTTGTTTACTTCAACCACTGCATATCTGAAGGCACAATTTTATTTACAATTGCTGTAATGAGGAAAAGAAAAATATTTCATAACACTGTTGATAAGAAGATAATCACTCATTTATTTTTAAATATTTCTGTATTTATAGCAGAGCATGGATTGTTTTTTAGAGATACATTTATTAAGAAAAACAAGTAAGAAAAGAAAAAAAAAAGATCTTAAGCCAAATATTATCAGTTGAAGAGTAAATGTTAACTTGTGTGTATATAGGAAGATTGATTTTTATATATCATCTAACCTTTATATATATATATATATATATATATATATATATATATATATGAAAATGCCTGCCATCAATAGTATAATGATCTGATTCTTGTATTTTCAATGTTGCTATAAGACAGTGGAATTGCGTGGTGCAGATAGGTACACGTCCTGTGTCCCCGACGCACAAAAATCTAAAAGGATGCAGTAAAATCGTATCTATACGTCCACATGTTTTTCTTTTTTCTTCCCTCACCATTTCAAGCTAACTGTAAATATATTTCAATAGTTTCTTAGAAATGAATTACATAGCATAGGTTATAAGGTAGGAGTTAGATGGCTTTAGTTGGGACCCATAAATTTTCCTGATGGCCTATTCAAAGCAAATATGTGTGTCCCAGGGCGCACTAAACCAAAAGACTATCAGCATCACTGTGGTGTAATGGTTACTGTCGGAAATGGACTCCATGACCATGCATGAAGCTATTTGCATTTCATGTAGAGCTAATACTCATGGGAAAGGTATGTACCCAACTATTCTCCTCCAGCTATGGGTAAATAAGGTAGACTGAACTTTTTAGCCTTGGTTAGGCAACCCATCTAGGAGAAGGAATACTCTGGATTCAAACATCTTAAACTCTGCTTAAGAAATTGACCTTGTGTCACATCCTACTCATGTGGGTGTGTGTGTGGGGTACACACACACACACACACACACATATATATAATGCAACAAAAATGGAAGTGCACTTTGCCTGACTGTTATCATCATAGGAAATGTAATCAGTGACCAGAGTTCAAATCCTGGATGAGGCTGTTTGCATTTTGCATCATGCTAATACCCTTGGAAAAGTCATGAATCCATTTGTTCTTCAATCCCCCCCCCCCAGCTATGGGTAAATAGTAAAGCATATTGGGTTCTTTAGCCATAGTTAGGCAAGTGGTCGATCAGAAGTAAAACTGAATTCAAACCGGATGTATTCTGATTAAAAATTTACTTTGTCATGTCCTGCCTGTGGTGGAGGGGTTGGGTAAATACATAATGCAACAAAAATGGCACATTGTTGCAGGATTTTGTTAGAACATTTGCATTCATTCTCTAATTTACAGAATAAAGTAACTTACAATCCAATTTGCAACTTAATAAGTTTGTTTGCAACGGGTTTGTGTTTGTGCTTATTCTGATAATTTCCCAAGGGAAGTAACTATTAAATGCTATTTATAAAATACTTTCACTTTTTACAAACATGATATAAATCTTATGAATAGGATATGATCTGATACTGAGTTTAATGGCTACTGAAGACCGGGCAGGGAATATAAATGTTATAAAACATCTTGAAAGATTACATCACCAAAGTTGTTATCATCGTAGGAAATGGACTCAGTGAGCCAAGTTCAAATCCTAGACAGGGCTGTTTTGCATTTCATTTCACATGAATGCACTTGGGAAAGGCATGAATACATCTCTTCTCCCCTCACCCTTTATTTATAGGTATATTAGAGCAGACTGGTTTCTTTAACCTTGATACAGCAACTGGTCCCAGAAAAATGATGCATAAATATGAAAGAAAACAATGTGTCATGATTTCTTTGCTATGTTTAGATGATACATACAGTCCTGGTCTAATGTATCCATTTTATAATATCTTTAAATGTCTTTTATTTGTAAGAACATATCTCAAATACTATTCTCAGAGCATTTAGATTTTTTTACTAGAATATTATGGGTTCTTTTGAAAATTATTGTATGTCATGTTTATTTTAAAAGTTAAATTCATTAAAAATTGTTTATCTTTTTAATTTGTTTTTCATTTGAACTCTTTTTCTAATAAAAACAAGAAAAAAAAGGGGGGGAGGTTGAATTTTGTTAAAATTAAGAAAGGAAGAATGAGTGTCAATAATTTAGTTATCAAAGTTTAGTTTTACAGGTTCTGCAAATAGTATGATCTTTGACAAATTTAGCTCAGTTGGTAGGGAATCCACCCTAGGAACCACAAGGTTCTGGGTTCAATACCAGCCCTCACTAACTCAACACATGACTAACACGGCTTGGATCTGGGCAGTAAAGTGGGGAGCTGATGGTAAGTGTGCCACTCCACCTCAGACGCAAAGACAATCACCTGGTGAAGTGCTAGTGAAAAAGCAATAGACTCCCTCACTGTCCACCTGATACTGACAATAGGCCACTTTGCTGACTTAACTTTAACCAAAATGATTCCAAATAGCAGATTTATATTGGACTCGGAGCAGTCTTTCTAAAAGTATAAATTTTGAATCTGCTTCTGCCATATTTTTGCTCACTTGAAAACAATTTATGTTGAACAAGAAGTTGCTACTTAGTCAAATTGATGAAACAAGAAAAGAAAAAAAAAAAAAAGGAAAAAAATGTTTTCATTATAACAAAACAACTTTAAAAAGAAAATAAACTATAATGTATTTATTTTAGATAAACAGAAATAGTTAATTAAACATTTTAAAATGGTAGCAATAATTTAAAGCAAAGACGATAAAGAAAATAAACAGAGCTTACATTGCATTTTAAAACTCAATCGATAGCAGCAATGTCTTTAGTGTAAAGTTGGTATTTATACTTCAATTTTTTTTTCTAACTTTATCTTATACAAATGAAAAAAAAAAATTGATTTAAAAAAAAAAATAAAAAAAAATAAATTTTTTTTTCATTCATCAAATAAGTGATGCATCATGATTAGTATTGTCAGCAAAAAAGATCTGTGCATCCCTTGTGTGTGTGTGTGTGTGTGTGTGTGTGTGTATATATATATATATATATATATTTGGGAATAAAAAGGCCTTCAATACCATGGGTATCGTGGTTATGGACCATTTCCACTCGCGAGTATGCTCACGAGCTTCTTCAGACCACTGATATATTTTATATATATATATATATATATATATATATATATATATATAATATTTTGTCTCTTTTTTTCTTTCCATATTTATATTGAATATTATTCAGGTTACAAAATATACAAACCGAAACATTTTAACATTGGCTAATATTTCTAACTTTGATAAAATCATCTTCAGATTACTTTTGTTTTTTTTTTTACATTTCATATATTTACCTACCATTGGATTTATTTCTATTTCCCCTAATATCCTGTCTTTTTTTTTTTTTTTTTTTTTTTTTTAAATTAATAACATGTATGTGTGTGTGTGTGTGTGTGTATATATATATATATATATATATATATATATATATATACACACACACACACTAAATACATAATTTTTATTTCTCTCTTTTTTAAATGAGTGAGTTGAGTCTGTATTATTAGAGGTCCCGATGGGGTAATAATACTCCATTGTATTTTTTTTTTTTTTTTTTTTTTTATGTACAGGGTTGTGTGAAGTCAATATTAACCTATTTAACATCTCAAAATGTGATGTTGAATAGCACTTTATGAACAGTGAATAAGTAGGGATGTTTCTTAACTGTTATTATTTTGCATCTTCAAAATAATTATATACATTAATCTTCCTTGTGACTTTGATATTGAGCCTACGGCAACTTTTCATACACTAGCTTTTATTGTATGCTGTGCCAAATTGAAAATCCTTTCTTTTATTGTATTTAATAACTTCTCTTTAATCAGACTATTAACTGATGTCTTTTCTTTAGCATTTTGATGCAATATATTAAAAAGGAAAGAAAAGAATTGACAGCATCTTTCTGCGTTACTAGGCTTCCCTGTTGCTTTATTTAAACTGACCTTTCTTTCTCTTTCTCTCTTTACTGTGAAAATTATTTTAATAGATTTTTGCTTATAATGAGATTCCTTTAAAAAAATTAAGATGTTGCTGGAAACAGGCCTTTATATCCAACGAGAAATTGATCAGGTTATTTAAAAAAAAGACGAAAAAAGCACACAACAAAGTTATTAGATAATTTCTTTGAATCCTTTCTTGAACTTCAAAAGAACTTTATTTTTATATATTTTGTCTAAATTCACATATTTTAATGAAAATAGAATTCCCTTACTTTCCTTCTCTTTCTCTTTCTCGCTCTTTCTCTCTAATATATATAGAGAGGGAGCATGTGTGTGTATGTATATATGTGTGTGTATATATATATATATATAATATATATATATATATATATATATAGTGATGTGAGAGAGGGAATTATGAAAATGACACCTTAATATGTATAGCTTAAACAAGAAAATATTTTCTATCACTTTATCTCTCTTTTTGATGAGAAAAATTAAAAATTACAGATTGAATAGCTTGTGGGCAGATCAATACTCTTCATCTGCCAGACCAATTTTGAAATCTATCTTTTCATATCAACAAGATTTTTAATTTTCTTCCCTAAATTTTAATAATGTTCAAAAAAGGAAAAATTATTTTCCCTAAATTAAGAATGAATATTTTTTTCTTCATCTCAAGAGAATATGGCCTTACAACTAAATTTGTTGCTAAGAAAGAGAAACAAGGCAGTATGGCAAGTTTCCATCTCAACTCAACACAGTGTGTGAAATTTTTGCATTTTTATAATCAGATCTCTCATCGTACCAAGTGAAATACATTTAGAATGTTCTACCAGAAACAGTTTTATTTTTGATTAAGAAAAAGAAAAACAGTAAAATAATTAAAAAATGCATATGATGACAATCTTCAAAAAGGAATGAAAAAAAAATTTAAATGTACAATGTTTGGTGTCAATCTAGTGGTAGAGGGAGAGGAGTAAAATAAAAAATAAAAATTGAGGGCGTAATAAATTTAAGGAAATGAGAAAAAGGTTTTTTTGTTGGTTTAAAAAAAAAAAGAAAAAAGATGGTTGACAATTGTTGTAGGCCAATCAGGATAATGAAGGGTTGGTTAGGGGAGTTGAGTTGGGGGATCATGGGAAATTAAAGTAGCTGGTGATTGCCATAAAATGTGTGAAGTTATTTTGTCACACCTATAGTCTCTCTAATAATTTGATTTTTCCATTTAGTCATGGGAAAAAATTAGAAATCTTCATTCACAACTTTTGTTTATAGTTAAAATGAATAAAATATGCGGATAAATGAGTTATTTGGGGGGAGGGGGTTGTATTTTACACATGATGAGTAATGTTTTTCTCTTCTATTAAAAATCAAATTAAGTAAATATTAAAGTTATATTATAGTTTATGATGAAGTTAAAAAAGCTCTATTGATAATATATACACTTTATATTTCATGTATAGGTCAATCTCAATATAGATTGACCCTTGATTATTGGTCTTGGGATCAATAATTTGTGGAATTGATTTTTAAAATCAAGTGTCTCTGATCATTCTTCCCATTATGTTTGAATTTTAACCTTACAAAAGTATTATTCATACATTGACCAATGCCCATTTTTTTCTTTTTGTGTGTGTTAGGGGTAGTGTGGACATAAAGTCAACAGCACTTGGTTACTGACAGTTTCTCGTCTATGCGATTATCAAACCAAGTGTTTGCTTTGAGAATCGTTACTGTCAGTGACTAAACGCCATTGACTTCATGTCCATGCTACCCTAACTTAGATATACTTGCCCTATCCATGATATTGAGCACTACTTACTTATAAATATTGCACACTAGATTATCAATACTTAAGTAAATGATATTTTTAGCCTTTTGGGCAATATTTTACAGTAGAAAAACTATATAAAGCTCCTATAATGCTTAATTGGTTTGAAAATCTTCTTTTAAATACCTAATATTAGGTTATATGCTATTTATTATGTAATATTTATCTAAAAAAGATTCAGTTTATATTAGAAATAGTATTCCTTTAAATTTATATATGAGTTTTAAAAAATCTTAACTTTTAATATATTCATTATATTTTCTCATAAAAATGATCATTACTTCAGATGTTTGATTAATATTTTATTGATCATATGCAAATAATTTGTTACAAATATATTGCTAGTACCTGACATGTAGAGGGGAGAGTAAAAAATACTTACTTGGATGTGAGATCAGATAGTTTGAGTAACACTGGTGTAGTTAAATTTAAGAAAAGTTACAAAGTGCTTATATTTGTTTCTCTGAATTTTTGAGATGAGGCTTGATAATTAGTATTATTTGGATTATTCGGACTATTGTACTCATCTTTATTTTTATCTGATAAATGTTGTAAAGATAACAATAAAGATGAGGACAATAGGCTGGATAATCCAAATAATACTGCTTATATTTGTAATTGCATAATTAGCTGTAGATCTATAACTAGTATTTGGCTGCCAAGATAGTGTACATTTTGAAGTTCATTACATTCAACCACACACACCACACACACAAAGTAGTGCTGTAGAAATCAAGGAAATAGGTTCATTTAAAATTTTAAATGCAGTTATCTCCCTTGTATTTGTTTGGGCTTTAATTGACTGTCTTCAATTCACTTAAGTAAAATATATCTACATGATGAATTGATTTTATTATTTTTAGACTACAGAATATTTTTAGCCTCTCTTGTCATTCTGTCATGTTTTCTCTATTTTTAGACAACTTGTATATATTTTTCTGTTTCAATTCAGTCTATCAAATCAGCTTTACCTATAATATGCAGATGTCATTATTTGATTAGAATGAATAATTTAATCTTATCATATTTATTACACCTTTAATTATGTTGGTGTTATATATAAACTTTATGGGGAATATCTGAAATAGATACATTACTTCTTCTAAAATGAACACTTTTGAAACAACCACTTAGAATTTCAACCTCTGTGCTTGGGATTGCTAAGATAATGAATTCCATACCTAGTTTTGCAGATCCATTACTATTGAAAAGAAAGTTTGATACTTGTGACCTTGTGTCACATCCTATTTGTGGTGAATGAATTGGGTAAATACCCATATAAAAAGGAAGTAAGCTATCTTATAGTATACATATGCATACCAGTCTAAACATTTTGTATTGAACACATGGAAAATTATTTTGATAGATTTGAACCTTCAAATTATTTTGATTGATTGATTGATTTTAATGGCATGTCAACCTGTCTAGGGTTATTTTATGCCAAGAGGTTACGGAATCACATTGATTGTATGTTCATATTTACATTTTTGTGTAGTTCTTTCTTACAATTTTTTTTTTATCTTTGCACAACTTTCTATAGAATACAAATAATTTTTAAACAAACCTATCTGACCCTTAGATGGGACCCTAACAGGTACCACCACTCCAGATCAGATTGGATGTGAAAGTAATGGCAATGAACAAGTATTCCCCACTTTCCAGATCACCAGAACTGGGGCCTTACCATTAGATGCAGTTTAGTGTCATACTCAGGACACCTTTTTTTGCGGGGGGGGGGTCTTACTGCAGGGCATACAGTCAGCATATTCTAAGACCCACAGAGGGAATTTTGGGTTATTTTGTAGTTAGTTGATTTTAGAATTTGTTTTTTTCTAATCAGTTTAATCATGTGCACATGCACATAATGTACAAAAATAGATTTTAGCATCCACTTTCAAGATTATATATTTATATTTGATAACATGTCTCATTTTCTTGAAGTTTTCAGGTTTACTTTATCTAGAATTTAAAAAAAAACCAATAGGACTTAAATCTCAGTCACACAACTTGGTCTCGCTACAGTTTGATAAGAAATTGTCTTATGTTGTTACATTAACACAAATAATCTAAATAAATTGTCATATTGGGAGGATACTTGGAAATCCTAATTTGACAGAAAAATGTAAAGTATTACATATTAGATCAAAAAATGAATTAAGCAACAGAGAAATAAAAAAATAAAATGATGTATGCAATATAAATTAATCCGTTTATAAATAATTTCATCAGATATGTATATATATATATATATATATATATATATATTATAATATTAAAATGTAATGCTGAAAGAATTTTAAATTGGTAAAATCTTTCCATTGCTCAATACACAACAATACTACAATATATATCAAATATAAGGAATAAGATATAAAGCAGGATAAAAACTCATGACTCAGAATATCACATTTTTGATTCTCAGGTGTCTAGTACTCAACACATATATTTATATATATATATATATATATATATATATATATATAAAGCTAAAAATATAGTAGTCTGAAGATTGTACTCACTACATGAAACATTTAGTAATAACATTTAATTTCTTTTGCAGACATTTTTTAACTGTATATTTTAGATTTTATGTCAGTCCTGTTTTAGTTCTGAAGCATTGAGAATTTGTTTTAGAAGATATTAGATTTACCTAATAGATTTGTGTGTGTGTGTATATATATATAATGTCAGTCTTGAATTCTAATCTATCAAACATGGTATTTATTTTGCAGATTAGTATGTTATATATACTTTTATCTTTTAAAATTAGAAAATAAGCTTATTACAGCAGTTTTAAAAAGTAAAGTGAACATTCTCTTTGAATATTATCATAAACTACAATCATTTGTTTTTATTCTTTTTTATTTTTTTTTTATTATTATTCAGTGGGAAAAATGATATATATCTTATGTATAAGAAAATTATATTATTTGCATATAAAATATTATACATAATACTGTACATATTATCTATATATATATAATATATTTTTATCTGTTAAATTTCAAAATGATAAATTTATTAAAGTAATTTAGAAAAATTAAGTGAACATTCTCTTTGGATATATTCACAGACTACCTTTATTCTTTTTTTCTTTTTATTATTCAATGTGAAATTATATATATATAAAAAGGAATTTTATATCATTTTCATATAAGTACTTAATTATTATATGTTATCTACATTTTATTTATTTATATATATATATATATATATATATAATCTTTATAAATAGAAAATGATAAGCTTATTACAGCAGTTTTGAAAATTAAAGTGATTGTTCTCTTTGGATATAATCATTACCTACCTTCATTTGTTTTTTATTTACCCTTTTTTCTTTTCTTTTTTTCTTTTTATTCAGTGTGAAAAATGGATGAAATCTTGCCTGGCCGTAGACTCTTGGGAACCTCCTTGCCAAAGGAACATTCCATTAATATGTTATCAGGAATATTGGTAGGAGGCGTGGCAGCTGTGATGATGTTGGTCTTTTTGTTTGCATTGTGCACTTGTAAAGAAAGGTAAGTAGTTTTATAATCTAATCATTCATTTAAATCACATACAACAGAATCTTTATTACGTGGATTTATATTTAACAGTATCAGTAATATTTATTTTCATCTTGTATATATTTACTGTAGTTTCTTGTTCTGGAAACTCATCAAAGTTAGACTATTCATTCATAGTTAATACTTACTACTTCAAGGCGCATATCAAAGCATCATAATGTGTATAATCTAAATACATATCTTTGCAGCGTAGATGAAAAAGATATAAAAAATATAAGCATATTGCTTGATATAAACTTTTTTTTAATTTCTCGTATGTAAGGAGAAATAGTGTATATGTATATATATATATATAATATATATATTATATATATATATAGCGAACACATTTCAAATCCGGGACAAGGCTATTTGTATTTCACTTTAACCTACCTAATGAATAGGTATTCTACATAGAATGCCATGACATAGACTTAAACATATTGAATGAAAAAGTTATTTGTTCAAATTAGATTACAAGATATCTTCATTATTGTTGCTTTGGGCAAAATATTTTATTGTTTTGTTATCCCTGCTCTTGCTATCATTTATGTAAAATGAGCTGCAGTACCTAGTAATACCTGGGGAAAGGTGGGGTTATTCACAGTTCCCAGAGTGTGCTTGAAAATACTAGCAAATCTTGGTGCCCATACTGGATCAATTTTTATGTGGAATTATCAATCGCTGTTTAAGTCATGTCCTACTTCCATCCAGCTTTCTTCATTCAGAGTGAATAAGTTGGGGAAGGTTGAGCTCAAAGAGTGTACAACATATTCAACAAACTTATCTATAAGGG
Organism: Doryteuthis pealeii; assembly: GCA_023376005.1. Classification (NCBI taxonomy): domain Eukaryota; kingdom Metazoa; phylum Mollusca; class Cephalopoda; order Myopsida; family Loliginidae; genus Doryteuthis; species Doryteuthis pealeii. The sequence goes on along the minus strand of CM042142.1, from coordinate 79,708,160 downwards.
GAGTAGTGGGAGGGAGGGTTTTAAGTAGTATCTCCTCTTGCCCTCTCACTAAAGTGTCTTCTCTTTCCCCCACCATTGTATAGATGTTCCCGGGGTTTATTATTGAGTTTTATTGAAATCCAATTATCCTGTCCTGTTTCTGAATATTAGCTTAATGTGTGTAAAGTTTCATCATAATCAGATCACTGGTGTAGGCGCCAACTGGTTATACAATATTGCCATTTATATGGATGTTTAATTTTTATTTATTGAATATAAACTAATTTCATAATTAATGTTGATATTATTTTTTTTGTCTGAATCCCTGAAATGAGGAATTATGATTATTATTAGTGCTTGGACTAGTGTCCTCTCATCTTCTTGTTGCTATGGTTACCATGTTCTGGCCTTGTACCCACTGACCTTCATCAGATGTTGTCATCATAATCTTCTGGTAATTTCAAACCCAACCCTTTATTCAATCCATGGTAGGAGATTTTAATGCGCCCTGCTCAATGCTTAGCCAATATATCACATATCACTTTACTGTCCTAATCAATGAAATGTCACTTGTTTCTTCCACTGGATAAGAATATATGACTTTTCATGCACTGCTTAATCTGGGGATTAAATTCACAACTGCCAGGTAACTACACTGTTGTACCTTGCCGTCCACGAAGGACGATGGCGTAGTTTTATATCCCAAGATATAGGAATAACAAAATAACAAAAACAGTTAAATATGTTTTAACATATAACAATATTGGTTTTTATTTTTCTCACTGACTGTGGGAATACAGTAGGATGAGTGGATAAACAGTTCAGCTATCAGCCATGCAATGTGTTCATCAACAGCAGCCATGTTCTTCACTCCCTGTCTCTGATTTGCCAATGCGCATAACCAGTGTCAACTTCGTTTGGGAGAATTATCTCCCCTAACATGTAGTGTTCAAAAAAAAAAGTATCTGTATCTGCGCAAGTGGCTGAGCAGGCCAATCCCTGAGTGGCAGTCTTGGTGCACTGATCGTACACAAAATTGTGATGCTTGCTGGGCTGCTGTTTTCTCTTCTTTTTTTTTTTCTTTTTTTTTTTTTCTGGCTCTCTTGCTGTGGAGGCTACTTTCCCTCCCATTTCAATCCTCTTTGTGCCTTGTTTAACATTAAGGCACCAGGCCGCTAGATTTTCTGCATCTACCTCCCATGTGTTTTGTGCCAATGTGGCATATCCTCATGTCTCTCCTGCAGACATCTTAAAGCATAGACGTGATCTACCTACCGATTGGAAGCCTTTTACTAATTCGCCATACAGAAGCTCTTTCATGATGCGGCCATTTTCCATCCTCCTGACATGACCAAGCCAGTGAAGGTGCCTCTCACAGAGAATGGAGAACATGCTGTCATGTTGGGGCAATCCAGCATGTCTGTGGGCACTTTATTAACTACAAGGGAGATTAAAAATATATCTGCACTTTTGTTTTATGGAAGCCAAGCTCATCGTGATGATTTGATAGACAGAACCATGGCTAATCTGCAAAAGACAAGCTACCTCATTGATGATAACTCAATGGTTTGCTATTACCATCTCTCGAGCTTGCTGAATCATTTCATTAGTGGTGGAGATTGATGAGCACCCTGCTCCCTCTTCATGCATCACGCTTGCTGGCCACTTCTAAACTTCTCTATCCACTCATACACCATTCTACATGGTAGTGTACTTGTGCTAAAAGCCTCTGATTAATTTCATCCCCTGACACTCCTTCTGACCAGAGAAATCTGGTCACTTCTTTGGTGCATTCTGCTAATGGATCGTTCATGTTTACACTGTAAAGACAGCAAGTAAAATGGTGATCAGGCTCAAACTTTGATTACATGACCACAACATTCCAACTATAAGCCTTCATGCACAGAATGCAGTGAGACAATAATAAAGATATGTTATGGTGAAAGTGCAGATAAATTTTGCCTTCCCCCTCATAGATACATCTTAACCGACACTTATATCCATTAAGTGATTTATCAAGATGTAGAAAAGATAAGTTGGTTCTCAAGTTATTTAACAAGAAATTCCCTTTTTCTTTTTCCTTTTTAAAAGAATAAATATTATATATAAAAAAAATCCATAGAAAAAATGATTTTACATTGATGTACTTGGACTAGTGTCCTCATTTTTATATTTACCAACCTTTCCGTATGAAAAGGATATGACACAAGGTCAATTGCTTAAGAGGAGTTTAAGTTTTCCTTCTCCTAGACTGGTTGCTTAAGCAAAGTTAAAGAGCCCAATCTGTCCTACTATTTTACTAATAGCTGCAAGGAAAATAGTTGGATGCATACCTTTCTCAAGGGTATTAGCGCTATGTGAAATGCAAACAGCCCTCGTCCAGGATTTGAACACTGACCACAGTCCATTTCCTATGACGATAACCACACACATCCATTTTAGTTTTATTTATAATCATCATCATGTCCCCTGACAGCATAGCTTTCTATGACTCTCTCTCGCCACCATCCCTATCGGTCATCACTCCTAGCAAGTCCTCTTCATGGCATCCAGTATCCATACAGAGCTGGTCAATGTAAGTTTTTGCTGATCAGTTCACTCTGGTGTGTCCATATGTAGGTGTTCCCAAGAGAACGTCACTTATGAGTTTGTCCTAATTTTTTCAACAGTGTCCAGCAGTCTTGTTTGTTTTACTTGAATTGTTTGTATGATAGGAGGTAATTGGCTGTACAGCTGCTTTTTGTAGGGTGCTCCTTCCAGGATTTGTTCAGTAAAGTATGCAGCATACTTGTGTAGTTCCCATCTAGCTTTTTTTTCCAATCATTTTGTTAAAGTCCAAGTGGTGCGCCACACAGTAGCACTGACACAGCTACAGTTTGGAAGAAACCCTTAGAGGATATTCACTTGGGTTTTTATTTAGCAGTAAATAAACTGATAAAAAATAAAATGCAAGACATTTTTCTTTAATAGCCGAATATTCTGGCTTCATAAATATACCTTAAACCAATCATAGTCAAAAACTGCGGCGTAGTGCTTTCTGAATGGCCCTTCAATTTTATTTTTTAAATTTTTTTTACATAGAAAGTATCTTTTTACTGAAGGGGATAAACATATCAACTTTTTCTATTTCTAAAGCACATGCATTCACATATGGTCTTGTGTAGTAAAAAATGGTTATGGTTCCTTCAATAAAAAATTATTTTGAATTTTTTTTAATAATCAGGCCTGCCTGATGATAAGCCATGTCTCAAGTAAGATGAACTGGAGTACTCCTGGAGAAGCAGGGACAAACTCATAAATGATATTCTCCCTGTGAACTCTTACATATAGACACACCTGTGTTGGCCAACCAACAAAGACTTACATTCATCAGCTCTGTGTGGACACTGGATGCAGTCTAGAGGACTTACCAGAGTGATGGGCGATAGGGATGGATGGTGAGAGAATCGGAGGAATCTGTACTATCAGTACAACTTGATGATGATACTTTTTTTTATTGATATTTCCAATTCTCATCTGCATTGTGCAAATATTCTGTATGTTTTATACAAATTCCATTTTTCACCACAAACATGGCATGAGAAAAATTCAATTTTATACTGTGATTAGCATACTATTATTCATAATTAGTGCCTCCATACATCTTGGGTTTTTTCACTCATTCCAGTCAAAACATTGAAGTTTGCTCTAAGTTTTCCCACTGTGGTTTTTTAAAATGTGTTTTTCACTATGGCTTTAATTCTACATTATTGATTGAGGATTTTGACCTCTTTGAAGTGGTTTAAACTTTAATAGAACTGTTTAGCTATTATCAGTAGAGTCCCCAAATCTCAAATGCATATACCTTGCTGCCTGTTTCAGGCCCTTGTTTGAACTCCTGAAAGTATAAGATGGAAGATCACATATTCAAAAGCTTCCATATTTGTTTTAAAAATGAAAGAAAATAATAATTCAGTTATTTATTTTTATTTTTTTACTATAAAGTAAAGTCGTCATCAGCCAGACAGCAAGGGAGTCTATCCCCTTTTCACTAGCACTAGACCAAGGAGATTGTTTTGGTGTCTGAGGTGGGGCGCCACACCTACCATCAGCTTCTCACTTTACTGCACAGATCCCTGTGCTACTCATACACTAAGTTGGCAAGAGCTGGTATTGAACAAAACCGTTTAGTTCAGTCGGACGCTCTGCCGACTGAACTAAACCGGCCCTATGAAATATATATATAATCAATGTACATAGTAAATATATACTTTAATACCCTTGGGGAAGGTATGAATCCAGATATTCTCCCTACAGCTATGGTAAATAGTAGGGTAGACTGGACTCTTTAACTTTGGATATCTACCGGTTGAGTAGAAGAACTCTGAATTTAAACCTGTTGAATTCCATTTAAAAAATTGACCTTGTGTTGCATCCTGCTCATGTGGAGGGGTTGTAGATACATATGTTAGTAAAAAAAATGTATACAAATCAGATTACAATATAGCAATTTGGGAACCTAAACCAAATGTGTTTTCTAGATTGGTCTTACAAACAAATGAAAGCTTTTACAAAATTTAGAATGGTGCAAGAATACAAGGTTGAGGTAATACAGTTTTAAATGACAATCATCTGGAGGTTGCCAGTTCAATCCTGACTACAGATGAAAAAACATTGATCTTAACATTTGTACCTGGTCATGGTTAACAGAATGAGAACAATCTACCCCAATGGATTAAATAAAGGGTTCCATGAAGGCTCTTGAGTTCGACAAACACCTGAAGGTCAGAAGGCACATTGGCCAAAACATGTGTAATAACAAAGCTGCAGACAATAGTCTGAAAAATTTGAATAATACAGGAAAAAATTCATATACAAAAATTCAGCTAAAATATACAAGATCTATTTTAAAGTTTTTTTTTAATTTCTTTTAAATGTTTTAGTCTATTAAAGATATTACATAGATCATGAAGTTAAAATTGTGTGAAACAAAACTGCACTTAATTGTAAACGTTTAAAACTAGTTTTGTGTTGCAACATGTCCCTTAAAAGTTCAATTCTATTGTATTTTCCTGTTTATCTAATCTTTTCAACAAAGAGACCGCCTAAATTCTGATGTTTTTTCCTTGTACGTTTGTTTATCTTATCTCATTAGATTAGTATAAAATATCTGTGACCATATGTTTAAAAGGAAGAGCAGAGGGGATTTCTTTTTTTTTCTCAGCCCTATGCTCAACTGACCTGGTGTCAGATTTTGAGGACTTGTATTTATTTGTATTTCATTTGTTAGTTTCTCTTTAATGCAAAGACGATTAAACAACATTGTTAAATTGAAGCCAAACAGCCACAATTGTTTTGATTTGAAAGACATGTCTCCACTTGAGTGTTGAATTAAAAGCAAACATTTTTAATTAACATTTTCAGTAAGAAAGACAAGGCAGGTCGGGAAACGCGCCTAAGTCGATGAATGAGAACCGCAGCGACGTAGTCGGGTAAGTAAGCAACTGCACATCTCTGCAATTGGCTGCACCACATCAAAGTAAATGACAGAAAATTACTTTTCAATATGTAATATAATTATTTCATGACAACTTTTTTTTTTTTTTTTTTTTGATGATTTGATAGACAGAACCATGGCTAATCTGCAAAGAACAAGCTACCTCATTGATGATAACTCAATGGTTTGCTATTACCATCTCTCGAGCTTGCTGAATCATTTCATTAGTGGTGGAGATTGATGAGCACCCTGCTCCCTCTTCATGCATCACGCTTGTCTGGCCACTTCTAAACTTCTCTATCCACTCATACACCATTCTACATGGTAGTGTACTTGTGCTAAAAGCCTCTGATTAATTTCATCCCCTGACACTCCTTCTGACCAGAGAAATCTTGGTCACTTTGCGTGCATTCTGCTAATGGATCGTTCAGTTTACACTGTATAAGACAGCAAGTAAAATGGTGTGATCAGGCTCAAACTTTGATTACATGACCACAACAGTTCCCAACTATAAGCCTTCATGCACAGAATGCAGTGAGACAATAATAAAGATATGTTATGGTGAAAGTGCAGATAATTTTGCCTTCCCCCTCATAGATACATCTTAACCGACACTTATATCCATTAGTGATTTATCAAGATGTAGAAAAGATAAGTTGGTTCTCAAGTTATTTAACAAGAAATTCCCTTTTTCTTTTTCCTTTTTAAAAGAATAAAATATATGTATAAAAAAGAATCCATAGAAAAAAAATGATTTTACATTGATGTACTTGGACTAGTGTCCTCATTTTATATATTTACCAACCTTTCCGTCATGAAAGGATATGACACAAGGTCAATTGCTTAAGAGGAGTTTAAGTTTTCCTTCTCCTAGACTGGTTGCTTAAGCAAAGTTAAAGAGCCCAATCTGTCCTACTATTTTACTAATAGCTGCAAGGAAAATAGTTGGATGCATACCTTTCTCAAGGGTATTAGCGCTATGTGAAATGCAAACAGCCTCGTCCAGGATTTGAACACTGACCACAGTCCATTTCCTATGACGATAACCACACACATCCATTTTAGTTTTTTATATAATCATCATCATGTCCCCTGACAGCATAGCTTTCTATGACCTCTCTCTCGCCACCATCCCTATCGGTCATCACTCCTAGCAAGTCCTCTTCATGGCATCCAGTATCCATACAGAGCTGGTCAATGTAAGTTTTTGCTGATCAGTTCACTCTGGTGTGTCCATATGTAGGTGTTCCCAAGAGAACGTCACTTATGAGTTTGTCCTAATTTTTTCAACAGTGTCCAGCATGTCTTGTTTGTTTTACTTGAATTGTTTGTATGATAGGAGGTAATTGGCTGTACAGCTGCTTTTGTTAGGGTGCTCTTCCAGGATTTGTTCAGTAAAGTATGCAGCATACTTGTGTAGTTCCCATCTAGCTTTTTTTTTCCAATCATTTTGTTAAAGTCCAAGTGGTGCAGCCACACAGTAGCACTGACACAGCTACAGTTTGAAGAACCCTTAGAGGATATTCACTTGGGTTTTTATTTAGCAGTAAATAAATGATAAATAAAATGCAAGACATTTTTTCTTTAATAGCCGAATATTCTGGCTTCATAAAATATACCTTAAACCAATCATAGTCAAACTGCGGCCGTAGTGCTTTCTGAATGGCCCTTCAATTTTATTTTTTTAAATTTTTTTTTACATAGGAAGTATCTTTTCTTTTCTTTTTTTTCTTTTTATTCAGTGTGAAAAATGGATGAAATCTTGCCTGGCCGTAGACTCTTGGGAACCTCCTTGCCAAAGGAACATTCCATTAATATGTTATCAGGAATATTGGTAGGAGGCGTGGCAGCTGTGATGATGTTGGTCTTTTTGTTTGCATTGTGCACTTGTAAAGAAAGGTAAGTAGTTTTATAATCTAATCATTCATTTAAATCACATACAACAGAATCTTTATTACGTGGATTTATATTTAACAGTATCAGTAATATTTTATTTTCATCTTGTATATATTTACTGTAGTTTCCTTGTTCTGGAAACTCATCAAAGTTAGACTATTCATTCATAGTTAATACTTACTACTTCAAAGGCGCATATCAAAGCATCATAATGTGTATAATCTAAATACATATCTTTGCAGCGTAGATGAAAAAGATATAAAAATATAAGCATATTGCTTGATATAAACTTTTTTTTAATTCTCGTATGTACAGAGAAATAGTGTATATGTATATATATATATATATATATATATATATATATATATATATAGCGAACACATTTCAAATCCGGGACAAGGCTATTTGTATTTCACTTTACCTACCTAATGAATAGGTATTCTACATAGAATGTCATGACATAGACTTAAACATATTGAATGAAAAAGTTATTTGTTCAAATTAGATTACAAGATATCTTCATTATTGTTGCTCTTGGGCAAAATATATTTATTGTTTTGTTATCCCTGCTCTTGCTATCATTTATGTAAAATGAGCTGCAGTACCTAGTAATACCTGGGGAAAGGTGGGGTTATTCACAGTTCCCAGAGTGTGCTTGAAAATACTAGCAAATCTTGGTGCCCATACTGGATCAATTTTTATGTGGAATTATCAATCGCTGTTTAAGTCATGTCCTACTTCCATCCAGCTTTCTTCATTCAGAGTGAATAAGTTGGGGAAGGTTGAGCTCAAAGAGTGTACAACATATTCAACAAACTTATCTATAAGGGGAGTAGTGGGAGGGAGGGTTTAACAGTAGTATCTCCTCTTGCCCTTCTCTCACTAAAGTGTCTTCTCTTTCCCCCACCATTGTATAGATGTTCCCGGGGTTCTATTATTGAGTTTTATTGAAATCCAATTATCCTGTCCTGTTTCTGAATATTAGCTTAATGTGTGTAAAGTTTCATCATAATCAGATCACTGGTGTAGGCGCCAACTGGTTATACATATTGCCATTTATATGGATGTTTAATTTTTATTTATTGAATATAAACTAATTTTCATAATTAATGTTGATATTATTTTTTTTTGTCTGAATCCCTGAAATGAGGAATTATGATTATTATTAGTGCTTGGACTAGTGTCCTCTCATCTTCTTGTTGCTATGGTTACCATGTTCTGGCCTTGTACCCACTGACCTTCATCAGATGTTTGTCATCATAATCTTCTGGTAATTTCAAACCCAACCCTTTATTCAATCCATGGTAGGAGATTTTAATGCGCCCTGCTCAATGCTTAGCCAATATATCACATATCACTTTACTGTCCTAATCAATGAAATGTCACTTGTTTCTTCCACTGGATAAGAATATATGACTTTTTCATGCACTGCTTAATCTGGGGATTAAATTCACAACTGCCAGGTAACTACACTGTTGTGGCACCTTGCCGTCCACGAAGGACGATGGCGTAGTTTTATATCCCAAGATATAGGAATAACAAAACATAACAAAAACAGTTAAATATGTTTTAACATATAACAATATTGGTTTTTATTTTTCTCACTGACTGTGGGAATACAGTAGGATGAGTTGGATAAACAGTTCAGCTATCAGCCATGCAATGTGTTCATCAAGCAGCCATGTTCTTCACTCCCTGTCTCTGATTTGCCAATGCGCATACCAGTGTCAACTTCGTTTGGGAGAATTATCTCCCCTAACATGTAGTGTTCAAAAAAAAAAAGTATCTGTATCTGCGCAAGTGGCTGAGCAGGCCAATCCCTGAGTGGCAGTCTTTGGTGCACTGATCGTACACAAATTGTGATGCTTGCTGGGGCTGCTGTTTTCTCTCTTTTTTTTCTTTTTTTTTCTGGCTCTCTTTGCTGTGGAGGCTACTTTCCTCTCCATTTCACTCCTTTTGTGCCTTGTTTAACATTAAGGCACCAGGCCGCTAGATTTTCTGCATCTACCTCCCATGTGTTTGTGCCAATGTGGCATATCCTCATGTCTCTCCTGCAGACATCTTTAAAGCATAGACGTGATCTACCTACCGATTGGAAGCCTTTTACTAATTCGCCATACAGAAGCTCTTTCATGATGCGGCCATTTTCCATCCTCCTGACATGACCAAGCCAGTGAAGGTGCCTCTCACAGAGAATGGAGAACATGCTGTTCATGTTGGGGCAATCCAGCATGTCTGTGGGCACTTTATTAACTACAAGGGAGATTAAAAATATATCTGCACTTTTGTTTTATGGAAGCCAAGCTCATCGTTGATGATTTGATAGACAGAACCATGGCTAATCTGCAAAGAACAAGCTACCTCATTGATGATAACTCAATGGTTTGCTATTACCATCTCTCGAGCTTGCTGAATCATTTCATTAGTGGTGGAGATTGATGAGCACCCTGCTCCCTCTTCATGCATCACGCTTGTCTGGCCACTTCTAAACTTCTCTATCCACTCATACACCATTCTACATGGTAGTGTACTTGTGCTAAAAGCCTCTGATTAATTTCATCCCCTGACACTCCTTCTGACCAGAGAAATCTGGTCACTTCTTTGGTGCATTCTGCTAATGGATCGTTCATGTTTACACTGTAAAGACAGCAAGTAAAATGGTGTGATCAGGCTCAAACTTTGATTACATGACCACAACAGTTCCAACTATAAGCCTTCATGCACAGAATGCAGTGAGACAATAATAAAGATATGTTATGGTGAAAGTGCAGATAATTTTTGACTTCCCCCTCATAGATACATCTTAACCGACACTTATATCCATTAAGTGATTTATCAAGATGTAGAAAAGATAAGTTGGTTCTCAAGTTATTTAACAAGAAATTCCCTTTTTCTTTTTCCTTTTTAAAAGAATAAATATATGTATAAAAAAGAATCCATAGAAAAAAAATGATTTTACATTGATGTACTTGGACTAGTGTCCTCATTTTATATATTTACCAACCTTTCCGTATGAAAAGGATATGACACAAGGTCAATTGCTTAAGAGGAGTTTAAGTTTTCCTTCTCCTAGACTGGTTGCTTAAGCAAAGTTAAAGAGCCCAATCTGTCCTACTATTTTACTAATAGCTGCAAGGAAAATAGTTGGATGCATACCTTTCTCAAGGGTATTAGCGCTATGTGAAATGCAAACAGCCTCGTCCAGGATTTGAACACTGACCACAGTCCATTTCCTATGACGATAACCACACACATCCATTTTAGTTTTTATTATAATCATCATCATGTCCCCTGACAGCATAGCTTTCTATGACTCTCTCTCGCCACCATCCCTATCGGTCATCACTCCTAGCAAGTCCTCTTCATGGCATCCAGTATCCATACAGAGCTGGTCAATGTAAGTTTTTGCTGATCAGTTCACTCTGGTGTGTCCATATGTAGGTGTTCCCAAGAGAACGTCACTTATGAGTTTGTCCTAATTTTTTCAACAGTGTCCAGCATGTCTTGTTTGTTTTACTTGAATTGTTTGTATGATAGGAGGTAATTGGCTGTACAGCTGCTTTTTTGTAGGGGCTCCTTCCAGGATTTGTTCAGTAAAGTATGCAGCATACTTGTGTAGTTCCCATCTAGCTTTTTTTTTCCAATCATTTTGTTAAAGTCCAAGTGGTGCAGCCACACAGTAGCACTGACACAGCTACAGTTTGGAAGAACCCTTAGAGGATATTCACTTGGGTTTTTATTTAGCAGTAAATAAACTGATAAAAATAAAATGCAAGACATTTTTTCTTTAATAGCCGAATATTCTGGCTTCATAAAATATACCTTAAACCAATCATAGTCAAACTGCGGCCGTAGTGCTTTCTGAATGGCCCTTCAATTTTATTTTTTTAAATTTTTTTTACATAGAAAGTATCTTTTTACTGAAGGGGATAAACATATCAACTTTTTTCTATTTCTAAAGCACATGCATTCACATATGGTCTTGTGTAGTAAAAAATGGTTATGGTTCCTTCAATAAAAAATTATTTTGAATTTTTTTTAATAATCAGGCCTGCCTGATGATAAGCCATGTCTCAAGTAAGATGAACTGGAGTACTCCTGGAGAAGCAGGGACAAACTCATAAATGATATTCTCCTGTGAACTCTTACATATAGACACACCTGTGTTGGCCAACCAACAAAGACTTACATTCATCAGCTCTGTGTGGACACTGGATGCAGTCTAGAGGACTTACCAGAGTGATGGGCGATAGGGATGGATGGTGAGAGAATCGGAGGAATCTGTACTATCAGTACAACTTGATGATGATACTTTTTTTAATATTGATATTTCCAATTCTCATCTGCATTGTGCAAATATTCTGTATGTTTTATACAAATTCCATTTTTCACCACAAACAATGGCATGAGAAAAATTTAATTTTATACTGTGATTAGCATACTATTATTCATAATTAGTGCCTCCATACATCTTGGGTATTTTTTCACTCATTCCAGTCAAAACATTGAAGTTTGCTCTAAGTTTTCCCACTGTGGTTTTTTAAAATTGTTTTTCACTATGGCTTTTAAATCTACATTATTGATTGAGGATTTTGACCTCTTTGAAAGTGGTTTAAACTTTAATAGAACTGTTTAGCTATTATCAGTAGAGTCCCCAAATCTCAAATGCATATACCTTGCTGCCTGTTTCAGGCCCTTGTTTGAACTCCTGAAAGTATAAGATGGAAAGATCACATATTCAAAAGCTTTCCATATTTGTTTTAAAAATGAAAGAAAAATAATAAATTCAGTTATTTTATTTTTATTTTTTTACTATAAAGTAAAGTCGTCATCAGCCAGACAGCAAGGGAGTCTATCCCCTTTTCACTAGCACTAGACCAAGGAGATTGTTTTGGTGTCTGAGGTGGGGCGCCACACCTACCATCAGCTTCTCACTTTACTGCACAGATCCCTGTGCTACTCATACACTAAGTTGGCAAGAGCTGGTATTGAACCAAGAACCGTTTAGTTCAGTCGGACGCTCTGCCGACTGAACTAAACCGGCCCTATGAAATATATATATATAATCAATGTTACATAGTAAATATATACTTTAATACCCTTGGGGAAGGTATGAATCCAGATATTCTCCCTACAGCTATGGGTAAATAGTAGGGTAGACTGGACTCTTTAACTTTGGTATATCTACCGGTTGAGTAGAAGAACTCTGAATTTAAACCTGTTGAATTCCATTTAAAAAATTGACCTTGTGTTGCATCCTGCTCATGTGGAGGGGTTGGTAGATACATATGTTAGTAAAAAAAATGTATACAAATCAGATTACAATATAGCAATTTTGGGAACCTAAACCAAAATGTGTTTTCTAGATTTGGTCTTTACAAACAAATGAAAGCTTTTTACAAATTTTTAGAATGGTGCAATGAATACAAGGGTTGAGGTAATACAGTTTTAAATGACAATCATCTGGAGGTTGCCAGTTCAATCCTGACTACAGATGAAAATAACATTGAATACTTAACATTTGTACCTGGTCATGGTTAACAGAATGAGAACAATCTACCCCAATGGATTAAATAAAGGGTTCCATGAAGGCTCTTGAGTTCGACAAACACCTGAAGGTCAGAAGGCACATTGGCCAAAACATTGTGTATATAACAAAGCTGCAGACAATAGTCTGAAAAATTTGAATAATACAGGAAGAAAATTCATATACAAAAATTCAGCTAAAATATACAAGATCTATTTTTAAAGTTTTTAATTTCTTTTAAATGTTTTAGTCTATTAAAGATATTACATAGATCATGAAGTTAAAATTGTGTGAAACAAAACTGCACTTAATTGTAAACGTTTAAAACTAGTTTTGTGTTGCAACATGTCCCTTAAAAGTTCAATTCTATTGTATTTTCCTGTTTATCTAATCTTTTCAACAAAGAGACCGCCTTAAATTCTGATGTTTTTTCCTTGTACGTTTGTTTATCTTATCTCATTAGATTAGTATAAAATATCTGTGACCATATGTTTAAAAGGAAGAGCAGAGGGGATTTCTTTTTTTTTCTCAGCCCTATTGCTCAACTGACCTGGTGGTCAGATTTTGAGGACTTGTATTTATTTGTATTTCATTTGTTAGTTTCTCTTTAATGCAAAGACGATTAAACAACATTGTTAATTGAAGCCAAACAGCCACAATTGTTTTGATTTGAAAGACATGTCTCCACTTGAGTGTTGAATTAAAAGCAAACATTTTTAATTAACATTTTCAGTAAGAAAGAGCAAGGCAGGTCGGGAAACGCGCCTAAGTCGATGAATGAGAACCGCAGCGACGTAGTCCGGGTAAGTAAGCAACTGCACTCTGCAATTGGCTGCACCACATCAAAGTAAATGACAGAAAATTACTTTTCAATATGTAAATATAATTATTTCATGACAACTTTTTTTTTTCATTTTTTTTTTTGTACATTTCTACAACAAATAGTTAAACGTAATTTAAATGAGTCATAAAATTAAAGGATGAGAACCTTCCTTCTATCAATTCAGCACCTATCAACCTTTGCACTTAGGAAACTGTTTTATGCACTTTAACCACTCCATGACCGATAGTGCACACCAGAAATTTATAATCATCTTCTAATTTGAAAGTTATAATTGCAAAAGTTGTAGGTCGTTTATCATTAACTGGCATAGTGTCTATAAAAGATGACAGGATTATGTATATATTACATCTAAGATAGACTTCATCTCCTTCATATCTGAATTACTTCATCTCTTTCACATCTGAGATAGTCTTAACCTTCTTCTCAGTTGAGATAGTCTTAACCTTCTTCTCAGTTGAGATAGTCTTAACCTTCTTCTCAGTTGAGATAGTCTTAACCTTCTTCTCAGTTGAGATAGTCTTAACCTTCTTCTCAGTTGAGATAGTCTTAACCTTTCATCTCCTTCACATCTGAGACAGACTTTTAATAATTGTCTTATATAAGTACAAACTAAAAATTGTATTGTGTACTTTCCTGTGATTTTGAAATTGACTTAACCCAGTTCAACATTAAATTCATTACTTTTTTTCTTACATATTTAAGTGCACAAAATAAACTTGATGGTAATACATTTGTTTATATCATCATATAATGAAAAAAGAAAAAGTAAAAGTACCTTCTAAAGGGGGAAACACTTGCAACTGCCAGTGTCAAGCCAATACTTTGCTTTCTTTTTTTCCACTCTTTATTGGATTCTTGTTTGTTTGTTCATTAACTGCTGGCACCTTTTCACTTGTGTCAATTAAGGCATTAGCAGCACTTAAGGGAACATTTGCTTGTCCAAAACACCTTTTCTGTAAACACACCTTAAAAATAATTACTTGACTATTTTTTATGTTTTGCCACTTCACTATTGAATTGACTCCCAAAGTCAGCCATGTTTTGTTTTTTTTCTAACATGATCAACCTCCTGGAGTTGAAACCAAAATTCTGTTAACTTTTAACATGGTGGTCCGAAAGTCTTGTCATGCTCCCAATAAGTGCTAATTAAAAAAGTAAAGTTGGTGTGGCCTATTGTTGATATTAGCCAGACAACAAGGGAGTGTATCCCTTTTTTTTCCTAGCACTAGACCAGCACCTGAAGTGGAGTGCTAAACCTTCCATCATCTCCCACTTTACTGTTCAGATCTGTTCTATTCAGTGCTGAGTTGGCAAGGGATAGTATTGAACCTAGTATTGTGTTCCCTAGTTGGATGCTCTACCAACTGAACTAAACCAACGTCTTAATCAATTATAATTACATGTAATAAACTGCTCGAAAGGAAATAGAAAATTCAGTTTACCTCAGTTGGTAGAGCATTCATTAAGGAATCGTAAGGTTCTGGGTTTAATAACTCAGCGCATGAGTAGTACAGCTTGGGTAATCTGATCTGTGTGGTAAAGCATCTGTGGGTTTATAGTTGGTGTGATGCTCCAACACAGCAAAAACGGATCTCCCTGATCTAGTACAAGCAAAAAGTGGATAGACTCCCTTGCTGTTCAGCTGATACTGACAATAGACCACCCAGCAGACTTGACTTTACTATTATATATTATAACTAATGATAATATATATTATTAAGACAAAAGATAATGAAAATTAAAACAATATGTAGGCGTGATAAAACTTTCGGACCATCTTTATACTGACCTTTTTTGACATTATATTCCCATCCGTCATGTTGGTGGGGCTTAGAATATACTGCCTGTATCTCTTGCAGACCCCTCCCTCCAAAAAGAAAGGATTGTGTCCTAAGTATAACACTAAACTTCATCTGATGGTGAGGCTCCAATTTTGCAAATCGGGGAAATGTGGAGTACCATTATTCCCAGGTCCACTCTGACCTGGAGATCTGTTTAAAAATTATTTGGATATTTTGGACAATGTGGAATAGAAAACTTATTCAGCAATAACTTCATAAAAATGTAAATATAAATGTACATTGAATGCAATTTCCTAACCTCTAGATATAAGATAACCTTAGAGGGGTTGGCATACCATTAAAATCAATCAATTACATTTCCATGTCTTGTAGAAAAATGTCTTAAATGTTAGGTTAGTAATGCTCATTACAACCAATGACAAACCAAAAAAAAAAAATGATTTTGAATTAATTCAAAAATACTTCTAAGTTATCTAGTATTTATAAAATCTTCACTACCTACAATGTAAAAATAAAGTAAGAGTAAAGTTGGCAGAGTGGCCTAGTGTCAGTATCGTGTTAGCAAGGAACCTTATTATGTTTTGAGTGATGTGTTCTTCGCTTTTCTCAAATTCATTTTATATCTGGTTGTCTATGGAATCATTTACTATGAGGTTCTTGCTGGGATTTAAAAAAAAATATTAACTGATTTCTAAAGACTGTTGGATGCAACATACATTTGATGAAAACTAATACATTAGTTGAAACATCATTCAAAACAACAAAGATGGAGATACTCATTTAAAAAAACCATCAGAATAATGAAAATACTTTTCAGAACTACTGAAAACAATCACTATTTACCATCTTCCATTTGTCTCAATTTGTTTTTGTTGTAAAATTATATGTTCAAAGTCTCCTTCTGTTTGTCTGATTTTGATAGGATAATGAAACGATGATCAAATTATATAAACATGTTGATTTTGATCATACCGAAGTTGATTATCATTGATTTGGTATTATATAAAATTGATGTGACAAAAAGAGGATTGGCCCTCGAGTATTGGGCATCATTATAGTCTGTATATGTGCAGCTCCACCACCCCTTTCAATCTATTTTGTTTTTGTTTATTTTTGAATCATGGTTTCAAGCCTCTACTTTCTCAATGCTATATTTCAATAGAATCAATATAACAATGCCCAGGATGAATTTAAGAATTTTAATTAGTTTAAGAATTAATTGTTCGTTTGCTGTATTTCATTACATTACAGTAACTGATGATTGAATCTGAGACCAAGTTATATGCAAGTCTTGATTTTCAAATTGCGTTTTGATTGCAATCTCATTAACAAATTAAATATTTTGGCTTATAAATAATCCTACTAAACTATTGAATTGTCTAAACATTTATTTTTAATTAAATGAAATCTTGCTTTGTCAATTTGAGGTGACAGATATAATTTCTATTGAGTGGAATTTCTTTTTCTTTTATAGACAATCAATTAAAGTGAAATTTTAACAGAACTTTCATTTATAATATGGAGTTTTGTCTCATTTTAACTGTTTTTACATATTTCATTTGTTCTAGCAAACATATGCACCCTCCGGGTGCAAGTATTTAAGTTTTAATGTAATGAAATATTATTGAATTAGAAAGGCTAATGAAACTAAATAAGAATGCAGATAAAAAGACTTGAAACAGAGGGGGGTATAATAAAAAAATAGAACATCTGAAACTTACTCTCCCATCACTCCTGTCTTCCATTAGTAAATTTTCCTAATTTAACTATTTAGTTAAAAAAGGAAGTAAAGAATAAAATTAGTTATTCTGGTTAATGGATTTCTTTTAAGATTTATCACCAAGATTTTTGCTCATATTCATTAAGATAAAAACAAACAATTAGAAATCAATAATACTAAGCACATATTTATTAAAATCAAATTTTTACTATCAATACGCAAATTAGCCTTCCCATTCACACTGTAAACCGCTATTTTGTTGTATATATAAATATAATTGTATGTTATCAGTATGTAGATATGGTCAACAGTATTGATTATGTAAAACAATTTTAATAATTGAGGTTTAAATAAAAATATAATCATGGAGACTTTGACATAAATAACTAAGGGAATTGTGACTTGAATAGTAATCTAGTTTCAGTTACAGACAGAAAAACGCAATTTCCATTATAATAAGTTGCTTTAAATTGAGCCAACTGATAAATTTTCAAACTTTTTGTTTACCAACCAAAATATTTTTTTTCATAGTTTTGTTTTATTAGAAAATGTGTTATGTAATCAATTGTACACTGGTAACCACCATTTTGTCTGTTTTGCAATGAAAAATATTTTCTGCTTGATTACATTTGTCATTATTTTATTGAAAGATTTTTTAAATTTCTAATAAAACATGTAAAAGCAAAAAAAAAAACAACCATCTTTGTGTGTTGTCATTTTTTTTGTGCTCTGATTTAAAAAATATATAAATGGAATATAATTGAATATTTGACAATGTATTGTAATATTCAAATTTGTTTTCCAAGTTTTCAAATTGTTCATTGTTCAGTGTATTTTTATTTTAATTTTCATGTTTGAATTCTTTAAATATCTGATCAACTTTTTAGTTCAGTTCAGTTCAAGATTTTGATTAGAAGTTTAGAAGACGGAATTCAATAAAAAATTTGAATAAAACAACTTCAAATGATTCAATCTCTTTTTCTAATAGTCCTGCTAGCACAAACTATTGATATCATTATTACATTGTTATGGTGCCAGTTTCTTTTTTTTCTTTTCTTTTTCTTCTTATTTAAAAAAGGAATAAAAGCAAGTAATCATTTTTTCAGCAAAAACAATTTAATTCTCTACTATCAACTTTTCAATATTCTCACAGGTACCAACACAACATAGCCATTTTTCTTCTCCCTCTGATAGAAGTTGTTTTGTTTTGATTCTCAGATTATTCAAGCTTTGAAAGAAACATTTAACTTGGATTCATAACAGGATATTATTTCAGTTATTTTATAAATCTCAATTAGGATACTAACTCTGTTCTATGATAATTATTACATTTTGTTGATATATACAAATGTGACAACTAGTATGAGACATAGGTAGTATATTCATTTAAACAAGAATTTTCTTTTATATAAAAATAATTGTGTGATAGAATTAAATAACCATTTTTAGTACATTAGTAAAGTCTTCAGAGTGGCCTATTGTCAGTATTAGCCAAATGGCAAGGGAGTCAATTAGCTTTTTGCTGGCTCTAGACCAGGGAGATTGGTTTTACTGAGGTGGAGCACCACACCTACTGTCAGCTCCCAGATGTTTTACTTAATCAGATTACCCAATCTGTATCACTTATTCACTGAGTTGGTGAAGACAAATATCAAACCCAGAACCTTTTGATTCCTAGGCAAATGCTCTACTGACTGAGCTAAACCTGCCTTTATTTAAAACTTTGACTTGGGCATTGGAAATTTGAATATTTTTAGATAATCAATACACCAAACCTGAGCAAATATCGTTCTAAAACCTACTCAAAATTACAACCCTATCAGTGAGGCTTAGAATATGCTAACTGTATCCTCTGCATAGGGGTAAGACCTTCCCCTCCAATAAAGGGGGGGGGGTTCATTTTTACTAAGTCTTGTAAGTCAGTTACCAATTAAACTTTTTATAGAATATCTTCAACTATATGTAAATTTAGTTATCATAGTACTGACTGTTTATGGCTTGTAAATAAATTCATATTTTTAAAATAGAGTAAGGACAAAATGGCTAACGGTACATTTCTTTTGTAGGTTATCCTTAATAATGTTATACATACTTTTTCTTTGGATGTTGTTGATTTTTTTTTTTTTTTTTTTTTTTCATTTATATCAATTATGCAATTAATTTGGAAAAATGTGTAAGTTATATTCATATCATCGCACAATACCATGAAGCTAAGAGGTCCAGAAACAAGCGGTGGCAACAAAGCACCGGAAAATCAACATCTTCATGGACAGCCTTCACATGCGACATCTGTGGTCGAGAATGTTTTTCGAACATTGGACTTCACAGTCACAGGAGGCGCTATAACTTCAGGGGCACAAGAACTATATAGTCTTCCGAGACTGCAATTCTAATGAAATGAAGGAATGAATGACTTATATCATAGATATAATAGATTGATGGATTTTAGAAAAGAACTATTATTTATTCTGTTTATAATTTTAATACTTATTTTCTTCATTGTGATAATTGTCTTTGTTTAGTTGTTGGCTTATTTAAATGAATTTCTATTTTTTATTTATTTATTTTTTTTTTTGACAGTCAATTATTGAGAGTGAACATATGACTGTGGATTTTGAGACTGGAATAATTCCACTGTCAAATGGAATCCCAGCAGTAAATAGTCGGACGTCTGACCTGTTCAAGTAAGTTGGTTTCATATTTTATTGATGGTGATTAACGCTTTTTAGCTTGTGAAAAATGATATACTAATATGTGACATTGTAGTTGATATTAAGATGAATAATCATTGATTCTTATTAATGTTTTTTGCTTTGTTTTTTGGGGGTTTTTTGTTTTGATTTTTTTACTAACACCCTCACATTTGTTGCTCTTCATTCTAACTTTAGAAATGTATATATTTACCCAACCCCTCAACTACGATCAGGATGTGACACAAGATCTATTTTTTAAGCATAGTAAAGATGGTTTGAATTCAATTTTCCTTTTCCTAGACTGTTTGTCTAACCAATGTCTGAAAAACCCAATCTACTTTACAATTTACCCATAGCTGTGTGGAGAACTGGTGTATTCATGCCTTTCTCAGGGGTATTAGTGTGGAGTGAAGTGCAAGCAGCTTTGTCCAGGATTTGAACTCTGATTGCCGATTCCATTTCCTTTGATAATCGTTATGCTAAACATGGTTCCTGATTTTAGAAATGTAAATCTCAAGTATTCATGTGACTGCAGCAGGAATCTCCTTAAAAACTGACCTTGTATCACATTCTGCTCATGTATCAGTCAATAAATACAAAATGGAGGCGCGCGGTCTAATGGTTAGAGTCATAGGAAATGGACTCGTCAACCAGAGTTCAATTACTGGACAAAGCTGTCAGCAGAGGTTAGAGAACACCAAATGTATCCCTTGCAGAGGTGTTGAGGCTCCAGTTCTGATGCTCTAAGAAAGTCTAGAATACACCTTCATTGTCATTATTCCCTGGTCCGCTCTGACCCAGAGTGGTAGATCAAATAGATCAGTTTGAAAATTATTTGTATTTGATTGGAATACTTGTTACCGTATAACTGTAAATTATTTTTATTAAAAAGAGTTACTTGAAGCTATAATTGTTTACTAAGGATTATTATTAGTTACTTGAGACCATATAACTGTTAGAAATGAGTATTATTAGGTAGAAACAATTACTTGAAACCATTTTTTCTTTAGAATTCTTTCCATAAATGTAACCTCGGCATTGCCTGGAATTGGTTTCTTGCAAAAAATTATTTAATCTCACAAAAATATTTATTTTGAGGCCATTCAAAGTGACAGCAAATCAAACAGTTTGCTTCAGGCTTGAACAGAGTTCAGTTATCAAACTTTTGGTGGCTGAGAAGTGAAGACCATGTGAAATTTTCTGAAGAATGGGTGATACATACACAGAAGCATGTTTTAGTAAAAAAAAAAAAAAAAAAAAAATGTTTACAAATGGTCTAAACCTGAGTTTTCCACTACAAACCTGAGACAATCCATGAAGTAGAAATACACTGACTCTGCGGTAAAGAAAAAGTTTAATAAAGAAGTCTTCTGTGAGATGAAAGGACCTATCACTCTTGATTTTCTTGGAAAAGGTGCAACTGAAAATAATTCTTCCTATTGCCAACTTCTTAGGCAATATTCACCTTATTTATTGAATGACCTTCATATAAAGAGATTATAATGGACATAGAATCTTTTTAGATTAAAAAAGTTTTATTTGCATTGATATTTTCTTTTAACGTTAAATGTTTTTCATCGTAAACTTTTGTCGGTGGTTGGTCTAAACTTGTCTTTGTGACCATGTCACTTGACCTCTCTTGTGTTTGTCATCAGGAAGTGACCCAGCCACCAGAACAAACAAACAAACAAACAAATAGTCCTCTGTTCCTAACGTCGGTTATTGATGACCCATCCAAGTAACAAAGTGTATCCTACTTCCGATATATATTTTATTTTTTTTTTATTTTTTTTTTTTTTAAGTGCTTGTTATGTTAGACCAGGCCTGACACCCATGGAACAACAAACAACAATACAGAATCAACTATTATTTCCGACCTTTTGTCCATTCAACTTCACTGCTTGTTTGTTTGTTTACACTTTTTTTTTCCTCTTGCCAAACATGGACTATTCAATCAAAGTTGCCTTTTTTCCCTTAGAAGCTCAACCCAAGATGATTGTTTGGTCCCCTACTTTCAGGTGACTTGAAATCCTTAAGAACATTACCATAATTGCAATGCCTGTCAGTAATCGTTTACAATTTCTATAGTGAGGCGGGTGTAGTGGCTAACGAGCTGAACATAGGAAGCGAGTTTGAATTCCAATCACGCTATTACATTCATTTTCAGACTGATACTCTTGGGAAAAGTAGGAGCCCCTTCATTTCCCTAGCTATGGGTTAGATAGTACCACTACTGTCCTTCTACAAGGATGGCTTTGGCATTAAATAACCCATGAAGGTTTATATGCCATTAAACAAAGAAACCAAACCAAACCAATTTCTTTTGTGTATTGGTGAACTCTCTTAATTTTGAATGTTTTCCTCTCATTTCTTTTTTCTTTTCTTGGTTATCATTTATGTCTTCAGGGCCAAGTTTTAAAAAGTTATCCATTGAGCTATGAAAGTAAAATTATTCTGCAAAAATCTCATAATCAAGAGAAAGAACATTTATACAGACAGACCCTGGCACATGATTATAATTCACCAGATATCTGCTTGTTATTTCACAAATCATTATCAACATCAGCAGCTTGTATTGACAGCACAGATTCCTATGACTTTCTCTTGCCACCCATCCCTATCAGTCATTACTCTTGGCAGGTTTTCTGCACTGCATCCAGAATTTTTTTTCCATGCAATCAATATGAAGGACCTATTTGAAAATGCCAACCAGGGTGATGTTTTGTTCTACTTAAATTATACTAAAAATTATAAATGTGATCAATTACCATACAAAAGTAATTGACAAATATCCCAGAGGATTCTAACATATACTTAAAACAAAATAGTTTTTTTTAAATAAATCAACTCTTAGTGTTTAATATATGCCACTTTTTTAAGTTATTTTTTGTTTCCTGCATTGCTACTGTATCTCTTAGGGAGTAGTCTATATGTCTGCCAAGACTTTTTATTGGGTTTTCTTGTATTGTTGGGATAAATTTCCCTGACAGTTTGAAATGTTCTTTCTCTTGTGTTTTGCTCTTTGTGAAAATGAGTGACCAAGACATAAACAACTGCACAAAAATAAAAATAAAAATACAATGTATGCAATTCCCTAACTTCTAGGCATAAAATAACCCCAGGTTAGTAGACCTGCCATTAAAATCAATCAATCAATTCAATGACTTTTGAGTTTTGTTTGTCAGACAAGCTGATCCAGATTCTAAAATAGTAATTCTAATTCAACGTTTTATTGCAATAGACTTATCTAAATTGCAAATGATTGGCTCTGTTTGGGTTTTTGTTTTTTTTTTTTTTTTTCTTCTTCCATTTTAAACTGTCTAGTTATGAAATAAATATCTTGCTTATTAATATGTACATATTTCTGTTACATCATAGTTGTTACATTTGCATATAGATATCATGCACTACATGTAACAACTATTATAGAACCCTGTCCTATCGGTGGAGCATAGAATATGCTGACTATATCCGCTGCTGAGGGATAAAACCCCCACCAAGAAAGAGGTATCCTGGGTACAATACTCAACTGCGTTTGATAGTGAAGTTCCAGTTCCAGAGATCTGTGGAGTGTGCCATTACTCACAGGTCTAGTAGTAGTAGTAGTAGTACCTGTTATGGTCCTGTCTATGGGTCAAATATATTTGTTTAAAAAATATTCATTTTCATTGGAATATTTGATGCCATATAACTGTAAATCGTTATTTATTGAAAATAATTACTTGAAGCTATAATTGTTTACTAAGTATTAGTATTATTGTAAGTTACTTGAAATAATATATCTGTACAAAGAAATGACTATTATTAAATGGAAATAGTTACTTGAAACCATATAGTTATTAGATAGGAATACTTGAAGCCATACTAATGTGTGCAAATTATTTGTATCAGATAGGAATACTTGATATCATATAACTGTGCAAAAAAAAACTATTTAAAAAAAAAGTACACACAAATGTAAATATGAATGTGCAATTAATGCATTTCCTTAATCTTTCAGCATAAAATAATCCTATACAGGTTGATATGGCATTAAAATCAATCACATTATGTAACAAGTAGTCAATTTTAACTTTATTATGATTCCAATAGAGTACCTACATTATTTTACTGTATATAAAGCCATTATTTTTATTCATTGGATCTCTAAAAAGAAAATATGAAAGCTACTACTTCCCAGTTTATTATTTCAATTCTCTTTTCTTTGTTTTTTTTCAATTCGGTTTCAATGGAATATAGAGTATTATTGGTTTCTATTACCATAAAGATTGTATTAAAATCTTTGATCTCTTGAAAAAATATGGATTTATGTCAAAGAGAAAAATCAGTTAAATAGAATTTTTCTCTCAATGATTTTCTGTCAACAATTTCCATTTGACGTAAACAAAAGCTTGGAAATTCCATTCCAGACAGATCCGCTTGGCCCATCCCATTTTTTATGGTCTTTTATCACTTAAGAATTTTTATATTTCTTGTATAAATTCATTAAATTGGCTGTGATGTAATTTAATAGTTTGACTGAGTCACTTTGTTATTGTTTGGTTTTACAGCATATCAACCCTTGTTGGGTTATTTAATGCCAAAGTCATTCACTCTCTCTTTTTTTTCTTCTTTTTTTTCCCCAAGCAGAGTGGACAGCTAGGGTGTCTATCTCCTTTTCACTAGTGCTAGATCAGGGAGATTGTTTTTGCATCTAAGGTGGAGTGCCACACCTACCATCAGCTCCCCACTTTACCGCACCGATCCATTCTGTGATATTCATGCACTGAGTTGAGGGCTGGTATTGAAACCAGAATGTTGTGGTTACTAGGCGGATGCTCTACTGACTGAGCTAAACCATCCCTTTAAACCAGCTGTACTCTGCTTTAAAAATTGACTTTGTCTCACATTTTGTCATGGTGGGCAAATACATACAAAAATCAGATTATAACGATGTAGATAAGTTATCTTTGAAATATTCACGGTATATTTTGGTAATATTTATTTGCTTCTGATTCTTTCCTTCAAATGTGGGGTGGGCAATATTTTAGTCATATATATGCACTGTTTGTTGACAATGAGGTAAAATGTTCATATTTCCTTGCGTAGGCAGCAACTTCCTTGAATCTTGGTAGATAAACAAGCTCTCAAGTCACAAAGTGAACGAGGTTAGTGATGACCACTGGTTCTCGAGATGCAAAATATAAGAATAAATTAGAAAAAGAAGAAAGGAAAAAAAGAAATATTGAGTGTACCTATAGACTTATAGTAAATATCAGACATTTGAGTCATCCTGTTGTTTGATAGCTGCTGTTTCTGAAAAGACACTTGCCAGTGCAAGGACACTGAAACTTCACCAGACAGATCTGTCATTATCAGTGTTGTTGCTTTTCTTTCTTTTTTTTCCCTCTTGTCTGATACTTGATACATTCTTTTTTTATTGTGAAAATAAATACTTTTTAGAGACTTTGCAAATTGCTGGCAACTTTTATGAAGGTAGAATATCTAAGAGCAGATTTTTAAAAATCCATCAATAAATGTTCAATCTTTGGTAATTCCTAAGCCATACCAGAAGAATATATATAAAAAAATAAGAATAGATTAGTGAAATAAAACACTAATTAGGTCTGAGCCTATTCTAGTAGTGACCACCCTAAGCGGATTTAACAGGTTTGAATTCAGAGTTTTCATTCTCCTATACTGGTTGCCTAACCAAGGTTAAAGAGCCCAGTTTGTCCTACTATTTACCCATAGCTGGAGGGAGAGTAATTGGATTCATACCTTCCCCAAGGGTATTAGCACTATGGGAACTGTAGCTTCATCCAGGATTTGAACTCGGGCCAGCGAATCCATTTCCTATCCATTCCACCATATGCCTCCAACATTCATATATATATATATATATATATATATATATATATATATATATATATATTTCACTCTACTTAGGTATCAAGCATTCTTTACATTATAGCTTAGACAGACCTAGTGGTATATATTTTTTCTTTTGGCCAATTGCTGTCATGTCAATCGATTGTTTTTGTTTAGTGTGACGCTCTTGGGGTTTTTTTGTAGTATATTTTTACTTGAAAATTATTTTTCTGGTTTTTCCTTACCGCAAGGGTTTACTAGTAGGATTAGTATAGAATGAATATATATATATAATCAACCCCTCCACACAAGTTGGATATGGCATATGATCACTTTCTTAAGCAGAGTTTAGCAGGTTTTAATTCAGTTTTCCTTCTCCTAACCAAGGTTAAAGAGGCCAATCTGCCCTACTATTTACCCATATTTGGATGCATACCTTTCCCTAGGGCATTAGCACAATGAGAAAAGCAAACATCATCCAGGATTTGAACTGTGGTTGCCGAGTCTATTTCCTTTGGTGATAACCATTACACCATGTGCCTCCTGGGGAATAACTTAAAATGCAAGGCCAGAGTTTGGACTTTGGGATTTAACCCTTGAAGCACTTGTAGCATAGTGGTTATTGAAGTGAACTCGGCTACCCGAGTTTAAATCCTGAATGAAGCTGTTTGCATTATACTTTGCACTAATACCCCTGGGGAAGGTATAAATCCAATTCTCCCCCTAGCTATGGGTAAATAGGACAGACTGGGCTCTTTAACCTTTGTATGGTAACTGGTCTTGGAAACAGGGGGCAAATTTTGGCTTTGCATACTAGATTGAAGTATATACAAGATCTTTTCAGCTGGATAAGGACAATCATTCCTAAATATCCTATCCATAGTGTAGGTCAGAGTAAATGAACAAGTGGGTTGATATATATTATATCTTTATTAACAATAAAGAAAGGAAGGAATTTGGGGTGTTAGCAATGTTTGGGAAAAATTCACATGGCATATATACAGTTCTTATAAGTAAGAGTCCTTAGAGAAAGAATAGAGATACAAATTATCCAAACATATCCTTTTAATAGTTAAATATAAATTGTTTTCAAACATTATAATTATGTTTAACAGAATGTTTTAAGATTAGAAATAATTGTTATAACCCAGAATGTTAGGAATAATAAATAATAATACAAAACAGTTAAATGTATTTTTAAACTCAACAATATTTGTTTTTATTTCTCACTAACCATGGTACAGGAGGATTGATATGGAGTAGACATTAACTGTCCATACATGTGTGTTCATGCAGCCATTTTGTTTTTTTTCTTCTTCTTCTTGATCATGCTCTGTTGGTGATGTTGCTTTGTACTACTCTTTTACTAAAGAGTGATATCATTTGTTAGGGGAGATAACTCTCCCCTAACAAACATAACTTTAAAAAAAATTTTAAATTGAGACATCTGCTGAATTAAACTAAGCTGAAGGTTGGATCTGACCCATGGGCTATATGTTTGACAACCTCTGGTAAAAGCTCTTAAATAATGGTGATTACAGCAAAGACGGTAATTTTGCTTTTTAAAAAGTTTTTTTTTTTTTCACTAACAATTTAGTGTGGTGCCAATATGTCTATCAAACTCATGGGGTCAAAAAGTATGTGTGTCGTATTTCAGCTTAATCCATCTAGTAGTTTTATTGTCTGTGCTGACACACAAGCACATGGTTAAAATGAAATGTTAATTTGATCACCAAAACTGCTATAGAGAAAATTCAGTATTAACTACACTAACAGAAAATAACATTGCAACACTCTGATTGTGTTATAAGAATTAGTGGATATTAGTTTGAAACCAACACTGTCCTTATCATGCATTAGAGCATCCATAGATACCCTAACACTGAATGATTGGTAAAGAAAAACAGATAATTCGCATGAACTATACACATATCAAAGTTTAATAAATATGACATGTAGCAACAAATAAACAGAATTCATATATCCCAAACAAGTTAACAGTACAGTATGTTCCATGAACAAACAGTGTAATAAAGAAAGGGTTAGTAAAGACTTACAGTGTTCATAGCTATTTTGGTAGGTTGCATTAAATACTATGCCGAGGTTGGAGACTAATTGTCGCTATTCTGTTCTACAAACAGAGCTGAGATAGATAATCTTTTTGCTTAACGAGCAAGGACCGAAATGAGGTTGTTGTCCCTACAAAGAAAGGGAACAAAAAGATTTAAATTTCTCTCTCTACAATGTGTTACAGTTTACTCCAGATTAAACATGCAAGTAATATAGTTGTATTGTAGTAAATGGTCTCACATATATAGATAATAATGGAGGTGCACTTGGGGTAATGGTTATCATCATAGGAGATGGAATCAGCAACCAGAGTTCAAATCCTGGACAAGGCTGTTTGCATTTGACTTTGCACTAATGCCTTTAGGAAAGGCATGAATTCATCTGTTCTCCCTCCAGCTATTGGTAAATATTGGGCAGACTGGTTTTTTTACCCTTGTTAAGGCAACCAGTTTAGAAGAATGAAAACTCTGAATTCAAACCAGGTTTACTCTGCTTAAAAATTGATGTTGTGTCTCATCCTACTCATGGCCATGGGGTTGGGTAAATGCATACAGATCAATATAGGCACAGGTTCCAAAATAAAGGGTGCATCAGTCGTACTCAGAACCTATTAATGTCAATTAATTGATTGATTTTAACAGTGTGCCAACCTATCTGAGATCATTTTATTCTCGGAGATTAGCGAATTGTGTACATTGTATTTTTATATTTGTTTTTTGTGTAGTTATTTCTTAAGAGTTATCTTGCTTACAGTTATATGATAACAAGTATTCTTATCTAATACAAATAATTTGTGCACAGCTGTATGGTTTCAAGCACTCCTATCTAATACTAATAATTTATACACATTTGTATGGTTTTAAAAACTTCTATATAATAATCATTTGGATGCACACAGTTATATAATTTAGATTAACTAATAATAAAAATCCTTAGTAAACCATTATAGTTTCAAGTAACTCTTCTTACTACACATACCATACAAGGTGTGTCATAAAAGTATCAAGATTGAAGCTGTATTTACCAAGATATGTATTTACCATGTATCCCACATATACAGGTCAGCCACTAGGCCCTATTAATGTGGGACCACCCATGAACCGAAGCTCATGGGTGGCAGGTGCAAAAATAAACCCAGCCCTGCCCCTTTAAATCAAGGGGGCAGGTGTTGCCTGGGGGGATGGTCCCCTGAGATCAACGTTGTTAACTTCTACAGTCCAGGGCCGAAGCCACTGGACCGCCGCCCAAGGGCAGGAGATAGAAATGAACAATAAATGGAACGTTTTTTTGTTTTTTTTTTTTTTTTTTCAGAATACAAGGTGTGTCATAAAAGTGCCGAGTTTAAAGCTGTATTTATCAAGATAGAAATGAACAATGAATGGAACATTATTTTTTTTCAGAATACAAGGTGTCAAAAAGTACAAAAAATCTCGATATTTTTTTGACACCCCTTGTATACAGTTTAAAATTGGTGTAATCCTTGACAATGTTTTTCTATTTTTTTTTTTTTTTTAATCATGAATCATAATAAATGACAATTTTTTTTTTTTTTGTTCAATTTTGATTTTTTTTTCTTCAACTGAAATTGTTTCACCAGTTTTTTTTTTTTTTCCGTTTTTTTCTAAACTTCAGCACCTTATCGGCTTCAAAAATATTACATGAAAAGTAAGATTCTTTCCCCCTCAGCATTTTCCAAGCTGTCAAATATGTTGAAGAATGCAATTTCTTAATATCTAGATTAACATTGTTATCATTATTTCCATCATGTTTTCACAAATGGCTAATCTCATTTTAGCAGCTGAAAATAGAGATTGCCCATATTAGTCCAGGTGAAAAGTGCAGTAAGGGTACCCAGAAGCCAGGCTTTTAAATTTTAGACTTTATTTTTCTGATGCAGGTATCATTCCCCAATGATATTTGCATCGGAAAAATAAGGTCTAAAAAAAAAAGGTTGGCTTCTGGGTACCCTACTGTGCCTTTTAACCTGGATTATATTAGAAATATGATGACTTGATGCAAATGTCAATCTAAATAAAAACTGTCGGCAAGCTTCTGTGTATTTTCATTTGTTTTCGTTTCTGTTTTGTCCATTTTCGTGATAAAGCTGTGAGAGAAACTAAATAAAAACAAAAAGAAGAAAGGAAACCTAAATGCAAATCAGATCAAAATCTACATTTTCCTTCTCTGCTCTATTTAATGTCAGAAAAAAAATAACTTCATTACTAATCTTTTTTTCTTTTTAGTACAGATATTTATCAACATGTGTGAATAGAACTTTAAGATTGGGAAAGAAAAAAAAAAAAAAAGCTAATCATAAAAATCTAATTTTTTGTTATTCGTACTCTCCATTGTTATAAATACTCGGGTGATTCAAAATTTTTGCAATATTTTAGTAACATGAGACACAATTCGTCAGCTCTGAATGCTTTTTGCATGAAGGTAATGAACCACACAAGACTGCGAGGGACCAAGTTCACCTGATACTCAGTGCTACTCACTGAATTTGCCACTATAGCTTGGAGCATGGTCTCAAAATCCACTCTTGTAAGGCACCTGAGCTTCAGCCTCTGAGCCAGTGAGTGAGCTAACATAAATCGTGTGGTGCCAGGGGGTTGTCTCCCCAGGCAGTACCTGCCCCTTCGTCTAAAAAATAAAGGGCTTGGTTTATTGCACAGTGCCTGAGGCACCCCAAAAGCTGGAGGGACACACATCTTTTTTTTGTACTGGCCATTACATGAGCTTCACTTTGTGTGTGACTCTCCTCATAAAAATGGGTTTATGCTAATCTGGCCTGGTGGGAGACCCTCAAAATAAACCTGACCCTACCTGAGTTCTTGCAACCAGAGTGAAATTTCTCAAACCATCTGGTTACTGTACTGTAATCAACTGTGCTTTCACTTAGTGCACAACAAATGTTTTTTTTTTGCTTCTGTGGTGTTATGGCCCAGTTCAAACTCGTAAAATATAAGTTTCCAGAATTAGACTACATTGCACCTTTATCTGTACAGCTTTTATGTCACTCAAAGAGTGAAGCAAAACACAATGTGTCAACACACCAACTACCACAATACTACCAACTACATTGGGTACCTTCCATGGCTTGAACTGCTTTGGTCATGGGATATATGTGCCCAGGGTCAATGCAAGATAATTTGGCACCCTAGGTAAACCTTTTAGATGTGTGTGCCCTCTTGAAAGTTTTAAATGGTTTTACCCATTACTACATCATTTCAAATTGTAGGACAATTTATCAATGCCTTTAAATAGTAAATTAATTGGCCGATTCAGCCACCGTTGTTTTGGAATAGTTTATAAATACAAGTTGTGATCTTCAGCACACTCACAAAAATATGCCAACAAGAAATTGAGTTGAAAAAAAATAAATACCCATTAAGTATGAATAAAACAAAATGTCTTTGGCATAAAATAACCCAACATGGGTTGACATGCTGTAAAATCCAAGAAAATAAACCATGGTGGGTACCTATCATAGCTTAAACTGCTTTGGTCAAGTGATTTATGCATCAGAAACTAGCACCTACCAAAATATTGTCAAACTTTTGACTCCCCCTTGTAAATATAAATCAGATCAAATCTACATTTTCCTTCTCTGCTCTATTATCAGAAAAAAATAACTTTATTACTAATCTTTTTTTCTTTTTCGTACAGATATTTATCAACATGTGTGAATAGAGCTTTAAAATGGGGAGAGAAAAAAAATGGCTAATCAAAAAAATCTAATTTCTTGTTATTCGTACTTTCCATTGTTACAAATAATAAGAGGATTTTTTTAATTTTTTTATCTTAAATAGAAAAATAAACAAACAAAAAACATGAGATTTTGTGTATGCATATGTGCTTTATTCATACTTTTTCTATGTGTGCTTGCATGGATGTATTTTTTTGGTGTGTATGCTTTAAACGTGTGTATTTTTATGCATTTTCTCAATGTGCATGTACGTAATATTTATCCATCTGTATGTGTGTCTGTATGTGCATATTCATTGATAATTGGGTATTATTATAAACGATTCTATTCAACCTGACCCCCTCCCCAGCAACCCCCACCCCATAGAATATTCATGACAAGTGATTTGAAGTCATTTCTAATGACTTCTCAATGTTTCATGAGAATATAATAGTAGAAATTTTATTAGATTTTATGTCTAAGATTTCTTTAAAAAAAAAAAAAAAAAAAAAAAAATGGCTGACAGTGTTTTGATTCTTTTGTCTGTCATCTGCCAGTCATCATTAACTCAATTAGATGATTTCTTGTTTGTTTTCAAGCTGAGAATTTTCTTCTACTTCATTTTCTCTTGTGAAATTTTTTTTTACCTGGCTGGCTAATTTGGGATTTCTGATCAAGTCAGTTCAACAACTGACCTGTCTTGAATATGGTACAGAAGAAACAAAAATACACCAAAACAGGTGGACTTTACAGTATAAACAAAAATATCTTCGATTCTTCTTTTTTTTTTTTTTTTTTTTTTTTCTTTCTTTTCACCTCTTTGACATGCAACTGTCTATTTCCATATCCTTTTCTCTTTTATCGCCTCTCTCTCTCTCTCACTCATTGTTCTCTCACCAACTCTCACTCATATTTTTTAATCACCTTGTCTCACTCATATCTTTTAATCACCACCTTTTATCACTCATATCTTTTAATCACCACCTTCTCTCACTCATATTTTAATTACCTTCACTTGCTAATGTATTTTAATTAGCACCTCTCTCTCTCTCTCTCTCTCTCTCTCTCTCTCTCATATTTCACCAAGTTTGGTAAATGTGGCAAGAATAAAGGTTTGTTATTTATTTCTTGTGTGTATGTGTCCCTGACTTTTATGTTTAAAATTCTAAAATGAAATGTGTATTATATATAAATAATTATAGTACTTGTAAATATATTTTGCTGTTTTGAAGGTAATGTCCGCTTTTATTACCCCGTTAAATATGAAATTGGCCATTATTTTTTTTAAATCGTGTAACAGCTGAGTTATTGTCTTAGGGTAGATGAAAAAATATACTTTCAATTCTATGTACCTTTTTTTTTTTCTTTTTTTTTTTTTTAAGATTAATTGCAAGTTAGAACAGTCAGATTTGGTAGTCACCATAGAACAATGGTTAGCAAGGCAATCTGGCTGAGCATTTACCCATAGAATGAATTCTGTCTTCATTTAACATTTAGAACCCTAGGTTTGCCAAACTCATAGCCAGAAGATCTAGGCTGAAAAAATAACTGAAAATGTATAAAGTGTAATCATTTTATGGGCAATAACAATGTAGAAATGGGGATTACTTGCTGAAATTACTACTCAATGGTGAGTTTGATCTCCCCCATACTTACAACATGTGAACTATCCCATGATGGTGTAATGGTTAGCAAGCTCAACTCGCAAATCCATTACTAATCAATAGTAAGTTCGATCTTTGCTGGATGCCTCATACTTGTGACCTTGTGTCACATCCTACCTGTGGCGAATAGAAAGGGTAAATACCTATTCTTATAACCCAAAGCCCATCATGGTGAAAGCCAGCAGCTCATTGTTGAAAAAGTAGCTGAAAATATAAAATGATTACATTATTTTATAGGCAATAAGTAATGCAGAAATGGAGATTACCTGTCTGAATTAAATCTGACCACATATAGAAATTTCTTTGTAAATGCACAAATATCAGCCATTCAGTTTCTGAGAGTTAAGGTACATCTCTAATAATAAATGTGAATGTCAGTGTGTCACATTCTTTCAACTTCACTCCTAGAGGCCATAGCCCAATATATCATACAATTTTGGAATCAGGCCAACTCTGTGAGCAAATTAGAAATATTCCAGGCTAAATCTGGACCCACAATATTGAAATTTTGAATTCCCAAGTTTTAATTAGTGATTGTTTTCGATGTTTTTTTTTTCTATTTTTCCATTTCTGCAACAATTTTTTCTGTGTGATGATAATTTTTATATAATTGTTCTGATCAAAACTCTTAATTGCTTGAAAAATATTGTTCAGGTTTAATAAAAATTTATTTTGTACTCATTGTTGGACCAAACACCTGATCAAGAGCCCTTCAGGAGCTAGCTTAATTGCTGCCCGATAGGGTGGCTTTTAAGCTTGTATTAAGATATTCTAGTTTACTTTTCACAATCTGCCTAATACAATTGCAGTTTAACAACATTGAATTAATGTAATTAAAACCATTATAATTCTTAGCTGTTGTGCATGTAGAAACTTCTTTATTTGTGAATTGTCCCGTTTTCTTATTGTGTTTTTTGTTTTCTTCTAGCAGTAGCAGACCAACATCCATTGATGGTTCTGGCTTGCCTAATGGTCGACAGCTTCCTTCCCCACCAGGGAAACTAAATAATAATCCTCTACCAGACGTGGCAATGGTTGATCACCCATCGAATGGATATTTAACGAACAGTCGGATCAGTTGTCACGGGCCGTGTCAAGAAAATGAGGAAGAAGAAGACGATGATCCATATGATCATCTCGGTCAGCCCAACCCCCCAGGCACAAATGATGATGATGATGACGATGAAGACGATGCTTACGACCATGTGGGGAAAGCCACCATCGTTAAAAAGAGTGGCTGCATCACGATCACGCAGGCGGACTTCAATAATTATGGCAGTGAGCAACTTTATGCCTCTGTCGACGGTGAAGAGGACAATACGTATGCCTCACTAAAAATGTCAGGAAAGAAGCGTGCCCCTATTTCCTCGGTCGTTTCACCATCCGAAAGCAACACGTTCAGAGATGTCTCATACAGCATCGTACCTGGGGAGGACTTGGATGACCCTTACTCAAAGATATCTGGCGAGAGTGCAAGCACTAAACCAGACGTGGAAGACCCTTATGCCAGTGTTGACACCAGTCGGAACGGCGGCGGAGGGGGAGCAGCTACTGCCAGCAATTTGGTCCCTGAACCCACTTCCCCCTTGTGTGCATCACCGGTTGACGGACAGCCTCGTATCATTGAGGATGATTATGCCATTGTAAACAAACCCCGTAGAAGCACCAGCCCTGTCAGTCTCCCCGTCATAGAACCAATGGAAAATCCTGATCTTCAAATTCCCCCACCTGAGCCCCCACGGGCTTACATTGATGAAGATATTGAAAGTAATCATTCTTCTCCTGAAGAAAATCTTGAGGGAGCTGTCGGGGGAGGTCTACCAGCGGAGGCTGTATTACAACCAGGTGAGTACTTTGCCAATATATATATATATTTTTTTTTTTTTTTAGTAAAACTGTAGAAAATAGATATTTTTATAGTAATGATGAATGAAATATGTCATTATTGTGTATTAGGAACCATTTGATAAAACCATCAGAAAAAGAAGCTATTTTTATAGTAATGGTGAATGAAATGTATCCTGATTTTATTTTAGGAACTATTTGATGAAACTGACAGAAAAAAGATATATTCTTAAAATAATGATGAACAAAATGTCATTATTGGGTTTTAGGAACTATTTCATGAAACTGCCACACAAAAAAGATCTTTTTATAGTACTGATGAATGAAATATGCCATTATTGTGTTTTACAAACTATTTTAGGAAACCAACAGAAAATAGATATTTTTATTGTACTGATGAATGTAATATGTCATTGTGTATTAGGAACTTTTTTTAAAATTTTTTTAGAATAACATGCCATTAAAATCCAGAAATCTCTTTCCCATTAAGCAGCCAATAAAAGCAGAAATCCAGCCTAACACACCAATGATCTTTTGACTGTGGAACGAACCAACCAATTTTTAATTTTTTTCACTCATTTTTGTCTATAGTAATGAAAATTAATCTCTATAAATTCTGTTGGATTAAGACAATTGTTGTTCCTATTTGGATCTGTTTTTAGTAGGTATGGTCAAAATTTAGGTACAGTAGCACTTCCCCCTTTCTTTAAACTTTTATTTTTTTTAAATTGTTAATTGTCATTTGCTTTAATTTTTTTCCTTAAAAACAGGACCTAAACATACTTGTTAAATAACATTTCTATGAATTTTAAAAAAATTATAACAATGAAATAAATAGTGTTAAAAAGAACACATCTTCATGAGAAAAAAACATCAAAAATACCCCATTTTGACAAATACTATTAATAATTTTTGCATGTGATTCTTTCAAAAATTCTTCCACTTCATGATACAGCATCAATTACATTAAGTTTCATTCATTTTTTCCAAGTTTTGTTGAGGGGTTATGTGGCAATGGTTGATCACCCATTGTATTGCATGAATTCATCTCTTCTCTTATGGCTAAAATATCAGGCAGACCAGGCACTCTAAACTTGATAGGCAACTAGTCTAGGAGAAAGACAACACTGTATTCTAAATTTAAAATGGAGGATCTTAACCTTAAAAACAAAAAAAAGTGAAATTTTATCCATACCTAGTTTTTTGTATAATCATTTAGATGAAAAACCAAATAAATAAATTTTGTTTTAAGGATTAAAGTATCAAATGAAATGCTATTAATCTTTCAAATTCACTGGCATAACAACATAATAATTAACTGAGTGTTTTATTTAAGGAAACAACTTGGAGCTTTGAGGTGATTTCTCTATTTATCAAGTATTATTATTGTAAAGAATCAGATACTTAAGTAATCCCTTTATCAATAAAGTTAATACTGATGGTCACAGTAACCAGAGATAAAGATGGTAATAAACTATATGAGAAATGTTAAAGACATTATCATGAAGTTCAAAAACCAATAAGTGGAGGTGATGAAACTGACAACTTTGAGTATTTATGGCCATTTTTGTTTCTTCTTTTTTCTTTTTCTTTTTTTTTTTTTCTTTTCTTTTTCTTTTTCCCATTTAGATAAAAGTAGGAAAACACCAATTGAATCAAGTACTCTTCATTAAACATTTGGATTTCATTTTAAGAAAATCAATTTTAAGAAAAATTTGTATTTATTTAAAAATGATAATCATCATCATAGCTTGCTAGCAACACAGATTCACTTGACTCTCGCCATCCATCCCTGTCGCTTATTGCTCTTGGCAAGTTCTCTAAACGGTATCTGGTACTCACACAGAGCTGATGAATGCAAGTTTTTTTTCTAGTTGGACAACACTGGTGCGTCAATGTGTAGTAGTCCATAATAACAACAAATGGAGGTCTTGGATAAATATGTACCAGGAACCTTTGCAGATTTGTACAGATAATAATAATAATGGATTGGTTTCTTTTGATTAATAGCATATCAACTTTTGTGGGTTCTTTAATGCCAAAGCCATCCTTGTAGAAGAATAGTAGTGGTACTATTTAACCCATATATGGGGGATGAGGCGGGGGTCATAACTTTCTGAACAGTATTTGTCCGAAAGTGAATGTAATAGCATGAGTGGAGTTCAAACTCGCTTACTATGATGTCCAATACATTAGCCACTATGACGTGGGCCCTAACCTCCCCCCCCATTTTTTTTGTAGGTCATTCAGTTGATCAATCTGTAATTACTAGAAAATGGCAGAGACCAGAATACATTGCTTATTTCATATATCTGATCCTGTCGTTACATTAAAATATAAAAGTTTTTTTTTTAACAGCCATACTTGTTTAAATGTAATTTTTAATTAGTTAGTCTACTTCTTAATATTCTAAAAATTCCTAATGTGATCATTACTTATAAAAATAATAGGATTCTTCTAATGAATTATAAATGATTATTTTTTTGAAATTATAGAAAATTGAGCAATTCAGACCAATGGAAAAATAATTTCAGGCATACAGAATGTGATTTTATTAATTTGTCCCCAACAGTAATGTTTCTCTGTTTATATCATATTGATATGATATACATATATATATATATATATATATACATACAACAGACTGGTAAGCTGTGGGCAGACCTTCAAGATGCAGGACTGGGAACCCTAAGATTTGACATGCAACTGAGGGAGGAAAGAACAATGGTTCAAATAAATAAGGATTGAGTGCTGCTGTAGGGTGTTCTAAACTACTACTGTGGCAGAATACAGTAAATCATCATCATCATATACAACAGCATCAAATTCATTTTACTTAAAATAATTAAAACTATTATATCTTAAATAGCTTTCAATTATTATTTTTATTTATTTTTGTAACTGAGTGAATTGTAGCTAGTGTTTTTGTTTTCCGTTTAGTTTTAAGTGTTTCACAATATAAGAATAGGAATTATATAGTAAGTGTTGTGCTTATAGTCAAGTCATGCTGAAAGAACTGGTTTCTGCTAGATCACCGAAGTTAATCTGCAATGAGCCTGTTCAATACTTAGTTAGGTGACCACTTTGTTACGATTTTTGTCGCCATTTTTAGGCTTCAGGTGAGAGCACTTTACAGTGGAGATCCCTTGTGTTAAGCAGAGGTTGATCCTTAGTGAAGAATCCTTTGGTTGTCCCTCGGTGTTCCTTTGTGTTGGGTAGAATCCTTTGGTTG
This sequence comes from Doryteuthis pealeii, assembly GCA_023376005.1. NCBI lineage: Eukaryota > Metazoa > Mollusca > Cephalopoda > Myopsida > Loliginidae > Doryteuthis > Doryteuthis pealeii. Next base: position 79,669,874 of record CM042142.1, on the reverse strand, counting down.
AGTAGAATCCTTGGTTGCAGATCTGTTCGTCCATGTTGAATACATGCAAATGAATGGCTTTCAAGATCGGCGCTTAAATAGTTAACTAACCACGTATTTGAGCCATTGATTGGCTGGCTGGCTTTAATCCATGGGCCCACACAGAGTCTATAACTTTAAGTGGTGGACACCTTATATACTAAAATAATAAGGAAGCGCGTGGAGTAATGGTTAATGTCATGGGAAATGGACTCGTCACTCCGAGTTCAAATCCTGGACGTGGTAATTACATTTCACTTAGCGCTAATACCCTTGGGAAAGGTATGAATCCTACTCTCCCTCCAGCTATGGGCAAATAGTAGGGCAGACTGGGCTCTTTAACCTTGGTTAGGCAACCGGTCTAGGAGAAGGAAAACTCCGAATTCAAACCTGTTAAACTCCACTTAAGAAATTGACCTTGTGTCGCATCCTGCTCGTGCGGAGGGGTTGGTAAATATATATATACTAAAATAATCCAAGACACTTAAGCAAAAGCAGGTACAACTTGAATAAAAAGAAATGACTTGATTTGGCATTAAATGACCCCAAAAGGGTTGATATGCTGTTAAACAAAAAACAACCAACTTTCATTGTTGTTGGGTTTTTTTTAAAACCATTTATATACAAATTTGAACACAAATTTTAGTTCTTGAACTCAATGACTGAACTTGAATACATATGCCCAAGTTTAAGAATACCTGAAGAACCCATTAAAAATTCTGCTTTTTAGACTTATTTGGATTTACATCAAAGATTCAGATTTTTCTTTTGGAATCTTTTTGATTAACTTTTGATGAAGTTAGTCTTAATTTAGGCAAAATTATGATGTCAATACATTCTAGGTAAAGGAAATGATGATAGCCATGTCTTACAATATTAAAAAAGTACCAAGTCAATTTTATTGATATTCATAGCTTTTTTTCCCTTCTTTTCTATTTACACATAAATGTCAGCAGGAATATTTCATGCTTTTCCCAAAAATAATTTAAGGGCCTCCACTTTTGGTTTTCAGTCAATTTTATTGATATTTATTAAGCTTATGACTACATGGAGAAAAATACATGAATAGAAAGATTACATTTTGCAATTTTTTAAAAATTGAGCACGGCTGCTTGCTTTGAAAATCAGCATTTAAAATTTAAATGTGCGACTATATCAGCCACCAAGCAGGTCACATAGGCAATTCAATGATTCCAGGAAATTTTCATCTGAGAGTTTACAATCTGATTTCATTACTAGAATCAAATGTTGCTCTTTTTTTTTTTTTCTTTTTTTTTTCAAACTCCTTGTGCAGCACACCACAAAAACTGCTGTGATTTCAGTAGGGAGTAGGGTTTTTAGATGGGGTTGCTACCCACCACCACATACCCTTTCTTTTTTTTTTTTTCCTATTTACAGATAACTGTCTGCAGGAGTAGGTTCATGTTTTTTCCCAATAATAGTTCAAGGAACTTCACTTTTGGTTTTGAATCCGGTGTTATCTTTCTCTGAGACTGGTTGCCTACCATGCAGGACTGTGGAACCTGGATTCAGTCAGAAGCAATTAGGGAGTCACTGCATTTAGAGTTTGTATAGTTTTACTGTCTCTGACTCCAGTGACCCTTTAATTGCTTCTGAATCCAGTTGAATTTACACTTTATAAAGCCCTTGTTTAGGCTGTAAAGTTATATGGTGCACACTACTTATAAATAGATTATAAAAAAAATAATTGTTTTATATTTATTATGAATTGCAATCACTAAATTACATAAAGGGGTTGTGAAGTCAAAGGTGCCAAAAACAGAAGAGTCGGAGTCAACAGTTTTGTGCTCCAACTCCAAAGCCCTGCTATCAAGTTTAGAGAGCCTCCTGCTCTGCTCAATATTTTACCCATAGTTTGAGAGAAAATAGATGAATTCATGCCAATGTTTTTATTGTTGGTTTGAATATATAGACAGGCACAGCAGTAGTAGTAATATTAACTGCAAAATCCAAAAGGTCTAGTAATTCATGGTTTACACTGGCATAGCATCTCTAGGCAGCTGATAGTCAAACTAACTAAAACTTAAAGCTGACTCATTGTTACATGTATGTGCTATGTATATGTTAAATGGTATGCAAATCTAACAATTATAACAGACTAGCAAAAATATGCACCCTCTGGGTTTAAGTTTTAATGTAATAAAATATTATATTAAATTAGAAAGACCATCAAAATTAAATAAGAATGAATTAAGATTTATCGACTGAAATTTTGCTCATTTATTCTAATAAAACCAAACAATTAGAAATCAATAATACCAAGCAACTATTTATTAAAATCAATTTTTAAAGATCAATATGCAAATTAGCCTTCCTGTTTACACTGTAAATCGCTATTTGGTTGTATATATAAATTCATAGATAAACAAGGCCAATAGTGTTAATAATATTTAAAAAATTCTTAATAATTGAGATTTATACATAAAATTATGAAGAATGTGATGTAATGAACTCAGGGAATTCTGATGATGGTGGTGATTTAGTTTTAGTTACAAAAGTACAAACACGTAATCTCCATTATGATAAGATATATATGCATTCTAGCATTGTTATATAAAAAGATCCTTGGGGCCATTATAAAATTGCTATTAAAAACTATTGAAGTTTTGATTTAATTTTTGCTTTAGACAAATGCAATTTATTTATATCACAAAATTAACTTGGAAAAATCTTGAAAAATGAATGATAACTTTGCCTTCTCATAAGCATAGGGAAAAAAATACTTGAATATAAAAAAAAAGAAAGAAAAGATAACTGAAAGTTTGTAAGTTCTTAGACAAAATGATAGAGCTAAACTATTCAATTTATCCTGATATTACCAAGGAAAAAATATATATCTACGATAAAATATATTTTCTGATAAAGAATCAATGTTGCATTGATCGATAACTCTATAAACCAGACAGTCTTGTCTCTGTCTTTCTTTGATCTGTGCGTTGTAAATGCATATTCAGATGCTCTTTTTTTCTCTTTATTTATTGAAGAGCTCTTCAAATTTAAGCCAGTTGCATTCACTCAGAATTATTGTTGTTTGTATTTTCATAAGTATCAACTCACTTTCCTATTATCTGATTCTGTCTGTCTAGGTTATTTTTATTGTAGATTATATTCTTTTCTACAATATTTTCTATATTGGCTTCAAATCTGAGCAATAAACGAGTACAAATACTAAAGGTTAGTGAAGCTGCAAAAGGCTAATGATAAATCTGTTCACCCTCACCACCAATAAGTAAATAGTACTGCAGACTGGACTCTTTTTCCAGTACAGAATGATTTACTTTTAGAAGATTCTGCTGTGTACGAAAGTCAAGGAAGTTGGAAAGAGTTCTAGAAATTTAGTTGCTACTGCTCTGAAAGGGTAAAAAAAGGGTTCTCTGAATTGTAGACAATAAAGTTTTCTTTTTTAGTGAGGCCTAGAATACACCAACTGTATCTTCTGCAGAGTGGTAAGACCCCTCCCCTAAAACACTGGGTATGAAACTGAACTGAATCTAGTGATGAGGTTACAGATTTTCAATGCTGTAGAGTTTGGTAACAAAATAATGCCTAATGATATTCAAGGAGGCCCACAGGGTATAATGGTTGTTATCATTGGAAATGGACTCCATAAACTTAGTGCAAATCTTCAATGAGACTAGGGGCATTTTACTTCATACTAATGCCTTTAGGAAAGACATGAATCCATTTTGTCTCCCCCACCTATGGCCAAAATAGTAGATTGGTACAGTCACTGATCTAGAAGGAAATTTAAACAAGCTGTAGCCCATGCAAAAATGGACTTTGTATCACAGCCTACTTGTGGCTGAGGGGTTGGGTATATTCATATTCCTGTAAAATACTTTATGGTGAACTCGCAGATGGCATGCAAAGGACAGGAGGCCCCCAAAAGCGGTTCAAAGACCATATAAAGACGATGCTTCAAGCCTGGAAAATCTGGCTTCCAACAGACAGGGTTGTTGAGATGTGCCACACAGGAGCTGAGCAGCTCAATATCGAGATTAACAGGGCTGCAGAGTGGTGACATCTTCGTTGTCATGAACCACCAAATGCAGATGGGATTTCCTTTTGCAATGTGTGTGACCACATCTGCAAGTCCAGAATTAGACTAACTAGCCACCAGAGGGTCCACAACTGTTGAATGATATGGAGTGATGTCATCATCATCTGCGACTGGAATTCATAGTAATAATGTAAAGTAAAAAGTCTCTCTTCCAGTTGGGAAGCCATGTGAAAAATATCTGAGTGGTTAGTACTGATTTTGTTTGGTGTCATATTGATCATAAAAATAAAATAAAAGGCACATCCCATAATTTTGCAGACTATCATGAAAGCTTTCACACTTGTGTTAAAAATATCTTCTACAGCATGTGATGATGACCTTATAGAAAAATAGTTTTTCTCAATTTAAAAAAAAAAAAAAATGTTCAGGCCAGATAAGCTAAGAGTTTGAAAATACCAAAAGTTTTTAATTTTCTTGAGGATTCAAATGCATCTGTTCATGCAATCAAAAAATGTAATCACGTGCCGTATGTATTTACCCAACCCCTCCACCATGGCAAGAAGAGGAATCTTGATGGCATAATGGGTAATGTGCTAGACTGCTACATTGTAGTAAGCAAGTTCAATTTCCAGTCATGCTATTGTTAACTTTGGAATTAATATTAATAAAAGGTATGAACCCCCTCATCCCACCAGCTATGGGTTAAATGTAGTATCACTAGTTCTTCTACAAGAATGGCATTAAATAAACCACAAGAGTTGATATGCCATTAAACAAAGAAACCAAACCACAAGCAGGATGTGATACAAAGTTAATTTTTATGTAGAGTAAAGCTGGTTTGAATTTAGTGTTTTTTTTCTCCTAGACTAGTTTTCATAGGCTAATGAACCTAGTTTGCCCTACTATTTAACCCATAGCTGGGGGGAGAATAAATGGATACATGCCTTTAGCACAAAATGGAAAGCAACCAGCAACATCCAGGATTTGAACAAGAGTCAGTTTTTTTCTTAGTGCAACTCACTTGGTCTATCATTTTATAATAGAAAGAGCAAGAATCAGAAATAAGAGAGGATAAGGTCTATCATTTTGACTTAAATAATCAAGATTTATAGACCTGGGATAATCCAAAATGATTCGGGTTGATTTCACTTTTCAGCAGATTTATTTCTTCATTGTGAAATTTGATTTAGTGAAAATAAAGGAAAAAAATTTAAAATATCCCATTTTTCTTTCACAGAATAAGTTATTTTATAAAATCTTCTTTTTTTAAATTTTTTATATTTCTTTTAGGATAAGCCAATTTGGAGACTATACCTTATTCCTGGAATAAAGTGAGGCTAAAAAATCTGTCAGAGGTTATTAAATATGCTTATGAGGAGTTGACCATTTTTAAGATAAATTCCAAAAGTGCTATTAATAGATATTGGTCTAAAAATTGGAGGCAGTAGTTGCGTGACAGTTATTATTGTAGGATATGGACTCATCTACCCAAGTTTAAATCCTGAACTAGGCTGTTTGCATTTCACATAGTGTATGTTAAAAGATAAATCTAAAGAAAATGTTGTATGGATAAAAATTATTTATTGAAATGCCGACACGTGTTTAAACCAAGAGTTCTTGTATACATTGTATTCTATTGAGTATTATTTTAAATACAAAATAAAATAAAATAATAATAATAGAAAAACACACACACATATATATATACATATATATATATATATATATATTAGTATCATCACTGGGAATTCATGCTTTCAGCAAGAGTTGGTGATGAATATATATATATATATATATATATATATATATATATATATATATATCATGGTTTGGCTTTGTGAATGAAGATTGAGGTCGGGGGTCATGTTGACTCCAAGCATGGTCATGGCTGATAAGTTATTATCAACCAGTATCATTGCGGGTTGCCCAGTCTCGCCTTCTAGATGATGTCTCTCTATCCACATTGTGTTTGTTTTTGAAAAGAGATCTATCAGCCATCAAATTTCATCGAAACTGTACAAGCTACAGGTCAGCTCCACAGGGAAAAAATAAATTTAAAAAAAGCATTAGCATTGAAAGGGTTAAAAAAAATCCACTTTAGACATTAATCTGTCTGAAATGAAATACTCTTTTCTTTTTTTAAATGCTCAACTTAAAACAATAATCAATATTTCTTTTGATAAAAATTATAAATGACATGAAATTCAAACCCAGCTTATTTTTAAAGGGATTTTGTTTATTTTTTAATGTACATATCCTTAGAGAATCTTCCTTGATGTGTCAGGGTCGCACAATGCACTTCAATACAAGTTTAGATATATTGATTTCATATTTTGGCTTTGTCTTCAGGGATAGGACAAGTCAATAAAATGTTGTTTTTATGCAAGAGGAAGCTGGAAAATATGGCAGACTGTGTGCCTTTTTTAAAAGTTTATTGAAAAAGAAAGCAGTAAAGAATAATAGTGTTTTCTTAAGTTTCAAGATTATCTATTTTCATCATTCCACATGTTTTTTTGTTTTTATTTGGATGTTTATTTTTGTTGTTTTTAGCACATTTCTGCCAATATATTTTCTAGCCTTTATCACGTCTATATTCTAGCAAATTTTAGAAATCACTTCCCCCATTACCTTTTTTCAATATTTTTTTCTATTTGAGGAGATTTGAGTAACTTTTGTTTTAACAATTGTTATTTTAAATAAGATTAAAATAAAATACTGATGAAACAAAATTCTTTTTATTTGAAATAAGGCTTTACAGGATTTTTTATATCATACTAGCAAAAATATGCACTCTCCAGAAGCAAGTACTTAAGTTTTGATATAATAAGATATTAAATTAGAAATACTAACAAAACTAAATAACGCATATAAAAAATTACTTTTTTAAATTTTATTTCTATGAAATTATACATAGGATTGCTTTTAATACACAAAATACAGAGATGCTGATAGGTACACATCCTGTGTCACTGACGCAGAAAAATCTAAAAGGACACAGAAAAATCATATCTATGCGTCCCAGTGTTTTCTTTTCTTCTCCCACCATTTCCAGCTAACTGTAAATAAATTTCAATATTTTTCTGGAAACAAATTACACTGAATGGGGTAAAGGTAGGTGTTAGACAGCTTTAGTTGTTCATAGATAAAAACTCTGCAATTTATTAAGAAACTTTAGTTGGGGCCCATCAAATTTCCCAGAGACTCCTTCAAATCAAATCCATGTGTCCCAGGATGCATTAGATTAAAAAGCTATCAGCATCACTGAAATATTACAAAACTTTTGACTCACCTAGTAAAATAAAAACATCTAAATTCTTAAATCCTAAATAACCATTATTTTTAACAAACAACAAGATTACATGACCTAAATTATTCTGTTAGAATTTCACCATTACATTTCTACTTTCACTTACAGAAAATTTAGATGTGTGGCCATTTGGTAGTTACTTTTTATTTTAATGAAGATGTTACTTAGTGTAACAATTATTGTAGTAGGAAATGGAATTGGTGATCCAAATTTAAATCTTGGATGAGATTTGTTTCACTTTACACTTATGTCCTGGGGAAAGGCATGAATCCATCTGTTTCTCCCTCTTGTTATGGGTAAATAGTTGGGCAGATTGGGTTCTTTAGCTTTGGTTAAGAATCCAGTCTAAGAAAAGGGAAAACTGAATTTAAACCAGCTTTACTCTGCTTAACAAATTAACCTTGTGTCACATCCTGCCTGTGCAAAGGGTTGGGTAAATACATATCTTTTTTTTAATGGCGAAGAGGCCTGTTTAAAATTACTTTACAATATATAGAAATTCCAAGATCTGTGACAGTTGAATTTAGGAAATTATAAATGTTAAGAATTTGTTAAATATTCTGACTATTAAAAACTTTTATCATATATGTATGTATGTGTGTGTGTGTGTGTGTATATATATATATATATATATATATATATATATATATATATATATATATATAGGTTGATATGCCATTAAAACAACCAATGAACCAACCAACCTGTTTCTCTCTCTAGCTATGGGTAAGACTGGGTTCTTTAGCTTTGTTTCGTCAACTGCTCTAAGAGCAGGAAAACCAACTTTATTCCGCTTAACAAATTGACCTTGTGTCCCATCCTGCCTGTGGTAGAGGGGGTTGGGGGCATATATATATATATATATATATATATATATATATATATATATATATATATATATATATATACATGTTGTTTTTTATTATTATTGGCAAAGAGGCCTGATTAAAATTACAAGACAGAAATCCCAACATTTGTGACAGTTGAACTTAGGAAATTATAGATTCTGAGTGTATTTTTGAGTTAAACATTCTCAACATATTAAAAATTTAATATTTTTTGTATACTACGTGTAATATAGTTTTGATACACTGGAATGAACTCAGCCATTGACAATTATATTGCTTTGTTAATTTGTTGTTTAGTAATGTCTTTACATTTAATACATGTGGATATTAAATGAAAAAGTTCTAAACTCATCGTATCTAGCCATTAGTAACCATGGTTTCGTCAGTTATTAGTGAAGCTTTCCTGTTTAGCTGATTTATTACAATTATAGACATCAAACTAAGCCAGGTGTCGTCCTCTCTAGTGGATGATACTCTAACTTTAGCAGTAAATTAAAGATTGGGATTAATAAATCCATTTGTCCTCCCTCCCCTTTTTTTTTTTAACGGTCTCAGCCAGACAAATGCACATCATATTTTATTACATTGTGTATTGGATTTTCTCTATAATAAGATAAAGTGAGAATTCTTCTAAGCTGTAGCCATGTCAGTACTACTGTATGGCTGCACCATTTCCACCCTAATGATACGCTTAGAGAAAAGGCTTAATGGAAACTACACAAGGAGGCTGTTTGCTGTCTTGAACAAATCCTGTAAGCAGCACCCCACAAAAAAAAAAACATACGGTCACTTACCTCCTTACACATAAACCATCCAAGTAAGATGAATAAGACATGCTAGATACTACTAGAGAAGTAAGCACAAACTCATAAGTGACATTCTCCTGTTGACACCTACACATGGGCACACCAGTGTTGGTCAACCAGCAAAAACTAGGCTCTTGGTTAGGCAACCATTCTAGGAGAAGGAAAATTCGGAATTCAAACCTGTTAAGCTCTACTTAAGAAATTGACCCTGTGTTACATTCTACTTCTACAGAGGGGTTGGTAAATATATATATTTAAGGGTCCGGTTTAGCTTAGTCGGTAGACCACCCGCCTAGGAACAACAAGGTTCCATGTTTGATACAAGACGTGATACATTAAAATACAGTGTCTGTGTATAACTATATATATAAAAGAAAGATTGTCTATTTGTACGACTAAGCACATCCTTTTATAAAGAAAAAGAGGGGGTTAAAAAAAAACTTTTTACTCCTCTTTTTCCATAAGAAAAGCTAAATAAAAAATATAATAAGGATATGAATCAATGATATATTTAAAAATTAATTTTTAAAAATGATTAAAGAATAAAACAAATTAATAAAGGATAAAACATAGTAAAAAGCAAATAAAAGAAAAATAAAAGAAAAATACAAAGAAGAAGAATAAAAATAAACTTTAAAACATGAATATATAAATAATAAAAGATTAAATAAATATAGAAGAATAATTTTTATCAATCTATATATAAAGAGGTTTTTTGGGTTTTTTTTAAATCCTGGTCAACAACAGGTAGCTCTGTTAGTTAAATATAATAATATGATTAAGCTTGGTCCAGAATATCCCATCCCTTGTAACTTCATGAAGAAATATGTTTAGGTTTAGTAATAAAAACCTAACAGAAATCTTTAAATATCGCAAATTATTGGAGAAAGAGCCTTTACCTAAGCTCTCTTTTCTTTCTTTTTTTTTTTCTTTTTCTTTTTTCCATATAATCAGAAAAAGAAAAGAAAAAAAAAAAAAGCTAGATTCTGTTTGCTATATTGTTGAAGACTAAAACAATGACCTTGCTATATTGGCAATGATTGACATATACCCACCACCACACACACCACCTCAGGAAACAAATGATGATTTACTTCTCTCACATCCGTTCTTGGCAGTTAGACTGACACATAACGATATCTGTTTTCCTTAAATACAACACACCAACACTCAGATTTGTATTTAAATACACTAAAACTACCTGTCATTCAGAAATGCAGTTTCTCAATATTTGTAGTTTTTTTGGAAGGAAGTTGATTTTCAGTAGTTTTTGCTAAATCTGAAGAGAAAAAAATGTGCATATTTTTAGATGAGGTGTTTTTTTATTTTCTTGTTTTTTTTGTTTTTTTTGGTTTTTTAATTTATTTTATTGAATCCCCCCCCCCTCATTCTCATTACTAAATCAACTCCTAAAATGGCTATGCCATCCTCTTTGTAGTGATTTAGAACTAAAATTTATTATTTGTCTTTCTTCTAAAATCTTAGGTATAGAAATACTAAAAAAAATTTTTTTTTTTTTTTTTTTTTTTTGATAAGGCTTGATAATTTGTATTATTTAGGTTTTTTTTATTGTTGTCCTCAACTTTATAGTTATATACACAATGTTTCGGCCAATGTGCCCTCCAGCCTTCTTCAAGTGTTTCTTGTCAAACTCGAGAGACTTCATGGAACTTCAAGCCAAACACTTTCTTTAATCTGTTGGAGTAGGTTTTTTCTCATTTTATTAACCATAATTGGGTACAAGTGTTGAGCTATGTTAAGTATTCTATTTTATTTTCACCCATAGTCAGGATTGAACCTACAACCTTCAGATGATTTTCACTTAGAACTATATTAACTCAACCCTTATATCCATTGCACCATGTGTCAGTAATTTTCCACAGACCCTTTTTGTCTCACCACCCCCAGGGAACAGTACTGCACACTTTGGGAACCACTGGTTTAAACCAACTGACCAACCTAGTGCTAATTGAAGCCAAATTTTGAGCAAACATTTTTTTTGCTGGTCTGTTTTTCTCTGACATCAAAGAATTCTGCAGAGAAGTTTCTTATTATTTAGATACCAAACTCAACTTCTTTTTTTTTAATTTTTTTTAAAGAATATTACCAGAAATATGGCAAAAGGATTAATTGTAAAAATTCTTTTTCATGTTCCATACAGATTTTTTTTTTAAATATTTCTAAATGAATCGAGTTTATTTGAATTTTGTGTTGCTTTCTCTTTTCAGTTAAAGTTGAACCTCCATACACCAAAGTGACGGCTCGAGAATCTCTTGCCAGCATCAATGCACGTCAACGACTGCTGAATATGTATGAAACTGTTCCAGAAACTGAAAATATGTATGCTACTGTAAGTATTGCATAGAACAATGCATTTGTCTTTTGATAGCTACTGTGGGTTTTTTTGGGTTTTTGTACTGCCTTCACCTTAAGGGTTATTGTTATATATTAGTCTCACTGCTACCACTCACCCTGTCAACAGTGCTTAAGATACACTGCTGAGGGTTAAAACCCAACCCTTCAAAAAAAAGTGGAGTCCTGGATATGCATCTGATGGTGAGACTCTGGAGAGTGTGGAGTGTCCTTTCATTGCCATTACTCCAGGTCAGTGAACCTGGGGTAATGGCAATGATAGGGTACTCCACACTCTCCAGAGTCTCACCATCAGATGCAGTTTAGTGTCATACCTGGGACATTTCTGCTTGTTAGGGTCTCATCTAAGAGTCAAATAGATCCATTTAAAATTTATTTATATTTGATAGGACAGTGCAAAAATAACAAAATCTTCAACAATTACTTGTAAATTAATTGTAAATATAAATGTACAGGGTAGTCCAAAAGTAATGTTACATCTGCATCTACTGTTAGTCATTATATTCATAGCTAATGAGTCCCAAACTAATAAAGATTTAGAAGATATATCTTTTCTTTTAGTTTTTATAGTTAACTTGCAGAGCTATCCTGCATTGCCTGGGACTTAAAATGTTAAGAATAAATCTCTTATCTATATTTATATATAGATTAATAAAAATTATTTTCCTATATATTTGTTTTATTATCTTTTATTCTTTATATATTAAATGATACAAGTTTTCAAGCCTCATCTGAAAAATTCCGACAAATGATATTTCAGATTGGTTTACTAGATATAGGTCCAATTTAGCTCAGTCAGTAGAGTATCTGACTAGGAACCACAAGGTACATGGTTCAATACCAGCCTTCACCAACTCAGCGTATGAGTAGCACAGGGATCTGTGCTGTAAAATGGGAGCTGATGGTAGGTGTTGCACTCCACCTCAGATACAAAAACAATGTCCCTGGTCTAGCACTAGTGGAAAGGGGATAGACTCCCTCGCTGTCTGGCTGATACCGACTTTAGGCCACCCCCAATGACTTTAGTTTTACTTACTAGATATAGTGTGACATCTTTTTCAGTGGCTTATGGTGGTGATTGTTTAGGTCTATGCTAGATCTACTATGCTCTACTGTTTTAAAACTAAATTAAAGTGATTACATTTTTTTTTATGATAATATTTGAATAAATTTAACAGATTTTTTTTTTTTTTAATTCCATTCTCTTTTATAAAATGTAATTACTTTTTGAACACCTGAATATATTGACTGAATTCTTGACACAACTTCGGCTGCAAATAAGAATAAAATAAAAATACTGAAAAAGGTTATTTATAAAACCAATCAAACTTGTTTTATTTGCGTCTAGCAAATGAAGACACCATTTTGTTTCTAAGAAAGAACTTTAGGAGAGAATTATCGTAGCTTTTCAGAAACTGATCAATAATAGAATATTTCATTTATATCTTTGATAGAGGACAAATCTTTCAGTTTCTTCACATTGGTTTAGCTCAGTTGGTACATCATCCACCTAGGAGCTACAGGTTCAATACTGGCCCTCACCAATTCAGTGCATGAGTAGCACAGCGTGGATCTGATGGTAGGTGTGGCACTCTACCTCAGATGCAAAAACAATTTTCTTGGTCTTGCACTAGTGAAGAGGGGATAGACTCACTTGCTGTCTAGCTGATACCAACAATAGGCCACCCTGCCAACTTAAAAATTTTACTAATTTTATATAATAAACGAGATAAAATTCAAATGTACAAGGGAGATTCAAAGATTATCGACACTCTTGTTTTATGGAAGTGAAGGTCCCACATGTAATAGAGATTATGCTCGTTTTCAATTTCTACTTGTCTTTCTAAATCTTTTTCTATGTCTTAGTATTTAGAGATCCTTTCAAATTCTTTCTCGCCCTGTTGGTTGGGGTGTTAGAATGCACCTCTGCAGAGGGGTAAGACTCCCCCAATGGGGCCACCTGTTGGCCGTTGGTGGCGACCCGTGATGCTTAATAATAGAGCCCAGGTGGATGAGCAGTTCATGACTTGCAATACTCCACTTTGGCCCTATCTTGGGCTAGACAATCGGCTGGTCACATCAAGCCTAGCACCTATATGATTTTCCCAACCCTATTGCCCTTATGGCAAACCCCAACCCCTTTTTATCATATGGGTGCTAGAAGGCGGTGGCTGCGGGTCTACACGTCCTGGGAATGACGTTAAATGCTATCTGATGGTGAGGTTCCAGTTTTGGAGGTTTGGGGAATGTGGAGCACTCCTTCATCACCATTGCTCCCTGATCCACTACCCGGAGTGGTAGTACCTGTTAGGGTACCATCTATGGGTTAAATAGAAAAGCATGAGTTAATAAACAAAATTGTATTATCCATTAAGAATTGATTTATTTCAAAACTTTATCGGCATTAAATAACCCACTGAGGTTGATATACCGTAAAACAAAACAAATTCTTTCACTATTATGTTTTTATCAGAAAGTACAGTAACATCTACAAGGGAGATTCAAAAATTATCCACACTCTTGTTTTATGGAAGCCAAGCTTATCATGGATCATTTCATAGGCAGAACCATCACTAATCTGCAGAGAACAAGTTACCTTATTGATGATAACTTGTTGGTTTGCCTTTACCATCTCTTGTGTTTGTTGAATCTTTTCATCAGGGTTGGAAGTCAACAGGCATCCCATTCCCTCTTCCTGTGTCACACTTGTCCAGCTAATTCAAAACTTCTCTATCCACTCATAAACACTTCTACACAGTAGTACACTCTCCCCATATTGTGCTAAAAGCCTCTGATGAATCTCAGCCCCTGACACTCCTTCCAACCAGAGAAATCAGGTCACTTCTTTGGTGCATACTGTTAAGCAGCTATGTTTACACTGTAAAGACAGCAAGCAAAATGGCAGGATCAGGCTAAAACTTTGATCATGTGACCACAGCAGTACCAACTATAAGCACGCATGTACAGAAATCAGAGCGATAATAATAAAGATATGTTATGGCGAAAGTGTGGATGATTTTTGACCCTTCCTCGTATATGTTGATCTAATTATTAAATTACAATTAATTGAATGTTAATCTAACTATTGACATTGTCTTTTTAGGTGGATGGAGGATCTGGAGATGGCGTTGTGGTACGCCGGACAAATCGTCCTGAAAATCCACCCAAACGAAGTAGCCAAGTTAGTGAAACTTATGCAGAAATTGGAGCCACAGGTAAGAAATAAATTTTTTCCCTTCAAAACAATTAATCATCTCTTGCTGTCACCAGCCAGTAACCAGTTTTTTTTTTTGTTTTTTTGTTGTTTTTTTGGGGGTTTTTTTCACTCATATAATTTACCAGCCCCTCTGCATAAGCAGGATGTAACACATGGTCAGACTTTAACAGGTTTGAAAATCAGTTTTCCTTCTCCTATACTAGTTGCCATACCTAGGTTAAAGAACCCACTATTTACCCATTACCTTTACTGGAGGGAGAATAGTTGGATATATCCCTTTCCAAGGATTTTTTGGCACTATGTGAAATGCAACTAGCCTCGTTCAGGGTTTGAACTTGTGTCACTGTGTCCATTTCCTACGACAATAACCATTACACCACGGGCACTTCCTCAACTCATGTAAAGTGTCTTAGAGAGGAATAACCAGGCAGAGCCCATCCCTCTCCAGGTTTACAGCTGGTTTGAATTCAGCTCTTTCCACTTCAGTCCACTTCTTACGATGATAACCACTACACTACAAGCACCTCCACAATTAATTAAAGGTGCCCAAATGAATTCCGTTTTTTTTTCCAATTCTGTGATGGGTTAGTCAAATTTTCTTCACCCTTTTTATTTTTCTAATTGTTTCATTAAAAACTCTAAAGGTCAATTCTTTGTAAAGTTTATCACATTTGTGCTTTAAATCTATATCAGACAATCAGCAAAATTTTATTTATATATATATATATATATATATATATATATATCCCTACTTCCTCTGAACCATACAATGAAAGTCGTTCCCCTCCCTAAAGAGCACTAAACCACAGTATATAATGGGCGACAAAAAGCTAACCATGTGCTGTTGACTTCATGTTCACACTACCCTAACTTAGATATACATGTTCTATCCAGGGTAAAGATCACTATTTATTTATATAACACACTATATTATCTATATATATATATATATATATTTATATAATGTTAGCAACTTTAGGATAGCATTAATAAAGATTTTAACCCCTCTATTATATTAGAATGTTTTTTCATGTTCTTTGTAATACCCCAAGTCAAAGTCTCGAGGGAAGTAATACTGAGTTGCTTTCTTTGAACACACTATTTGCAAAAGCAAATATAGGCTAACTTGCTACGGGGTATTAGTTAGCTTGAATGAAGCTGATCAGGCGTGTTGGCTTGGACCAATCAGATCAGACGTGTTGGCTTGAACCTCACCATAAAAACCAATAATATTAATCTGAGCCACTTATGGAATTGAAAAAAAAAAAAAAAACATTTCTTATAACTGACAAAGGTATCAAAATGAGATGACTGTATGAATTTTTCAAATATTTAACTAGTAATTTTTTTTTTTTTCCATATTTTGAGTTTTACAGTTATGTTTGAAATATGTCTTCTTTTTGTTTCTATTCTACCTTGTGACCTTTTCAGGTGGCCACCCAGAAGCTGCCCCAGTTCCTCCATCCTTGGACTCCTTGCGTACTGTCACCAAGCAGAACCCTCACGGAGGAGATTTCCGGCGATCAGGAGGAGACTTCATACCTGTAATTGCTGAAATTCAACATGACTATGCTGTGGTAAACAAGCGTCGTACATTCCCCATTGATTTTTCCCAGGCACATTATGATGTACCATCATCCCGTAACATGCCACAGTTGGCAATGTCCGCCCAGAGGGGACTGATCCTTATTGACCCTTCAGAACAACCAACATCATCATCAAAATCCGCCACCCTTAACCCCAAGAGCTCCAGTAAAAAACATACCACCAATAATATCATGTCACAATCCCTCACAAATAAGTTGCCTGACTGTAGTACCATAGCATTGTCACCCTCATCAAGCAAGGAGACCCCCTCTACCTCCAGCAGAAGCTCTATTGTCACATCTCCTAAGCTCGAACCAGAGTATCAGGTCATGCGTGACGGCGGTGGCAGCGAGAATGACAGTGAATACGATCCAAACTACGAGACTGTTGAGGATGCGCAGCGTAAGGCGGCAGCCCTTCGTCAGAATAAAGCCCGTCGACGTCATGACTATGAAGAGGTGGACGCATCGCAATTGCAAAGTCCAACCTCTCCCCCGGCAAATCCAGCTGAGGAGGTGCGCGAGAGAGTATTACGCCAACATACGTACGAGGATGTACGTGAGGTGAGGAAGCAACACAAGGCATTCCGTCGTAGCCAGGAGCAGTAATGGAATCCAAAGCAGGTGAAGTTAAAGGCAAAAAGAAAGAAACGGAAAAAAAATGATTCTGATTTGAAACCCAAGAATATGAAGATGAAAGATCTTTCAGGAAAAAAAAATAAAAAAGGTCTTGAGAACCATTCCAAAATGAGGAACTTTCTTTCATGGATCATGATTTTTTTTTTTTTTTTTTTTTTTTTTAAATTCTGGAACGTTCAGTTATCTAGATGAAAAATTTTAACCGTATGCAGAAAGATAATGTATGTATGGGTACTTAGACGTGTATATTTTTATGTGCAGAATTCATTATTTTTAAATACAATATTTGTCAACAAGTATGTTTATTTACTTGGAAGGACACCATTTTCTTACCAAGTTTTATACCTCATTCACACATATACACTTAAAATTTCAGTATAGTCTAGTATAACATTCGGAAACATTGTTTTATTGAATATATATATATATATATATGTGTGTGTGTGTGTGTATGTATGTATGTATATGTATGTATATATATATGTGAAAAAATATGATGTGAAAAACAAATTTGGTGATGAGTTTATCTATTTATTATAATGTTTCACCCTATATGGACTTCATCTGATAGAGGACAAAACATTACAATAAATAAATACTACATCAAATTTTTCTTCCACTCTGTCAGATATTTTATCCATATATTTATTCATACATACATACGTGCACACACACATATATATATATATATATATATAGTGACTGCCAATTCTTTAGAGAAGGCCATTTCCTCAATCCCATAAAGTGTACTCATGGGCACCTATGTTGCTCCTCAGGCCAACATCATCCTTGCAATCCCTGCCACATATGTGACAAGTAAAAGACCTTTCTTTGGTGTTGGCATTAAATCTGTGCTCTTTCATGGCTTCTCAGACCTGCTGCAGACCCACACATACTTTGTCACAGAATTGACTCTCACACACACAAAATATATATATATATATCCACACCCACAATAAAACAATGTTTTATATACATTTTTACACTGTCATAATTACAGCATTTACATTTTGTAATTACATTATACACAAACTTCCATTTTTCTTCCCTTTTTTTTTTCTCCCTCAAATATAAATATTACATTTTCATTATATATACAAAGGGCCATATTTGTTTGATAAATTATCGGTTTTTGGTTTTATTCTAAATAATTGACTTGAGTGATTCTTAGAGTTTGTACTGCGTTGCCCAGAAACAATTTTTATTTATCATGATTTGTTCTGTATAAAATCAGAATTGCCTGCTCTTTTCTGTATACGAGTTTTCAAAAGCTGAAAAACTCAGATTTTTACAGATGCTCTCTGTTCGCCTAATATCGAGAGGCTTGCAAATGATCAGCAAAAGTTAACATGCTTTTTGCCTGCCCTTCTCTGAGCGGACAAAAAAAAAAAAACCCAAAAAAACGGCACATTGCTCTCGATGATTCTCTAAAAGACTTGAGGTGCAAACATTAATGCCAGACAGCCTTTTCTTAACATTCCTTTTTTATTGTGCAAATCCTCTCCCCCCCCCCACAAAAAAAATGCACCCCACCCCACAAAAAATAAATTCCTTGAGTACAGTTCATACAATGCGAAACCAATCACTATACTAAAATGTTACTCTCTATACTGAATTACCATTTACACTCAGAACATGGTGTAACAAAACAGTCCATGTAGTGTTTTGCTAATGGTTTTGCCAAGGTCTTACATATTAATGCAGCGTGGAGTCCACTCAACATTGTGTAATAGAAAAGAACATTTTTACACATTGTAGTTACACTGAGAACAGAATTAGTTTCTGTTTTATGTGTTTTTTTTTTTTTTTTTTTTTTTTTTTTTTACCCCCGGGGACTGGAGAATTAAGAGTCGAAAGCCGAGGCACTTTTTCACGGATTGTCCTCCATTTTCGCCTCTGTCCATTGCACTTATTTAATCGAATTTATTTCTTAAAAAAGAAAAATACAAATAAAGAAATAAGAAAATCATTATTTATTCAAAGTAACCTTTTTCTTCATCTGGGATGGTCCATCTTTTAGCAACTTAACGGATGCCTGGACTGCATTCATCTACAAGCTCGAGCTTTTTATATGCTCCATATTATAATCTTACATTTCAGCAAAAAGGTTCATTCAAGTAAAGAAGAAAAAAAAATAGCTTTTTTTAATTTTTTTAGCTAAAACAATCCTTAAATTTTAAGTCTTTCTTAATTAAGTGCTACTTATTTTAAAATTTTTATTTTATTTGAACTTAATTTTAATTAATTTTTTTATTTTATTTATATAGCTATAAGCAATCCTCAAATTTTAGGTCTTAATTGAATGCTACTTTTAAATTTTTCCTTTTTTTTTTTTTTTCTTTTTGATTTAAAAAATATTCTTAAGATAAAATATTTAGGTTAATTTTTAATCACTCAAACAATTTCTTCTTAATTTTTTACCATCAATTTTTGGTATCATAATTTAAACCAATATTCCTCATCACTATAATGAAGATAAAAAAAAATTATAATCAGTTTTGTATTTTTCCTTGCTTTCAATTTTTAACTAACTCATAACCATTGTAGATACTAAAGTAGAGATCTTCAACAATTAGGTTTGGTTTTATTAATCACACTTTTAAAAAAATGGGCACAAAATGGACGTGCAACTCTTATGTATATACTTGACAAACAAGATTCAATATAATAACCATAATGAGGACTATTGTTATTTTCTCATCATTATTCAATGACAGATAAACACACATACACATTAGCAAATACATTTTTCTCATAGACCCCCACTAGCAAATTACACAACTGCATACTGTCAGCTTTTTTAAAGACAAAAACAAACACAACAAAAAAAGAAAGAAAAAAAAAGTACTGTATCATTCTGATGTTACTTGCATGTAACTGTGACTTATGCCTGTACACAAGCGATCTGGCTTGCTACTGCGTGCTGAATTTGTTGGACTATATTAAGAGTTGTGCTCAGATGATGCAAAGCTCAAATGTTAAAACTGGTGCATACAAGTGTCTGCGTGCGTGCGTGATTGAGTTGAGAGAAATGCATTCAGATTATCATTTCATCTTTCTCAAACTTTCATCAATGAATTTTTTTGACGACAAAGAAAAAGGAAAAAAGAAAAAAGAAAAAATACATGTTTCATAATAATTGTAAAAAGAAACCATTTTTTTAAAAATGATTACAAAAAAAAAAAAGAAACAATTAGTTTTACCAGCACCAAATGACTAAAACTAAAGGAAACCTTTTAAAAACAAACAAAACAAAAAAACAAAATGGAAGTGCCAAGTGTTGTTGTTTTCATTTGATTGGTCAGTTGGTTGGTCAGTCTTTTCTTCTATAGTGTCTGTGTTTGATAATGTTGGCTACTTCCAGAGGACACACACACAAAAACAAACTTGTATATATATATATATGAAAAAAAAACATTAAAAAAAAAACAACCCTGCTACTTTGTGCTTTGCTCAATCCTTGCTCCGAAAAAAAAAAAAAAAGCATTGATGAATTTTTGTTTTTAGAAAAAAAAAGAAGAAAAAAATGTTCTGGTATTTTGTAATATATTTGGAAAAAATTTGGATAATTTTTTTACCATGCCTGATATTGCAAATATACTTTATTTAAAAACTTTTGACAGTCTGTTTGAGGCCCCACCAAAAATAACAGCATGAACTTTTATAATAAGAGCAGAAAATTAACGACTGAGTCAACCAGATCTCCCTGCTTGCCTTCAGTAAAATTTTGATAATGTGGCCACTTAAGGAAAAAAAAAAATCTTATGATATGCCAAGTTTCTTGATTATGACTTATATGGTACAATCATGAAATGACTTTTTCCATTCTTATTATGAAACTTTGATTCTATAGATTTTTATATGTTTTTCTACAACCTCAAATTGTCACACAGCTTCAAAAGTTTGAAATAAAGGCTATTTGCAATATAAGAAATTATACATTGACTTTTTTTTTTTTTTTTTTTAGTTTGAGGCACAGCTGCTGTTTTTTTGTTTAATATTTTTAATTTGTTTTTTTATTTTTAATAAAAGGGGTATTTAAAACTTTTTTTTTTTTTTTTTGTTCCTTTGAAATACCCCTAAACTCCTCAAGTCACTTCGGTGTCGAGGAATCCCTTGTTAATAATGGTAAGTCTTTTAATTGTAGATGTATCAACAACAACGCAATATAAAGTCTGCATGTTGAATTTTTTTTTTTTTTTTTTTTTTTTTTAATGAAATGGTTCTTGGGCAGTAGAGGCTGAGGCTCAGCGTGTCCACACTGGTGGGTTTTGAGAGAAAGGGCAGTTTAAACAACAAGAAAATCACTTTTTATGCATTCTTATATATGGAGACACTTTTTTTTTTAAATTTACTGCCACTGTCCCATATTAATTGCTACATTTAGCATATGAACATTATAAGCAAATGTAATATCTATTATGGGACAGAGGTAGTATTTATTTAAATGTCTATTGCTACATGATTTGGAAGGGCTTGTTACTTTGTTTCTTCTCATAATAACTTTAAATATCATAGGGATCATTAATTTCTAACACAAAAACATAGAATAAAATTGCAATACTCTGAACATATTTTTCAATTCATTGAAAATTAAACATACATATGATATTGATGGTTTATAGTAAATGATCACATGTACAGACTGAACAGGTACCAAAATAAAGGGTGTATCAATAGTACCCAAGCACATAGTGTATTTAGGGTAAAAAAATAATAATAGAATTTATTGTGTACAGTGCTCAGGTGTACCACAACCCATCAGAGATACATGTATAGTACATAGAATAATGCACTAATGTCAGGAACACGAATAGTGTATAGTAATAATATACATGTATGTGTGTGTGCATGTGCATATGGAGGGGGGATATCAGGTATAGTTTTGTCAAATTACAGGAAGTATGGAGGTTTTGAAAGATGCAGTGTTTCGGCAGCCTACAACGGATGCAGGCAGTTTATTCCATGCTTCAGCAACTCTGAGTGTGAACAAATGTTTCCGAAAGTCGTGTGAGCTATGCTGTTTTCTGATTTTGTAGGCATGCCCATATGTATTAGAAACGTGAAAATTGATATTTTACTTCAAGGTGTTGCAATTCTAATACAGGAAATATTTTTTTGTTTTTGTTTTTTGACAATTAATTTATTTCTCTTGCTTCATTCATCAATTTGGACACAGATGTCTGAATATGTCAAATCAGATATATCTTAGGTATTCTCTAAATAATTTAATGGGATGAAAGACAAATGATAAAAATAATCCACTAGCTATAATTGTTTTGGGTTTTTTCTACTTATTAAGCTAAGTCAACTTAAACATTATCTGACTATAAGGAACAGTGATTCTAAGTATATAGAATTATTCAACATCAGAAGCATAAAATCTGTAGGTGATATACACACACTCACACATATATATGTATATATGTGAATGAAGGAAATGATAGATGAAGAAAATATGACAAAAGGTAATGAATATAAAAGAAAAGGTGAATAACCAACAAAGACAATCGATTCAATTAATATTTTGTCTGTATTTGTTCAAAGACTTCAGAAGAAGTCATCTTTGAACAAATAAAAAACAAAATATTAATTTAATCAATTGTATGTGTTGGTTATTTACTTTTACTTTTACTTTTATACTCATACATACATACATACATACATACATACATACATACATATATATATATATATATATATATATATACCCTTGATTACTGCTGAGAAAGTATGCACCAAATTAATATCTTGAAAATAAGTCCTTGTTTTGCTTTTTTTATTTTTTCATGCCATAGGCATATTCAGATTTTTTGAATGTTGATAAAGAACTGCAAGACTAATGTCAAAATATTTTTATAAAAAAATGTGTGATTTGCATATTCCAAGAGTTCAAATTCAGTAGAGCATCTGCCTAGGAATCACAAGGTTCCAGGTTCAATTTGTATTTGCAGTCACTCAATGTAGCTAAACTTTGTTTAGCTTAGTTTGGTATGAGGCTTGAAGTATGTGCACCTAGTGAGAATCAACCTTTTTTTTTTTTTTAAACAGATGATAAAACTGAATAAACATGGATAAAAATATCTGACATAATGAAATAAATAAGACCAATTGGTTGAGTGTTTATTATATGCTTATTATTGTGTATATTTTGCCTCTACGAACATTGTGAGGTAATGATTTGAAAGATATTTAGGAATGCTACAAATGTTTATGGAGTTATTATAGCAATGTAATTAGGAACGTTAGGAAAATTTTAAAATTGAAGACAAAAATAAAAGTTTAAAGTGTGCTCATGACCATTATTTAACTCTTTGCCTACTTTAAACCACTCACAGCGGCTCTTCCACCACTGCGAGCAAAGTAGAAAAACTGATGCTTAGTTCATCATAATTGAGCAGAAGGACTCAGTTTATAATAATGATAGGACTTTATTTGAATAGAATGAGTTCTGAGATGAATAGATAGTGAACTTTGAAATATCCCATTGTACAGATAAAAATACACCAACAAAATTTGGTACAGTCATGAGGGAAATTTAGTAGGCAAAGAGTTAAGCTATGAATTAACTTATTTTTTCTTGCCTGTATTGCGTATATAAAACCGGATTTTCTAAAGCTGTAAACTTTTTCATTTATGTGTTTATCTCTAATTATATTAATTATTTACTAATTAAAGTTTTTAAAGAATTTAAAACTTGAAGTTTGAATTGTTGAGAAAAAAAACATTTGTTTGGTAGGGTGAGCTCTGTCGTACAAAGTTTATGAATGAAAGAAATAATTACAGAAATTGCAGAATCTTTTGTTTCTGTGTATTTATTAGTCAGTTGAAAAATATACGATAGAATTCAGAAAATTCTCCAAAAGTAAATTTGTCTCTACTCTGATAACACCTCCTCTGCTAGAAATCCCTTATGGGAAGCCCCAACCCTTTTTATCATATGGGTTCTAGAAGGCAGTGACTGAGGGTCTCCATGTCCTGGGAATGATATCTGATGGTGACATTCCAGTTTTGGAGGTCTGTGGAATGTGGAGGGCCCTTTATCACCATTGGTCCCTGGTCTACTCTGACCCAGAGTGGTAGTACCTGTTAGGGTCCCATCTATGGGTTAAATAGAAAAATGTGTTTATAAAAAAACAACTGAGTATCCATTAAGAATAAATTTATTTAAAAACTTTGTTGGTATTTAATGACCCACTGAGGTTTGATATGCCATAAACTAAACCAAACCATCTGCTAGAAATAATAATCACATTACTGTTTGCATGTTGGGCTGGATAAAAGATTGAAGGATTTGAAAGTATCACTGCTATGTGAAACAAACCATACTAACCATACCAAAGAAGGTTTTACCATGTATATAGTGGAATTTTAAAGAAGCCCACTCTCTTGAGCTACTTTCAGAGAAGCAAAATGAACAATTTGAATAGATATTGCTCCTAATTATAGTAATTGAAAACAACAAGCAGAATTGGAATAATATTTCAACAGAGTGAATAAAAAGATCTAGTTTGTGCACCATGCATGGTACCCTGGCATCTACTTAGCTTAGTTCAGCCTGTGCAAGGCCACAATTCTAGAGCATCAAATGAGGATTGAACTCCTAACTCTAGACATGAACTTCGAGATGAGCTAGCTAACTATAACTCTATATCTGGCACATATATATGTAGATAGATAATGATGTATACGGAAGTGAATCCAACAGTATATCATAGAAATTTGAAAAAACACAGATATTGTTATTAATTAATGCTGTATTTATTGGCTAATATTTCAATCTGTACAAGACCATCATCAGAGCCAATCTTTTCTTCATTACATAAAAGATCAGCTCTGATGATGATCTTATACAAATTGAAATATTGCAATATTAGCCAATAAATACAACATTAATTAATAACATCTGTGTGTTTGTTTGTTTTCAAATTTCTTCTCTGATTTAGATAATAATGTGTGTTTATACATTTTATACGTTCATTTTATTTATTAAGCTTTGACTAGTCTGACACTCAGACCTTAGGTTGCTTATAGTACCTGCTGTTACTAAATAGTCACCCACTTAAGTACTGAACAGGCTCATAGTTGCTTAGCTTTGATGAACTGGTGCTTTAAACATGACTATATGTTTATCTTGAGTTGTATGGGGGGGAGGTGATATAGACTTATGTGCAAGTATATACTGTATACAGTGATGCTGATAGCTTTTTGATTTAGTGTGTTCTGGGACACACATAATTGCTTTGAATGCATCCCCGGGAAAATTTATGAGTCCCAAGTAAAGTTTCTTAATAGATTGTAGGGTTTTTATTTATTATCTGGGGAAACATCTAAAGCCGTCTAACTCTTACCTTGTAACCTATCCTGTGTAAGTCATTTTTAAGAAAATATTGAAATGTATTTACAGTTAGCTTGAAATGGTAAGGGAAGAAAAAAGAAAAACACTGGGATGCATGGATATGATTTTACTGCATCCTTTTAGATTCTTGTGTGTCAGGGATGCAGGACACATGCCTATCAGCATCTCTATGTATGTATTATAAATATGTATCTTGCTGATATCGATGAAGGTTTGTGTATCTAAAATGTATGTGTTACATTTCTGTGTTTATGATCATTGTTTTGTGGATATTTCTTGCTACTCAATAAATGTTTCATAAAAATATGAAATGAATATTTTTACAGCCAGATACTCTTCTTGACACATGAGGGCCATTTGAGATTTGAAAACCGGTGATAGGTTTGACTAGAGACCAACAAGGGCCTGTCTATCCTGGATTAACTTGCATCATTATATTTGCATAAATCTGTAACATTTGCAAAGATAAAATTATCTAACTTCTTTAATGCATCATATATATATATATATATATATATATATATATATATATATATAAAAGTAATTGGTAATTTGCTTGAAGCATTGTTAAGTATGTTATAATGTATTAATTTGAAAGATAAATCTGAAGATAAAGTTTTACTTTGAAATCGATAGGACACAAAAAATAACATCTTTTTGTTTTTATTTTTTACTTGCATTGTAATTGCTTTCAAATTAATACATTATAATATATATATCTGTCTATAATATATATTGTTTGGAATTTAGTATGAAACATTAGGTATGAAATATAAGAAATACACATATATCAACTAAGAAGCATATGTGGACCCCACTACAACATGTGTCATCTACAGACACCGTGTTTTGATATATCACATTTCTTCAATGTGGCTAGACTTAGCAGGCTACCTCCTGATAGAATAGAAACCTGACTGATTTTTCACCAGTCAGGTTTCTTCACCACTGGGTCATCAGCCACCTGCAGATAAGGAATTTAACAGATAAATACATACATAGGTATACATGTTATAGCTGCTTGAGAGCTCACATCCGTTTTATAGGAGAGCCTTGCAATTTAAGCTTAATTTATGGCTGATTCAATATTTTATCATTTAACTCTTAACATCCTGTTGAGAATTTTCAAGTCCAGAGCCCCATTCCTATAAGGATTTATCAATAAATGCCTAAAAATGGCCTTTTTATTTAAAGTTACCTGTTATTTCCCTTAAATCAAAGACTGCTAAATATGTTTAATATTACATTTAAACAAAGGCTCTCATTTGGGGTAGATTAGAAAAATGAATGTGACTTCCTGCCGGGTGGTATAGGACAGAAAGAGTTAAACAGGTTAAATCAAATAATAGCATAGCAACCTAGCAATAGATCCTAGCAACAAACTAACCACTCCAGACTTAGCTTTCAGAAATCTTCTGATGAAGGGATCTTTATCTCGAAATATTAAGAATAAATCAAAGGTAAACAAACATCATAGTTACCTCATTTTTCTTTACACTTGCATTGTGATAGCCTTCAAAACCAACCAACAATATATATATATATATATATATATATATATATACAGATAATTGTGAACTGTAACAGTTAAGTTAAAGATTTTTCTTGTTTTAACACAAGACTTTTTCTAAAAATGTCTATTTTTCATTACTTTCATGATTTAACTTTTATCTTTCAAATATGTCTCCCCTCTATCACAGCCCTTTCTCTTTTGAAATGTTAAATCTACTTCTTTACAGAAAGAATGCATCTACTTTTTTTTTTTTTAAATTTCTTATTAAGAGAAAAAGCACATCCACTCAGCCTTCTTCCCATGTACCATTTTTCACATTTTTGTTATAAATAGTCTGTATGTGTGAGCCTGTCAGGAGTTATCCCCCTTTGGCTTACCTTACAACTATTTTTCTGTTTTAATAAGAAAGTTGTTCATAAAAAAAAACTATAAAAAAACAAACAAACAAAAAAAAAAAACAATTGAATATTGAGTGTATATTTTCCTTATTTGTAATCTTTTTATCTTTTGATGTATATTTCAAAGGCCAATTGCTAAACTGCTTCAAAAGATATTGTTATCTCGGGCTTGACATACGAGGGCTGGCTGAAAAGTTCATAGGTTGACCAAGATACTCTTATGAAATATGAACAAGATACTCTCATGGAATGTGACCAAATGAGGTTTATTTTTCAACATAGTCCCACCACCCCTTGTGGCCTGGCCCTCACACTTCTTCCATCGGTGTTGCAGTGCTTGGATCCCATTGGTAAAAAAAAAGTCATCAACAGCAGATATGATGTCATCATATGAACCTTTCAGCCCACTCTTGTATTTATGTTATATTTCTCCCTAACCCTATTCCTTTTGTTTTTGGTTAAACAATTTCATTTTAGATGATTTGGGGCAAAATATAGTCATTTCCTTTCTCAAATCCTTTTTCACTATCTTTTCCCTCTTTTTTTTTCTAACCCTTATAAATAGATTGTGTTTATTTTGTACAATGAGTGACCTTTCTAGTATTGTACTGTTGGGTTTTTTTATTATGTAAAAGTATTTAATATAAAGCCATTATACTTAAAATTTGTTCAATGCAAAAAAAAAAGAAGAAAAAAAAAAGGATACGGCTATTAGTCCAGTTTAAAAACACAGTAAGTCTAATAGAGGAGCCAATTTAGCTCAGTCAGTAGAGGACTGATCTAGGAATTGCAAGGTTCCAGGTTCAATACCAGTCCCCGCCAACTCAACACATGAATAGTACAGCTTGGATAATCTGATCTGTGCAGTAAAGTGGGGAGCTGATGGTAGGTGTGCTGCTTAATCTCAGCAAGAAAATAAACAATCTACCTGGTTTAATGCTTGTGAAAAG
Organism: Doryteuthis pealeii; assembly: GCA_023376005.1. NCBI lineage: Eukaryota > Metazoa > Mollusca > Cephalopoda > Myopsida > Loliginidae > Doryteuthis > Doryteuthis pealeii. The sequence continues at coordinate 79,641,839 of CM042142.1, read as the reverse complement.
AGGATAGACTCATTATTCAGCTGATACTGACAATAGGCCACTCTACCAAATTTACTTTTCTCTTTTCTCTTTTTTCTTTTTTTTTTTTTTTTATTTTTTTTTAAGGGTAAGCCAAAGTTTTTTTTATACCTTATTTTTCCTATGCAAGAGATTTTGGTAAACGGGTCGAAGATTGGACCATTTACTTAAACGTTTCTTGATACCTGCATTGGAAAAATAAGGTCTAAAATAGTTTGGCTTTGAGTTAGTCTTACTGTGCTTTTAACTTGGACTAAACTTATATTTTTAGAAACTGATTTGTATAACTTATAATGTTGATGTTTTAGTTTATTTGTCAAATTTTATATAATTCAAAATATTTGTATGGAATTTGAAATAGAAACACTTGAATAGGTTGTAAAAATATTAAGAGTAGGGTTTTTTTTTTTTTTTTTTTTTTTTTTTTTTTTTAATTAACTCTCTAAGCTGTAGAAAAAGATAGATATTTCCACTTAATAAACAGAAAGTTGAAATAGAAAATTCAACAAAGCAAAATCCTTGGTGTATACTTTTAGATATTCTGAATTTTGAAAAGACAAGTTTGAACAATTATTTTTTACATTTTTTTAAATTTTTTTTTTTAACCCATGCACATTATCCTTTGATAATTGCCCCCCTCCACAAAAACCCAACCGTCTTCATTGCTTGAAGATATGTGGACCCAATAAGGCATCGTTTAAACAAAACTAAAAATGTTTTATTTTTACTAAACTGTTTACTGATTGTTGTGCAGAATGCTACAATTATTTCTTGAACTATTTAGCTTGAAAAAAAATTTTTTTTTTTTCTTGTTGTGTCTATGGACTTGTAGAACATTCTTAGTCCTTGAGTGTTTGGCCCTCTTACCACTATGCTTCCCTCATTTTTTTTTTTCTAATTACATAGAGCCACTTTTTATTTTATTAAACCTTATCTCTCTGTTTCTTTTCTTTTTCCTCCTTCTTTTTTCTCTATCCTGTCCCTCCAGTAATTTGTTTCTACCTCTCACTATTGTACTTCGTTTCTCCCTCCACCCCCTGCTACAGTACTTCATTTTCCCCCTCCACACACACAAACAGTACTTTGTTTCTCTCTCCCTCTTACAGTACTTTGTTTCTCTGGATTAGCATCTTATTGTTCTGTTTGTCAGAAAATAAACTTACAATCATTTCCTAAAATTATTGGTTCTGTCCAGACTCTGCTTGATAATTCCACTCCATTTTCTAATCTGTTTTTTCCAACAGCAAAGAGGATGGGGAGCTCTCATCATATATAATGGTTAGCAAGCCATGCTAGCAAACCACAATTAGTGAGTTTATTCTCACTGGACACCTCCTATTTCTAGCCTTTTGCCACACCTGAATTAAGTAAATAACTGTTTCTTAAGAGCAGAGATCATTCTAGAGATCTGAATCAGTACTTAAAATTGTATTTCCTTTTTTTTATATCCGGTTTGATCTCTAAGAATAATGTACGTATGACGTTCTTTTCTTTTCATGGTTTAGAAAAAATGGAAACCTTTTTTCTATCTACAGGTTGGTCTGAAAGTTTATTACCCATATTGTTTTAACTTTCATTATCTTTTGTTTTCATAATATAATGTATAAGTTATGTAATTAGGGCCGGCTTAGCTCGGTCGGTAGAGCATCAGACTAGGAACCACAAGATTCCGGGTTCAATAACGGCCCTTGCCAACTCTGCGTATGAGTAGCACAGAGATCTGTGTGGTAAAGTGAGGAGCTGATGGTAGGTGTGGCGCTCCACCTCAGACGATAAAAACAATCTCCTTGTTCTAGCGCTAGTGAAAAGGGGATTGACTCCCTCGCTGTCTGGCTGATACCAACTTTAGGCTACCCCGACGACATTACTTACTTACCTCCAAAGAAAAATCTTTACAAGTTATTTTCTAGAATTTTGGGTTGTATTATGTAATTATTTTACATCTTTGAAATAAAATATGTTGGGGGTGACACGACTTTTGGACAACACTGTAAATCAAGAGGTTCTCTAGTATTTTTTGTGTGCTTTTCTATTTTTAATTTTTAATTTCAAAACAAAAAAAATTACCGTGTGCATTTTTTGCTAAATTAATGTCTCCCCAATTTTTTTTACAATTCAAAATACCCATAGCCTATTTATTACTTGATGATATCTCATTTCCAAAATCAAAAGCCTATCTTAATATTAGACTATAAAAATATCTAGCTGATTGCTTCAGATTTCTTGTAGCTTTTGATAAATTTGATAACTACCTCTGTCCCATAATAGTTGTTGAATTTGCATATATATTTCACACACTAAATGTAACAGCTATTATGGGACAGGGGTAGTTGTATCTAGATATTTCTGTTATTCATTCCCAGTACTGCCTTGCTCTCTTGCTTTTTTTATACAAGTCATTTCATTGCCACATGCCTACAAGTCTTTATATGTGTATAATATTATTTGACTGAATTAGGACTTTGATGTAAGCTTTGCCCGTATCAAGCCTTGACTTGGATCAGGCTCAAGTTTGCCAGTATCAGGCCTTGACTTGGATCAGGCTCAAGTTTGCCAGTATCAAGCCTTGACTTGGATCAGGCTCAAGTTTGCCAGTATCAAGCCTTGACTTGGATCAGGCTCAAGTTTGCCAGTATCAAGCCTTGACTTGGATCAGGCTCAGACTTTTGCCAGTATCAAGCCTTGACTTGGATCAGGCTCAAGTTTGCCAGTATCAAGCCTTGACTTGGATCAGGCTCAAGTTTGCCAGTATCAAAGTCTTTTTCTAATGATTGTTCATTTGTAAAAAATAGTTTTACATACACAAAACTATATTCCTTTGTCGATTGGAGATACTATGTTTGGTTTATCATGCTTATGGATGCTCAGTGGAATCACAATTTTGATTGTTTATTCTAGTGCTCTAATTTGAAATGAATACCTTTTAATCATTAATCATCTTTTTAATGCATCTATTTATGCTGAACACAAGTCATTTTTATAGCATCAAATTGACTGTAACCAGGTTTTAAATGTTATTACTTCTGTCTCGTAATAGTTGTTAGATTTACATATAAATTTCATACGTTAAATGTAACAACTATTATGGGACAAAAATTGTATATTATATATTACTACCTCTGTTCCATAATAATTGTTACATTTGCTTATGAATTTCATACACTAAATATAACAATTATTATGGGACTTGTAGTAGTCATTGCTGAGGATTCAATAAATTTGCAGCACTGTACATTTTTTTTTTTTCAAAAAAAAAAAAAAAAAAAGAGAAGTAGTTCTCTTGGATTCCATGAACGCAATTAACCAAACTGGTGCCATCTTTCAAAAAGCACTGATATTTTTGTTTCTTATAGTTGGATTATTTATAAAACTTAGAATTTTTGTGTGTAAAAACAAAACAAAAAAAAAATTGAATAATACTACCATATTTGTTGGCCTATAGGACGCATTATTTACAAGGGTATTTGGAGGATTAAAACCAACTGCAACTTATCCCAGACCCATAACTGCTTGTTTTAAACTTTGGTAGGCAGTCCCCATGACATAATACCAGCTTATTGGGCATCTTGGAATATTTGCATAATTTTTTTTATTTTTTTTTTTTTTATTTATTGAAATGTGCGTCTTATACACCAGAAAATACAGTACCTCTGTCCTATTATGTTTGCATATAAATTTCATACACTAAATGTAATAACTTTGTTCTTTGATGAAACAGAAGTATTAAAAAATTTTGGATTCAAAACATTTAAAGATAAATTTAGAAATCGGGGGAATATTTTCATCTTGTAATAAAGAATTTTTATTTGGTCACTAAAAGATTTTGGTTACGAGTGCATCTCTTTTAAAACCGCAGCATCATTGGTCACAAGGGTCTTCACTTTAATCTGATATTCTTACATTGTTTTTCAATATGTCGTATATGATGCGAGTATACTGTTCCTTAAACTCATGTCAATGTTAACATAGCAGACCCAGACTTTAAAATGGAAGTGACCATCAGAACTTTTCGGCAAGTATTTCATGCTCAATGCCCACCACAATCAGTCCATTTAAATACATGTATTAAAAAAAATCCACCATACTAACACGGTATATCTCGATAGTTACAGCCACCTTGTTTCTATATCTTTCATGATGTGGGGAAAGAATCTAAATATCTGTTTGAATGCACGACATTCTTTTTAAAAAATCTGCAATTCTCACTGTCCTCTGCTTTGTCCGTGAGGTCTGTTTGGAGGAGGATAACAAATCTTTTTTTTTTTTTTTTTTTTTTTTTTTAAATAAAGCGCCAGGTGCTCATATCTGCCTTAGATGACAACCACAAAATCTTTATATTTCCAAAATGTCTCTTCTCGCCACCCCACAAAAAAAAAAAACACATTCCAATTATTGGGTTGGTATGTACAAAATAACAAATGCATATATTAAATTGAAAGAAAGGAAAAATAGACTTCTGTAGAACCATTTGAAAAAACAAACCCAAATGCCTTAAACTCTCAGATTTGTTCAAACTCTGCTGTGTATTTGACCTGTGATGCTGATAAACGATGTGGCTGCCTATAAATAAAATAAAAAAGCTGGAGAAATATTCTGGCCCTGTCTTACTTACACGGTGCTCTCATCCGGTAGGTGTTCATTTCGACTTTCTTTATTTCTATTCTTCTATTTTCTATTTCTATTCTTATTTCTTTCACTGTGACACCGTTTGAACTATTTTTACTCAAGGCTCCAGTGATATTGTTTTAAAATTATCTCCCTTGGAGCAAAAGTTATCTCCCTTGATGAGAATGATAAAATCGACCAAAAGAAAAAGATCCACAACAATGGAAATCTATTGCTGTTATGCATTTTTCCCCTTCATTTTGACTCTTAAATATTGTTTTAGTTTCAGAGTTACCGCTGAGAACTTGCTAAGCTCTGCAAAATAATAAACCAGTTGTGGAAGTAGGGGAAAAAAAAAAAGAAAAAGTTTTTAAAATTCCAGCCAGGCTGAAATATTTTTTCCCCTACTCTAAAGTGTGACTTGATTAAAAGAATATCCTTCTGACTTTAGTGCCAAAAATTCCTAAAGGTCACCAAAGGTTTTCTCTCTTTAAATTTCTCTTTTTGGGCACCTGCTTCTCATCTGCCCTCTTATTTACTTGACAGTTTCTTTTTCACCTAATTTTTTTTATTCTATTTTTTTTTTAAATCTTATCTATAGTCATTCTTCTGATTATTTGATTTTTTTTCTCTCATCTTCTCCTTTCTTCTCTTCATCCTCCTCCTCTCTACTCCTCTCTCTCCTCCCACTCTTTCCTCCCTCCTTCCTTCTCTCTCTTTTCTTCTTCTCCTCTTCCTTCTCCTCTTCTCCCGCTCCTTTCTTCTTCTCCTCTTCCTCCCGCGCTCCTTTCTTCTTCTCCTCTTCCTCCCGCTCCTTCCCTCTTTCCTCCCGCTCTTCCTTCTCTTCCTCCGCTCTTTCTTCTCTCTCTTCCTCCCGCTCTTCTTCTCCTTCTCTTCCTCCCGCTCTTCTCTCCTTCTCTTCCTCCTCTCTCCTTCTCCTCTCTCTCTCTCTCTCTCTCTCTCTCTCTCTCTCTCTCTCTCTCTCTCTGTGTAAGAATTTTTTTTTTGTTGTTTTTTTTTTCCATCTTGTTAAAAAACAAAAGTTTTTTTTCCTGTCTTTTTTCCTTTCCTTTTCCTTTTTGTTTTAAGACAGACACAGAAATATTTCATTGCTATTTGTTTTTATTTTTTTGTAAATTTCCTGTCCAGCCACCACGTCTGCCTCCTCACCCCCCACCTTTATGTGTGCGAACATTTTCTTTCTTTCTTTTCCATTTACTTACACTCCCCCCACCCTAATAAAAAAATTTTTTTTTTCAAACTTGAACAAAATACAACCTCTTCAAGTGGTCAGGTGGTTTCTACTTTCTGGCAATCACCCGCAGCAGCCCTCAACAAAAATGACAATAATAATAATAATAATGTTGATGACTGCTTCTTGTGGTTGCCATGTCTGGTTGGCTGCCATCTTTCTTCTCCTCCTCCTCCTCCTCCTGGGTCCCTGCTTCATACTGTTCTTATGTCACATTCTTGGCACAGCTATAAAGGGAGGGAGACTCAGTAAATAGGCTGGCCTCGGCCAATGGGACGAATGTATATTGCCCGTTTTGTTTTGTCTGCCTCAACATTGTCAGTTGGATTTTATATGCATAATTATTAACAGTACATATCAGGAAAACCTCAATAAACATTTTTCATTACATCTCGTGTTGTCTTTTATTTCATTTTTTTTTTTAAGTTTCTTATAAATTTTTTTTTAATTTTTTAATCTGTATAAATATCTTTTCTTTTTTTTTTTTTTTTTCAAATTTATAAGTTCCTTTTTTTTTTTTTTTTCTTTTTTAAATCTTCTATATAAATAGACTTTTTTTAATTTTCAATTTTTTTAACTCTCCTATAAATATTATTTTTATTTTTTTTTTTTTTTTTTTTTTTTTTTTTTTTTTTTTTTTTTTTTTTTTTAAATTCATAAGTCTCCTATATAATGGCATGTGAAAATTTGATTTTGTTCTGCTTGTTAACAATTTTCAGTCGGTATTATTTAGATTTTTCAAACTGTTATCCTAATCTTTATTGTTATATACACACCATTTCAACTGATGAGCCATCTGGCCTTCTTCAGGTGGTTTTTGTAATCAATTGTTTATTCATACAAGAAACGCCAATAAACAATATAGTTTGACATAGGGTGCATCAGATATAAGGGTTGGGTGAATACAGTTCTAAGTAACAATCATCTGTAGGTTGCAGGTTCAATCCTGAGCCAATAGATACTTAACAGCTTAACACTTGTGCTTGGAATGAGAACAGTTTACTCTGGTGGATTTAATAAAAGATTCATTTTGAAGTTCTGTCAAGGCTCCTGATTATGACATGTAGACTCAACACCTAAAGAAGGCCAGAGGGCACATCAGCTGGAATATTGCCTATGTGCATATAACAATAAAGATGGGGACATAGTGATTTTTTTTTGTACTGTTATCCTCATCTTTATTGTTATATACACATATACAATTTTTTGCCAATATGCCCTCTGACCTTTTTGTAATCCATTGGAGTAGATTGTTGTTATTCCATTACAAGTATTAAGATTTTGTTCATTTGAGTTTTGTAACAATTCAATTTGGGAAATAATTTTGATTAATTTGATTGTTTTGCAAACAAGCGTTAAAAAAATTATGATCTCATTTGAATCATTGTTCTTGCACCCCTATCAATTTGAAAAGTGTCACGATCATCTAAAAAAAAATTATATTGTTTATTCATACAAGAAACACCAATAAACAATATAACGTTTATTTCATTTTATTCAAGAAACACCTGGAGAAGGCCAGAGAGTACATCATCTGATACGTGTGTGTGTGTGTGTGTGCGCGCATATTACAATAAAGATGAGGATAACAGTTTGAAAAATCGAAATAATACAAATTATCAAGCTTCATGCAAAAAAAAAAACTCAAATAAGTGTTTTAGTCTTTTCAGGGATCATGGCCGGCAGAAAAAATAAGAATCATTTTAAAAATTCTTTTTCAGAATTATAAATAGGTTGGTTTGTTTTACAGCATGTCAACCCTTGTTGGGTTATTTAATGCCAAAGTCATTCTTTCTTTTTCAGTTGTATGGTTCCAATTATCTAATGATAATTTATAAACTATATAATATATGGCTTGAATGGGCCAGTTAGCTCAGTCAGAGAATTTGCCTGGGAATCACAAGGTTCCAGGTTTGATACTGGCCCTTGCCAACTCAGTACATGAGCAACACACCTTGGGTAATCTGATCTGTGGTAAAGCATCTGGGAGCTGACAATAGGTGTGGCATTCCACCTCAACATAAACAATCTCTCTGGTCTGGCAGTAGCAAAAAGGGGATTGACTCCTTTGTTTGCTTAATACCCATGATAGGCCACTCTGCATACTTTGAAATAACTATTCTTAATACAAATAACTTTTACAGATATATGGTTTCAAGTATTCCTATCTAATCCTAATATTTTGTACACAATTATATGGTTTCAAAGGGGCCGGGTTAGCTCAGTCGCTTGAGTGTTCGGCTAGAAACCACAAGGTTCTTATTTTGATACCGGCCCCCGCCAACTCAGCGTATGAGTAGCAGGGATCTGTGCGGTAAAGTAGGGAGCTGATTGTAGGTGTGGCGTTCCACCTCAGACGCAAAAACAATCTCCTTGGTCTAGCACAAGTGAAAAGGGGATAGACTCCCTCGCTGATTGGTTGATACCGACATTAGGCCACCCCAATGACTTATATGGTTTCAAGTAACTAATATTAATGATGCCTTGTAAACAATTATAGCTTCAAGTAACTATTCTTGATACAAATAATTTGTACACATATGGTTTCAAGTAACTAATATCAATAATCCTTAGTAAACATCACATTAGCCATTACACCATGAAGACGCCCCACCCCACCCCTGCAGTTTGGGTGTCCATAGGCTTCAGACAGACATAATCAATTTTAGTAAGTAGAAGAATTAAACTGTTATGTTCAGAGATAAATTTATGTCTAACTGAGGTCAACTAAGTTTTACTGGCTGTTGGGTCAGTAAAATGTTTTTACTTGTGTGTGGGGTTAAGTGAGGGAGAGGTTTTCTATGATTGGATATACCAATCACGTGATGAGCCCAGAAGTTTTGGCACAAAATACCAAAACCCTCAGATAGATTCCAGACCAGCTCCCATGTGCACGTCAACCTGAAATTCTCTCCAAGAAATCACTAAGATACCAGATATCTTCTCCATCATACCGGTAAATCTCTCAAATTTAACTCTATACACAGGAAGGACTTTATATTGTTAGTCATTGTTTTATTTGTTCTTTAATAAATTGTTAGAATTAAACTAAGTTTTAATTCATTTATTTGTTTCTGTTAATCTTAGAATTAAATGCTATACTAACATTAATAGACCTGTTGTCACTTCTGGGGTCAGCTTGGATTTCATTGGGATGTTTTAAAATCATGTGACTACGAATTTGGTAGTTGGAATAGGATTTTAATTTTCTGGTTAGCACTGAGTGAGCAAAGAAACATCATTGAGTAAAAGTTTAAGTCCTATTTCTCGTCAATGTTTCAAATGGTTGATTCTCGGTTGTGTGTTCAGTAAAAGATGTCCGAACTGACGAAATAAAGAATAAAGAAATGTGTGGACACAAGAAGAAATCCTTTGTGTCCTTTACCCTAATGAGGAAGATGGAGTAGCAAAAGAGGTGAACCATTATCCCAAGAAGATGTTATCTAACAATAGAAAAACACCTGGTGGGTTCAAACTCATTACACTAGGGGGCATGCTTAGCATAATGATTATACTCGTAGATAATGGAATCAGTAACTTGAGTTCAAATCCTGGACGAAGCAGTTTGTTTCATTTCCCGCTGATGCTCTTAGCAATGGTATGAATCCGTCTGATCTCTCCCCAGCTATGATAGAATATTAGCGCCATTTTGACAGATACAGATTTTAATTTATAAAATTTGCTCATTTAAATGGGCCATAAAACAAATAATTTTTGCATGTGAGTTTTTTTTTTTTTTTCCTTCAACCTTCCTCTTCATAATACAGCAAAAATTACATTAAGTTTCATTGATTTTTTTTCCGAGTTTTATTGAATTTTAATTTATGGGGAATGAAGTAAAAAAAAAAAAAAACTTTTTTACCCATACCTAGTAGTTTTGCGTATACAAGGGAGATAATCGATATTATTAAATACTGAATTGTTTCCCTTGATACGACTTTTTTCTTTTTTTCTTTTTTGTGCTGCAGAAAATTATTTTATATATAGCCACTACTATTTGTCATATATTTTCACTAGCGTCGAACAAGTTCCTGCTGGCAATAATTAGCACCATCGGAGGCGCCTCGCTATTTCACAACAGCAACAATGTGCATTGTTAAAAAAAATAGTCTTTTATTTGAATGGACTTCCTGATCGAGGTCCTCTTCGTTTCGTCAGTTGACAACTTGGCAGTAGTGCTGTCTCCATTATTGAAATACCCACCACCTAACTGTGCTCACATTTATTCTTTGTTTAGCAACGCCGATGAATGTCAATGGACAGGGTTTGTTTGTTTTTTTTGTATTTTTTTTTTTTTTTTTTTTTTTTTTTTTTTTTTTTTGTGAACGGATTCAATGACACACGTTTGGTTTCGTTGGTATACCCAATTTGTCGAAAAAATCCGTGTTTTTACAAAACAAATTTAACTCCCCCGTTTGAAAAAATTTACCAAAAATCAGGAAATTATCCGATTTAATGTAATTTTCAGTGTTGATTTAGCAATGAATAAATTTTATATGCATCAGTTATTTTATTTCAAAACTTTCAGATTTTTTTTCAGGTTTCTTAACTTTGCCCCCCCCTTATTCTGGGGGCGCAATATATCGGTGGGGTTATATGCGATTGATATTTTTTTCTGCATAAATAAAAGGCAAAAGATTGAAGGTGTGAATAGAAGAAAAAATATTTTATGAATCTACTCTAGTAGTAAATAAGTACCGAAAATCGGAAAATAAAAATATAAATAAAAACTAAAAAAATGATTTTTGGAGATTTTTTTTTTCTTTTACTCATTTCGATAATTATTTAATTGGCTATTATCTTATAAAAGTAAAAATATACATCAATATTTGTTCCATTTAAAAGGGGGGAGGCTAAATTTCCAATACAGTTTTCAACCAAAAAAATATGGGTGATTGATACTAAAGTAAAGTGATTATTTAAAAAATATTTTTTTTAGAATCAAATGATATGACATTTTAAACTTAACATCATGCTGCTCATATTTTAAATGAATTTTATATATTCATCATAGCAGAAATACCTAATTAAAGTTTTGAAATAAAATAACTGATGTATTATAAAAATTCATTCATTGATATATAAATACTGAATTCATTAAAATCTAATAATTCCCTGATTTTTGGTAAAAAAAATTTTCAATCGAGAATGTTAAATTTATTTTGTAAACACGGATTTTACACGATCTTTTAAACAGCATTTGGCCATACGCGATCGAAAGTGACCGAAAAAATCGTTTTAAATGAATTTAAAATAAATTACATGTGTAATATTATTTTTCTTTTTTCTTTTTTTTTTTTTTTTTTTTTTACTTATGTTACTACTTTTCGGCTTAAACAAAAATTTGACCTTAAATAATCGATTTAATTAATTTTAATTCGTTTTTAAAATCAAAAGCAGCCGAATTTTTGGGTATCCCTAGCAGTTACAGATGCTATTTTCCCTTACCGTTACCCACTTTGTGCCTGTAACAAGGCTAAATAAATTGTTATTAGTTCAACCTCAGCTGCTATACCATCACCAACAGATATTACTTTCAAAGCAACCTTATGTATATATTTACCAACACCTCCGTACAAGCAGCATGTGACACAAGGTCACATTCTTAACTGGTTTGAATTCAGTTTTCCTTCTCCTGGATTGGCTACCAAAATGTTAATGAGCCCAGTCTGCCCTACTATTTACCTATAGCTGGATGGGAAATCGTTGGATGCATACCTTTCCCAATGTTATGAGCGCTATGGGAAGAAATGCAAATAACCTCATCTAGGATTTGAACTCTGGTCGCCGAGTTTATTTCCTACGACGATAACCATTACACACATCCTCATGAGCTGGGCATGCGAATTCAGTCGATAGTGGTGACTTTGGAAAGATCTTATTTTGTAGCAGAAAACTTGTTCTATCCAATAGTTTTATCATGTTCCTGTCTGTTAAGTTTTCGCAGCGTCCTTCATTAAAAAAAATGTTTTTAATAAAAATAGAATTAAAGAAAAAAATATCAGGGGAGATAATTCCTTATTTATTTATATTGATTATCTCCCTTGCACTTGCAAATATTTGATTGCAAAAATTCAATATTTGTTTTTATATAGATGATATTTATTTATTTATGAAATAATTTAACGTCACCGATCTCTCGTGAAAGTTGTCGTTTGATACCGAACGACTAAAGAAATAAACACGCATGTATTTACAGTGTGGTTCCCACGTTTAATCTTAAATCTTAGTAAAATACATAAGTTCTGAGTTACATTTTACCAGGAAAGAATTCCTCATCTGTCTGGATTCTTTTGTCAATCATGGCCTGCCAGTAATCAGACTATATCGAGTGATGGGAGCTTGCATGAGAAGGTGATTTTATGCCTTTTAAGGGGAAAGTATGGAGGGGGTCTTAATGATTATTAATACAGAAATCTTCAGAATGAGTTCAAGTTGGAGTTCATTATGTAAATTTCATACTTTATGCTTCCAGAAAGGCTTGAATCCACTTTTCCCTGGACTGTGTATCATTGCCACATTTAAACAGAGAGATGATAGTAGATATTGCTCTTAAAACGCTTAATATAGTGTCCAATCATAACCTTTCTTGTGATGGGCAGGAGAGTTTTAAATAAAGATGTCTCCAGAGCAAAATGTAAATATGTTTTGAGATCTAAGCACTATGATTATTAGTTTGTTTAATGGAATTGTGTTTTTGTTTAATAGAATTATTAGTTTGTTTAATGGAATTGTTATTTTTTTTTTTAATGGAATTTTTATTTTGTTTAATGGAATTGTTAGTTTTCTTAATGGAATTTTTATTTTGTTTAATGGAATTGTTAGTTTTTTTAATGGAATTTTTATTTTGTTTAATGGAATTTTTATTTTGTTTAATTTGTTTAATGTGTTAATGGAATTGTTAGTTTTTTTTAATGGAATTTTATTTTGTTTAATGGAATTTAATATTTTGTTTAATGGAATTGTTAGTTTTTTTAATGGAATATCAATAGTTTGTTTAATAGAATTGTTAGTTTTTTAATGGAATATCAATTGTTTGTGGGACACCCAAATGCCAAATCCTATCTTTTTGTATATATGATTTGTAAGCAAATAGTTTGTTGGTACATATTTTTTTTTTGGTTTTATAAACTGGTAGAAATAATTTTCATTAATTTCATGAGTATTGATAAATTAAAAAAACAATTTAATATGTATTAATGAACTGGTGGTTGACCCTCAGCCATTGCCTTCTAGCTCCTATATAATAAAAAGGGATGGGTGTTTTCCATTAGAGCAATTTGAAGAATACAGTCAGGACAATCATATAGGTGCTAGGCCTTGACAAGCCAATTGATCAGTGGGCTTCTTCAATGGTCAGAAAGGCCCAAGTAAGGGCTGAAATAAGGACCATGAGGTTAAGTTTCTAAAAGTTAATAAAAAAAATCTAAGACTTTATAAGTTTGTTTGAATTGATTCAATTTATGTATGTCTTTTTATTTATTTATTTTATCAAAAAATTAATTGTTACGTTTGTTGAGATTGCGAAGGTGGTGAATCACACTGAATAGTTAGATGTCAAGTTTGCCTGATATTCAGAGAGTGCTACTTACTGCAATATTGGTAAGAAAAATAATTTAAGAGGGAATTTGGGGAACTATCAGATAAATTACATAACAGAATTTGATGTATATATTTGATATTGTATTAATAGTGAATATATATTCTGTGCAAAGATTTTTTTTATCTATTTATTTTCTAAGTTTGACGTAAGATAGAAAAAGGGGAGGTGCCCAAGGGGCATAACAAATCTTATTATAATGGAGATTGTGTTTGTCTGTCTGTAACTGAAACTATTTCACTAATCAAGTCACAATTCCCTTAGTTATTTACGTCACATACTCCATGATTTAATTTTATTTAAATCTCAATTACTAATAAAATTTTTACATTATTAATACTATTGGCCTTATCTGCAGGTATTTGCCTCATACCCACTTGTATGGGCTGGCACAAGACCTCGTTTTAACATGGGCCCATCCACAAGCTAAAGCTCATGGGTGGGAAAGAAAAATTGCGTCGATCCCTTCGGCATTCCCATTAAGAGGGGCGCCTCAGACGCTGGGCAATAAACCCAGCCCTGCCCCTTTAAATCAAGGGGGCAGGTATTGCCTGGGGGGACAGCCCCCTGGGATCGACACTATTAACTTGTAAAGATCCAGGGCCGAAGCCACTGGACCACGCCATGAGGGCAGGTTTATCTACATACTAATAACATGCAATTGTATTTATATATACAACAAAATAGCAGTTTAGTGTGAACGGGAAGGCTAATTTGCATATTGATATCAAAAATTTGATTTTAATAAATATGTGCTTGGTATTATTGATTTCTAATTGTTTGGTTTTATCTTAATGAATATGAGAAAAAATCTGGGGGATAAATCTTAAAAGAAATCGATTAACAAGAAGAAATAACTGTAATTTTATTCTTTACTTCCTATTTTAACTAAAAGAAGAAACCTATTAACAAGAAGAAATAACTAATTTCTTCTTGTAACTGCATTCTTATTTAGTTTCATTGGCCTTTCTAATTTAATATAATATTTCATTACATTAAAACTTAAATACTTGCATCCAGAGGGTGCATATCTTTGCTAGTGATAATAATATAGATTTTCTTAGATTTTCAGATGTCTAATGGATCTAAAATATAATATCAGGTGAGAACTTTTTTTTTTAAATCACCACTAACTTCAAATATCTATATAAATGATATATTTATTTCACCTTCAATTTTTGCCTTAACATATAAAATTTAATTCTTACATATTTGAGTTCAGATGAGGTACCATTTCAATATTCCCATATTTTTTTGAAGTAATTTAACATACTAATATAATTTTACAATATGAATGGCTAATTTGCATATTGATCTTAAAAAATTGATTTTAATAAATAGTATTATTGATTTCTAATTGTTTGGTTTTATCTTATTGATATGAGCAAAAATCTCTTCATAAATCTTAAAAGAATCCCTTAACAAGAAGAAATAACTGTAATATTATTCTTTACTTCCTATTTTAACTAAACAGTTTAATTAGGAACATTTACCAATGAAAGACGGGAGTAACGGAAAATGATGGAAGAGTTAGTTTCAAAGTTGTTCTATTTTTCAATCATACCCCCTCTGTTCAAAATCTTTTTATCTACATTCTTATTCAGTTTCATTAGCCTTTCTAATTTAATATAATATTTTATTACATTAAAACTTAAATACTTGCACCCGGAGGGTGCATATATTTGCTAGTATATATAAAAATTTAACTCTGGCAACTCTTTTAATATATTTTTTCCCTCCAGGCAACAATTTGTATTTTATTTCTTTATTTACAAATTGTATTGTCTTTTTTTTTTCTTTTTTTCCCATGCAATCAGGGTTTTCAATATAAAAAAATTAGAATATATATATATGACAGCAAACAATCCACGAAGCAAACAAATATATTTACTTCTGGATTTTATTAAAATCGATTTAAGAGTGCTTAATAAAAAGAGCTAAATATACATTTAAAAAAACGAATGGCTTAAAATATTCTGACTGCAGTTTCACACAATAGCGAATCTTCAGGGAATTTCTTTGTCCAACCATTATTATTATTATATATATATATATATAAGGGTCATTCAATAAATAAGGGAATTAAATTTTTTTTAAAAATGCAAAATAAATTTTTTCTCCATAAATGTGCTTGTTTGAAATTATGAAGAAAAAAAAAATTGATATTTTATAATATTTACTCGCATGTTAGCATCTGACAATTGGACTTTTTTTTAATAAACAAAACGTTAATTAATGAAACCAACATGAGGAGGTGAGAAAAAAGTTTCTTTTAGGTTTTATTCTGCTCTACTAGCACTTTCTTGATTTAAGAAAAACATTTTTAAACGATTTGTTCATTTAGGCATGCATATATATATATATATATATATGGTGATTGCCGCTTCTTGACAGAATAAGGCCATTTCTACAAGTAGTCCAGATGTGAGCAGTTGTGAGCACGCAGATAGCCCACGGATCCAGCTTGCTTTTTTATGTACCCCATCACACATATGAAATCCTCGACATACAGGCGCTGCCACACAGGTCAGACTTCAATGTAGGAAATGTTTCCATGGTGTCCGTCATGTGTCGCTTCAGAATGGAGGGCTCGAGTCACCTTACCTCAAACTTCTTACAGCTATCATCGGCCTGTCTTTCCATGAGGATGTGTATCCAGACCTCCTGTCAATTGGACCTTATAGCTGGAGCTGATTTCCGCAAGAGCATCGGTGTCTGTCCCTTATCAAGATACTTTCCTGTCACGATGCAAGTATGTAGTTTGGGTTTTCCCAATCTCAAGATCGGGAGGTGTCCAGTGGTCGCTTTATTTGTCCAATATTCGGGTGTCCTCCACCCTTTGTCAATTTTTTTTACATCTGAATATAATCTATACATATACATATACATACATATGTAGATAGGGCTGGTTTAGCTCAGACAGTAGAGCAACTGCTTAGGAATCACTGGGTTTGATAATGGTCCTTGCCAACTCACTGCATGAGTAGCATAGCTTGTGTAATCTGAACTGTTTAGTGAAGCATTTAGGAACTGACGGTAGGTGTGATGCCCACTTCTGCAAAAACAATCTCCCTCTTCTAGCACAAGCAAAAAAGGGATAGACTCCCTTGCTGTTCGTCTGATATCAACAATAGGCCACTCTGCTGACTTTACTTACTAACATATATATATATAACACATAATATCAATTCTTCCCTTTAGTCTATTATTAGAAATTAACCTGGGAATGGTGAGTGAACCTTTTCATTGTTTGTTTGGGGGGGAGGGTGAGTCCTATGAATTAAGGAAAATCTGGGTATTAATGACCTAACTGTTATGATACTGGATAATCTATACATATATAAAGGGCAGTTGTATGTATATGTATGCCCGAGGATACTTCGAAAATAAAACAATTAACGACAAAGTAAATATATATACACACATTAAATATCACCAGGGGTTGGTTTTTGAGCAAAAACAATAGAGATTTGATTTATATTTGTGAAGATAATTAAAAAATAAAATTTAAATGATAATGGCATGGATTTTTTTTTCATTTAATATTTTAGATAGTAGACATTAACATTTCTTTTCAGAGTAGCTGGATCAATGCAAGGTCTATTTTTTTACATAGGGATTTAAATGGGGGCATCCCGCAAGGATTCAACTCACAGTTCAGTAATAATGGATCTGCGGGATTAACTTTAAAAAATCCCTTCTACCCAGGCGATGCCTGGTAGCCGCTGTTAGTCATAAAATAAAGGCTCTGTTGTGGGAACTATTTTATCATAGGTTATGTGCTACTATTTGAACAATCACTGAATTTTTGTTAAAACTGGTTAAAAAAAAATAAAAATAGCATTTTTTTTTTAAATCAGGTTTACAATATTGTAGTCGTTTGGTTTGGTTTGGTTTGTTTTACGGCATATCAACTGCAGTGTGTCATTTAATGCTGATAAAGTTTTGAAATAAATTCATTTTTGATGGATACTCAATTTTTTTTTAATAAATACATTTTTCTATTTAACCCATAGATGGGACCCTAACAGGTACTACCACTCCGGGTCAGAGTGGACCACATTCCCCAGACCTCCTGAACTGGAACCTCACCATCAGATAGAGTTTAACGTCATTCCCAGGACATGTAGACCCTCAGCTATTGTAGTCATTTTAATAATGAAATCTATTGTGTACAGTACTCCAGTGCACTACCACTCATCAAAGTCTCATGTCTAGTACATAGAATAATGTATTAGTGTCAAGAGCATGAATAGCATGCAGTAATAATATACATGTATGTGTGGATATATGTGTGTGGAGGGGGGGTATCAGTATAGTGTTGGCAAATTACAGAAAGCATGGAGGCTTTGAAAGATGCAGTGTTTTGGCAGCCTACAATGGATCCAGGCAGTTTATTCCATGCCTCTGCAACTCTGAGCGTGAGAAAATGTTTCTGAAAGTCATGTGAGCTAAGCTGTTTTCTGACTTTGTGGGCATGCCCATGTGTGTTAGAAATGTGGAAATCAAAAAGGTGCTCAAGATTGCTGTTGGTAAAATGATTAATGATCTTATGAGAGTTTACCAGGTCATTTGCCAGACGCTGGAGTTTCTAGTTTCAAGTTTGAGGCTACAATACTTAACATGGTTATTTCCTATAACTCCAACCTAAAAAGGGGGAACCACTCTGATTGACTGATAAATTATTCATTTATTTATTGATCTACTAGGAAAAAAGAAGACGAGGTTAGGGGTTAGAGTTAGGGTTAGTTTAATGGGAAAATAATGGGTAGATTAATTAACAATAAAATTCATTCAGAGTGGTTCCCCTTTGTTTAGGTTGGTGTTATAGGAAATAACCCATAACATTGTTATTCATATTAAAATCAAAAAATTTTTTTTTTAAAAGGGTTTTATAATTTGCTTGAAGCATTGTGTTTATATTGGTTTGTTGTTGGTTTTGAAGGCTATCACAATGCAAGTGTAAAGAAAAATAAGGTAAATATGGTGTTGTTTGTTAACCTGTAATTTTTTAAACAATTCTTAATATTTTGAGATAAAAATCTCATCTACAGAAGATCTCATCTACATTTTTTTTTCTTGTAGAAAAAGAAATTGTACTTCATACTCTAACTTTGTAAACGCATTAAAGATGAAGTGTACTTACTCAGGTGAATGATGCTGATTTTTGCTAGAGGACAGTATGTGTGTGTTAGTGGGTAAGTAAATATTTTGATAAAAACGTTGTTTTATGTGCTTAGGTTTGTTGGTTGGATTTTATGGCATGTCAACCCTTGTTGGCTTATTTTATACTGAAGACATTTTGCTTTATTCATTCTTGTTGGATATTTAATTTTTTTTGTTTTTTCAAACTTTTTAAACACATTTTTGTAATACTCATTTTTTTTATCTTTTAACCCATGGGACTCTAACAGGTACTACCACTCCAGGTCAGAGAGCGCCAGAATTGGAACTTTACCTCTAGATGCAGTTTGATGCTATACCAAGGATCCATGGTGGGAGGTAATTTCTTTTGATTTGTACTTAGGTAATTCTGATTTTGATGGTGATTTTAGAGGGTTTGCCCCTGACACATACTTTCATTATTAAAGAAAAGCCAACGCACAAAAGTTTGGGACAATCTTCTTAACGGGGTACAGACTCTCAGTAAACACCATTTCCTTCTTGAATTTTGGGACTTGCTTGTTCAAATCCTTGGATAAACAACAGTGGAAGCGTGCTGGGCCCATAACCTGTTAAGTTTTTAAATGCCATCCTTGGCCAGTTGAAAAGGGCTTAAAGTAAGTAAGTCCTGAGTTGTGGAATCCTTTGGTAAGTGAATAAGTCCTATCCTGCGTAGTGTTAAAGGTCCAGTGATCCAATCCTATGTCCGTCGTCCACGAAAGTCAAAGCAAGTATGACCAGTATGCTCATTATGCTCAGTTTAAGTATTATTTCAGCAGCAGAGTACTGCCAGTGATTGGCCAAGAGGTTGATCCATAGTTCTCGGCGAGTCTATATATATATATATATATATATATATATATATATATATATATATATATGAGTGGGCATCAGGCATACACCTTATAAGACAAAAAAGTCAACAATAATATACACTATTTTCTCTGTCATCAACACTGTCACTCCTCCCACTGCCTGGTTTGTTCTGCCTCAGTGTGAAGAACTGCCTGCTTTTATTACAGTTCACCTAGCCTTTTATGTAAATTACACCTCTTGCCGTTTGAGGCTTTAATGCACATCATTAAAGTGATTCTTTTCCACTTACATCAGACGGATTGTCTAACCCATTACAATTATGATATTGAGTTTAGTGCAATTACATCGAAATGTTTGATTATACAGAGTGATTGAAAAGTAACTCCTATTTGAAACTATAATTTTTTTATATAAAAGTAAAGTTGTCAAGGCGGCCTAATGTCGGTATCAGCCAATCAGCGAGGTAGTCTATCCCCTTTTCACTAGTGCTAGATCAAGGAGATTATCTTAGCATCTGAGGTGGAGTGCCACACCTACCATCAGCTCCTTACGTTACGGCACAGATCCCTGTGCTACTCATACGCTGAGTTGGCGAGGGCCAGTATCGAACTAGGAACCTTGTGGTTTCTAGTCGAACGCTCTACCGACTGAGCTAACCCAGCCCTTCATTTTTTATATACTGTTACATTTTTCTCAATTTTTTTAATGAAGACTTGATTTTTATGCAAGATGGTGCTCCTCCACATTTTGCTATTATTGTTCACGAATGGCTGAATCCCCATTTTCCGGGGAATGGATGGGTAACAGGATCCGCATGAGTGGCCGTCCAGAAGTCTTGATTTAACACCCTGCATCTTTACTCTTTGGGGTCCATTGAAGAGAACTTGAAGGACGAATATGAGAATTTATTTCTGCCATTTCACAAGAGTTCCTGGGAAGATCGGTTGATACGATACCTGAGCAGCTTGAGAGGCTGGAGGTAAATGCTGGTGTCCATATGATTTTAGAAGAACTTGAAGGAAGAATATGAGAATTTATTTCTGCCGTTTCACAAGAGTTCCTTGGATGATCAGTTGATATGATTCCAAGCGGCTTGAAGTGAATGTTGATGCCCATATAGAATTTTAAATAAAACTCCATGTTATGTGTGTTCTTCTCATATTAATTTTTACAAAAATGAATAAGATTTTTTAAATAGGGAGTTACTTTACTATTACCCTGTATATGGAGCAAAGTCTGATGGCTTGGTTTGTTTTACGGCATATCAACCTCAGTGGGTTATTTAATGCAGAATAAAGTTTTGAAATAAAGTCATTCTTAATGTATACTTAATTTTTTTTAATAAATACATTTTTTTATTTAACCCATAGATGGGACCCTAACAGGTACTACCACTCCGGGTCAGAGTGCACCGCCTTCTAGCATCCATATGATAAAAAGGGTTAGGGCTTGCCATTGGGGCAATCATATAGGTGTTAGGGCTTGATGTGACCAGCCGATTAATAGGAGGGGGCCTCTCCGATCGCCCGTCTAGCCCAAGAAAGGGCCAAAGTGGAATGTATGATGAATAGCGAATATGGACCAAAGAACATGTTTACACAGGCCTGCGATCTTTACAAGGTTGAATATATAATAGCTGATTTTAAGCAGTTTTTTTATGCTGAATCCAAAAATCATACTCATTTTTTCTAATCAGATCAAATTTTTAAGATACTGTTTTATACATTTCAAGTAAAGCTTGTATTATAACTGTGACAAGTAGAGTACACAGGCTTTTGAATAAGTGGTATTATTATTATGTACAAATTATTATAAAGCATCTTAAAAACCAGACCTGACTAAACATAATGAATGGTATTTTTGAATTCAGTATTAAATGGCGATCATATATCACTTGATAAACCCTTTGAAAAACAATTTTAAATGCAGGCCAGTGTTATTTGTGTATATAACAAATTAATGTATCTGCAATAATTTAGTGCAGTGAGGGTTAAGATTCTATAGACATTGGTTATTTGGTTTCTTTGTTTAATGGCATATCAACCTTCGAATAAACAGTAGTGGTACTATTTATAATAATATAAAAATGAAATTATTGTGTACAGTGGTCAGGTGCACTACAACTCAAAGATGCATGTATACTACATAAAATAAAGTACAAATGTCAGGAAAATAAACAGTGTATAGCCATGATTTGTGTTTGTGTGTATATGGAGAGAGATATCAACTATAGTTTTTGTGAATTATAGGAAGAATATTTTGAAGGATGCAGAGTTTGGAAGATGAGGGGGTTCATACTGTTCTGCCTTCATACATTCATTCATTCACTCCTCTCTGAATCAATTTCTTCCCTCCTCATCCTCTGTGTTCAACCCCTGCATGAACCTGATGATTACATGACAATCAACTGTGGATGTAATGAAAATAACATACCTCAAAACTCAAAGCGTGCGCGGACGAGTCTGGCTTGCAGGGTCATCGCGGGAAAGAAATATGGCTGCTGTAAGCACTATATTTAACGATGGGCGATCTTGAACCAGCGAGAATGGGATTGCACGTATGCAAATTCTCTCGAGATCAGCGTGTATATAAGCATACGGCGATGGCCAGTTGGGAGCGTCAAACAATTACGTACGACGACTACGAAAAAAGCTGGCAGTAGCATTTTGGCTCTTGCGACGGGTGGACGAGGCATTTCGAGATAGATTTTGATTGTTGGTGAGCAGAGTGCAGCACAGTTGGGAGAACATTATTACTAGATCAACATGTACCCCTCCAGACTCTTTTATACACGTTTGAACAATTTGGCAGTTCTTACCAAAACAACATCACACATCTTTCATTGCTCTTCGATCAACTTCATAGACTCAATACTTTTTTTACTGATGAGGTCTGTTAAGGACTTTTTATCCCTTTTGTCATCCTGTTAAATTGTTTGTTTGTGTTTATATTCAATATATAACGTTCATGTTAAATCTATCGTTTCAGTTTTCCCTTTTTTTATTGTTTCATTCAATTGTTTGATGTTCTTAAAGACTGATTGGTTAAGCTATCTGTCCAATTTTTGCAGACAAGAGAAGATGGCAAAATCCCACCTGTTGTGGATGTCAAGTCGGTTGGCTCATTCACGCACATTGCCGTGTATGCAACGACAACAAGCCATGTCTGATGGAGACAGCAAACCACCCCGCCAAACGCAACAGCCGCCACTACTAGCGACAGACGACTGTAAGTGAACGTAATAGCACAACAAGAGTTCAAACTCTCTATGATACTGCAGTCCAGCATGTTAGCCACAAGACCATGGGGTGTCCCTCCAATCTTGGTTGTAAATCTGTGGCCCTGCAAAACTGTTTCCAGTTGAACTTACAGTACTAAAAAACTGGTTCAGTGTGCATTATGAATAAAATAACTCAGAGTGCAAATTAAAAAGGTCAAATTATTTAGCTCCAAACTGAAAATGTTTTCTTTTTCATTATGTCCTTGGTGAAAGTATGAAACAGTCTCTTCTCCTTCCAACTACAGGTAAATAGCAGGGTAGACTGAGATCTTTAGTCTTAATATTGCAACCAGTCTAGGAGAAGGAAGACTCTGAATATTGCAACCAGTCTAGAAGGAAAACTCTTCATTTAAACTAGCTGTTTCATCTTGCCCATGTGTGTGTATGAGAGGAAGGTAAATAGAGACCCAACTGCTTTTTAGTGCAATTGTGGGGATTAATAAAAATAAATTGAATTAAATAAAATAAATAAATTAAATAGTTCTTGGCGTCTGGACTCTGGCGTCCAGAGTAACGGTCTTGTCAATAAAGTCTCCATCTATATAGCTAACCAGTTGTGTTTTTTATCTCTCTTCATTTCATACCATAAGACTTATTCCCTATACAATACCATTGTTAGACTATTATCAATTTTGAGTATTTTCATTTATTTTTATCACAGTTAAACTGAGGGGACACAAGTTCAAATCTCACCAGGTGCTTTTCCTTATTCACCCCACTCCCCTGATTACCATAGATCGGTGGTTCCCAACTTATGGCCAAAATGGGCCACAGCAAATTTCAGGTGGGCCAAGGAAATATTATAATTCTATATGGTTTTATCTTGATTAAATAAATATCATGTAAAATGAAAATATTTTTTATTATAATAATTTCATGGGCCACAAAAAAAGATTGGGAACCCCTGCCATAGATTTCAACTCTACAATAAAGGCAGAGAACAGATCGTTTATTAAAATGGAGTGTGTTCAACTGGCTGAAAACAAGATAGATGAATTCAATTATTTTGAAATGAAAAAAAAAAAAAAAAAAAAAAATGGATTTGTTGAAAGAAAAGAAAAGAACAGTTTTGATTTCAGACATCTTCATTAAAAAAAAAAAAAAAAAAAAAAATTGGTGGTTGTATCGTTACTGTCATTGATAGCATGAGATATCCCATCCCCCACACCTTTCCCGGCAAAAATGTTAGAAAAAAAAAAAATCATCTCATATGCCATCAAACAATTCTTTATATATATATATATAATATATATATAATTACAAACACACTTTATGGAAATAACTTTTTTTTCTTGGTAATGAATTCATAAACTAAAAACCACAAATTAAAATAAATAAATAGATAAATCTCTGAAATATTATTTTCGTATTTTAACTAACAATAACAAGAATTCATTAGTTGATTTTGAATTAGAGAACTAAAAAATAAATAAATAAAAAATAAACTAGTTTTTCTTTGCTAGTTATAAAGACTAACATGAAGATTTAAAAAAAAATTAAAAAAAGACAGTGGGTGACTGTTGAGATGGGTGGGTTGTTTTTTTTTTGTTTTTTTGGGTTTTTTTGGGTTTTTTTTACAAGACACTAAAAGTCTGCTGCTCAAATCTCTGCTACTTCCTCTTTCTTTTGGCAGCGATTTTTCCAATATAAAAAGGTTGGCACCAACAAGATTACACTTCCAGAAACCAGGCTGACTAAACTGTCCAACAGCAATGAAAGATCGTAGCTCCCATAATCATCTGTAATTTTCCCTGGAATGAAAAATATATTTTTTTAAATATTGATGGAGAATACTTAAAAAAAATAAAAAAAAACAATCATTTATTTGTTAGCATTCAAAATTAGTTATACTATCAGTGATACTGATAGCTTTTTGATTTAGTGCATCCTGGGACCCACATATTTGCTTTGAATGAGGAAAATTTATGGGTCCCAACTAAAGCCATCTAACTCCTACTTTGTAACCTACCCTGTGTAATTCATTTCTAAGAAACTATTGAAATGTATTTGCAGTTAGCTTGAAATGGTGAGGGAAGAAAAAAGTAAAACACTGGGACGCTTGGATACAATTTTACTGCATCCATTTATATTTTTGTCTGTCAGGGATGCATACCTATCAGCATCTCTGTACTATGAATAGCTAAAAGACACATGGTGGGTTGAGCACTTTGGAGGGGATTTTGGTGACGACTGCCAACTAAGCTTAAAGGCAACGCTCTCCTATAAAACAGATGGAGTACTCTCTGGCAGCCTTTACATATATACAGATGTATGTATTCATCAGTTAAAATCCTCGTTCAGTCTGTAGGTGCTAATGATAGCCGAGCGATTGATAATAAATTGATTGGGTTTCTATACCGGCTGGAGGTAGCCTGCTAATGTCTAGCCACACGGAAGAAACGGGATGTATTGAAACACGGTGTCTGTGGGTGACTTTATATATATATACTAGACCTGTTGGGTCACCCATTGAGCTCAGGTTGGATTGTTGAAAGAAAATCACAGGATAATATTATTTCGTCAATTTAAAGTTTTCCAAAACTGTCCAAATAAGTTGGATTTTATTGAGAATAGACACAAAAAATGAGGGTTGTACTTTTTTTGCAACTTCTATAATTTACCTACGTCAGTTTTATGCATGTGCAGATGTTTAGATTTGTCTGCAGTACCATACGGCTGAAAATCTCTTCAATTGAAAGTGGAAAATGCCATTTTTCCACTTTGGAAAAAATTCATGATAGTCAAATTGACCTTCATCATTTCCTTTAATTTTTTAAAGATTTTGTAAAAATTCACATTTTTGACCACAAAGTCATTAGACGGTATCAATATTTTTCATTTAGAAGAATTTTTTGTATCTTTATCCTTCACAAAATATAGATATAAATGAATATAAATAAATGTTTGTGTCAAATGTGTTGTTATTTTTCACATTACTTGAATTCAAAGTAGAAATATTTACAGGGCCAGTAAAATAAGCAAAAAATAGGCACTGACAAAATGTCGTCTGCTTTTCATTTTAAAATGAATTAAAATCAACTAAATCAATTAAGGTCAATTTTTTGTCTATGGCAAATGAGCATCAGTAAAAAAAAAAAAAAAAAAAAAAAAAAAAGCAAAATAATATTACATATGTAATTTATTTTTAATAAATTTTAAACTATTTTTTGGTCAATTTTTCTCAAATATATCGTAAACATGGTCACCAAAGATGACGTAAAATCCATATTTTACAAAATAAACTTATCCCCCCCCCCCCGATTGAAAAAAAATTACTAAAAATCAAGGAATTATCAGATTTTAATGAATAATTGTCGAAAAAGAGTAAAAAAAAAGATCAACAAAATTATTTTTTTAGTTTTGATTTTAAATTTATTTTTTTGATTTTCAATAGTTATTTTCTACCAGGATAGCCACCCTTAATTTTTTTTTTTTCTTCTATTCACACCTTTAGTTTTTTGTCTTTTTATTTATACTGTAATTAGTTTCAACTTTATTTAACCCCACCGATATTTTGCACCCAAAAAATAAGGGGTGGGGTCAGTGTTAAGTGACCTGAAAAAAAATCAGTAAGTTTTGAAATAAAATAACTGATGCATTATAAAATTCATTCATTGATAACTCAACACTGAAAATTTCATTAAAACCGGATTATTCACTGATTTTTAGTAAGTTTCTTTCAATCGGGGGGGTGGGGGTTAATGTATTTTGTAAAATAAGGATTTTGCGGCAAATTTGACAGTGCCTAGCAAGTAGGTTTTTATATTTTACCGAAACCAGCTAAATAGCATCTTCCTAAATCTTTTACTAACAAATATTTGATGTGCTTACCCCTTTGACTCTATAAATTTAAAAAAATTAATAATTAAAGTAATTAAAAAAATCTATTTTAAAGCATGATATTCAATTTTAGTTGAGCATAAAAAGAAAAACTTTTGTTTTGTTTTATTAAAACAAAAGTTCTTCTCTGTAGCGAGAGAAATCAGATTTAAGCGTGGGAAGGGAAATATCTCTCTGGCTGCTGATAAAGTTTTTTCACACAAACTTCTCTTTGTCTTAACTCTCTAGACAGAATATTAGGGTGGGGGCAAAAATTCCAGCAGATATTTAAGAGAGAGTCGGGTGAGTTTTTGACTTAATTGCAAATTACAACTAATTAGAACCAATTAAAATGGAATTTTTAAGAACATTTAGTAATCCTAAAACTAAGGAATAAATTAGTATAAATTTTGTGTCATTAAACTAACCAGGAAAAAAGCCTTTAGAGATTAAAAGGCGAAAATCTCAGCTTTATATATATATATATATATATATATATATATATATATATATATATATATATTTGATATTTCTTAAATAAATACACGTGATTTAGTAAATAAGTTAGACTTAATATTTATAGTTTAAAATTTAAAATAAATTGGAGTGGTAGCACCTCTTAAGGTTCCATCTATAGGTTAAATAGATCTATTTTAAAATTATTCATACTAGCGAAAATATGCGCCTACCAGGCACAAGTATCTAAATTTTAAATATAATTAAGTATTATATTGAATTAGAAAGACTAATAAAATTAAATAAGAAGACAAAAAAAAAAACTACACATTTTTACTTTATTCTAATTGATTTCAATATAAAATTAAACATAGGATTGCTTTAAATACATTTGAGAATATTTATTTATAAAAAGTACAACTTACCAGCAATTGGTCCGCTTAAGACTATCCCGCCACCAGCCATTGTAGTGGTCATGCCCAGACCCGATGCATATCGTTCAATACCGATAACATCCATGATGATACCAGGGGTCATGCAGTTCCTTGTGCCTGAGGAAAGTCCAATGATGACACTGCCCAAAACAAACAGTGCATAACTTCTGGATAGAGCGAGAAGCAGCATCCCACATCCTTGACAGATGCCTGTTAAGCACACCATCGAGATGTTAGAGACGCATTTCGTATGCCAGATTGCAGCCGATATGAACCGAGAAAGAAGAGCGGCAAAGGCACGAATGGTGAGCACCAGAACGCTATAATTCAACCCGAATCCACGTGTAACCCCGACGTCCACGGTGACCGTTGAAACGGCGCTATAGCAGGAGTTCAGTAAAGTTAGCGAGACAATCAACAGTAGATACATTTTCTCTCTGAATATAGAAAAATGGAAGAATTTGCGTTTCTTTTTTGGTTTTTTGGTTTTCGCACTGTCTTTTTGTTTTTTTGCACCATCTGTCTGTTCATTGTCTTCGTTGATGTCATCATTGTCTTCATTGTTATCATCCTCTTTCTCCTCGGTTTCCGTCTCGGTATCTGTGGATTCTTTGGGGGTATTGATCTTATCGGGTTCCATTACAATGCAAAAGGCACAGATGTTTAAGTTGAAGGCCGACACCAGAAGCAAAGACCCACGCCAGCCGTAGTTATCAATGAGGAACTTTACAATTATTGGCATAGTCATAGCAGCCAGTGGCCGCGCCATTGTAATGAGGATAGACAGGTTACCGATTTTACCTCCAAAGTTATCCCCTAATGCCACAAATGTAGACACGTTGATGAAAGAGTAACCAACGCCTGAAAAAAAATAAAATAGTAAAACATTGGTTGGAAGTAGAAAATTTCATTCTTGATCATTCTTTCTTCTCTCTCTCATTGCAGTTCCTTGCACTCACTATCTCTCTCTCTCTCTCTCTCTGTCTCACTCATTGCAATCATAGGCACTCCCTCTCTGTCTCATTGCAGGAAAAAAAAGTTCATAGATATAAATTCTGGTTGATTACCTGTGAGGGCCCCAAGGGTTAAGATTAGCATCAACATATTTGGAGCAAAAAAACTGAGGAAAATTCCACTTGATGTGAGAATGGAACCAAGAAGTGTCGTCCATTTTGCTCCAATTCGATTGACAATCAAGCCAGCCAGGATTCCTAGAAATAGAAGCAATATTACAGTTTACAGAAAAAGATAGAAAGAAAGAAACATCCCCAAAACCTGGGGAATTCATTGTTTTTTTGTTTTTTTTGTATTAACAGTTTATTATATTCATAGACACCTTGTAATTCCCTAAAATACAAGACACAAAGGTTGACATTTGTTTGATTGTCAGAAGAAATGCAAAGTTTTTAAAAAGTTAGTAACAACCAGAACTAAAACTGACAATCATACAGGGTGCACCAGATAATTGAGAACAATTTATAATATAAAGAAAGAAAGAAAAAGTCTTCAATTAAAAAAATAAATAGATAAATAAACTTTTACATCTGTTCACCTTAAAAAAATAAATAAATAAATAAAAAAAAACACAGAAAAAATTATTTCTCTGAATTATTGACATGAGGCTTGATAATTTGTATTATTTGGATTACCCCAGTGGATTGAATAAAGGGTTAGGTTCAAAATTCCATGATGGCTCCCGATAATGACAAGAAGGTTCCCAAGTTCGACAAGAAATACCTGAAGAAGGCCAGCGGGCACATCAGACAAAATGTTGTACAGATAACAATAAAGATGAGGACAATAGTCCAAATAATACAGAAAAAAAAATGTCATTCAATAAAATTGCCCTCAAGCAAGGTCGATAAGCACACCTAGGTCTGGTGGTTCTCATTCATATTTGTCCTTACATCAATGATGGCAACCTTCAAAGAGTCCTTAACATTGTGGAACCATTTGGTTGGCCTCCCAGACATAGTAGTCCAGCTGATTGGAATGAGGAGAAATAAAAGGTCACATGCTAGTGGGTAATATGATTATGAAACTAAAGCTTCTAAGCCAGCCACCTCTGGGTCATGTGGAGGGAGCAATGTCCCCCTGGAACATGTACAGCCCACTCTAGGCTACAAGTGTTGCCTCTCATTGAGGAGTTGATATTATGGTTGATGTTCTTCTGAACTTGTTGGATGAATCTGGCCACGCTTATGTCTGACAGTTTGGAATATTTCTTTTTATTGGCAACAGGTGATATGTCCCTCAACAGAAGATTCCAGCTTCCTCCTAACTTGACCACTTTCAAGAAGTTGGCTATCTCCAAGTCTTGGTGGCTGGTACCATGAACAGGGTAAGCCTTTGCATTTTTATGTCATAATGGAAGCTGCTATGTTAATTCTCTTGTGATATGTCTGAAAAAAGAAAGGAGAATGTTAAAATTTGGCACATTCCATGTAACATTGTTTAGTCATCTTCCATTTATGACCAGTTAAATATCTGGTACACCCTGTATTTTTTTTTTTTTTTTTTTTTTGTTAATCTTCATTTCAGGAATTATTTAGACTAGTATCCTCACCATTGTTGTTTGTGTATTGGTATATTTAAGCTAGCATAATATTTGGTATTGATATCTTCCATGGTCTACCAGTAATGCTTTCCTTTCATGATCTTTGCATTTATTTAAACTTGCACCACGTAACTTCCAAGATTACAATCCCTTTGATTATTATGTATGGGGCACAGTTGACTTTTTTTTCTAACCTGGAACCTTGTGATTTCTAGGCTAATGCTCTACCCACTGAGCTAATCAACCAATATAACTATTTTCAGCACAAACCTTTTATTGCTTGTAGGTAATCCACCAAAAAGACTCAATAACTATGTGGGTTCATTCAGGTATGTATTTGCTCAACCACTCCACTACAAGCAAGATGTGGCACAGTCTGTTTTTAAGTGGAGTACAGCTGGTTTGAATTCAGTTTTTCCTCTTCTACACCAGTTGCCATACCATGGTTAAAGAACCCAGTTTACCCTATTTATTTATCCATAGCTGGAGAGAGGATATTTGGATTCATAACTTTCTCAAGGCTACTAGTGCTATGTGAAATGCAAACAGCCTTGTCAAGGATTTGAACTCGGGTCGACGAATCCATTTCCTACGGCCAACCAAAGATGAACAGAAAGGCAATGATAATGGCAGTATTTACCAATTTAAGCAAGGAAGCCATTGGAGAGACTTGCAGGAGATTCCAAAGTCAAGTGGAGTTGAACAATGCAAAAGAAATGAATGGAAAGCAAACTGCACACCAATTGAAGTCGGGTGTAGAGGGTTTGTTGCGAGGTCCCTAAGCAAAATGCTGGCAAATTTTGGATTGACAGGACTAAAGAGAAATAATGCAATCTGTGAGATTACTGAAACGGCCGAAAAAACAGCTAATTGGCTTTGGATAAAGAGAAGCACTGCTTGGTCTAGAAAAGAAGTTTAAAATTCATATGAATATTTTTGTACATTCGAACTGAACTGTTGACAAACTAATGTCTAAATATATATATAAATTGCAGAAATGGATGAATAACAGATGTATTTTCCATTGAAGTCGGATGTCGGGGATTTATTACCAACTCAACCTCGGCATTTTTGTCTAAACTTGGACTTTCTCTACCAGACAAGAGGAAATACTTAAAAAAGATTTAGGAGAAAGCTCTAACCGCATCAGCGTGGATATGGCAGTCCTATATTGTGACATCAAACCGACAAAGTCTGGTGGTATCGTGAGATACTGCTGAGGCGCTCTGGGTTGGTGGTAATGATGCTTCGGCCCCGAAACCATGCTTGAACCCAGAGTCATCATCTGATGAAGGCTTTGTTGGTTGCAATGCTACTGTGTAAATAGCAGTCATTGTATGAAGATTATATACTTCTTTTTTCTTTTTTTTTTTTTTTAATGTGTGTATGTGTGGGTCATAACCAATGGCACAATTGAGTAATTTCGACAAAATAACCATGTTATCATTCGTTTCACTTAATTGTACTATTCTTTGGTTTTGGGTTTTTATTTTTTTTTCGCTTTTAGGCGTGTATGTATATCTCATAAACATTAGCACAATTAGGTAACTTCTACGAATCATCCACGTAACCATTCGTTCTTCATAAGTGTACTGTTTTTTTGGGTTTTTTTCTTCCATTTGTTATTTTATTTATTTAACTTATTGCAAATTACAACTAATTAGAACCAATTAAAATGGAATTTTTAAGAACATTTAGTAATCCTAAAACTAAGGAATAAATTAGTATAAATTTTGTGTCATTAAACTAACCAGGAAAAAAGCCTTTAGAGATTAAAAGGCGAAAATCTCAGCTTTATATATATATATATATATATATATATATATATATATATATATATATATATTTTGATATTTCTTAAATAAATACACGTGATTTAGTAAATAAGTTAGACTTAATATTTATAGTTTAAAATTTAAAATAAATTGGAGTGGTAGCACCTCTTAAGGTTCCATCTATAGGTTAAATAGATCTATTTTAAAATTATTCATACTAGCGAAAATATGCGCCTACCAGGCACAAGTATCTAAATTTTAAATATAATTAAGTATTATATTGAATTAGAAAGACTAATAAAATTAAATAAGAAGACAAAAAAAAACTACACATTTTTACTTTATTCTAATTGATTTCAATATAAAATTAAACATAGGATTGCTTTAAATACATTTGAGAATATTTATTTATAAAAAGTACAACTTACCAGCAATTGGTCCGCTTAAGACTATCCCGCCACCAGCCATTGTAGTGGTCATGCCCAGACCCGATCATATCGTTCAATACCGATAACATCCATGATGATACCAGGGGTCATGCAGTTCCTTGTGCCTGAGGAAAGTCCAATGATGACACTGCCCAAAACAAACAGTGCATAACTTCTGGATAGAGCGAGAAGCAGCATCCCACATCCTTGACAGATGCCTGTTAAGCACACCATCGAGATGTTAGAGACGCATTTCGTATGCCAGATTGCAGCCGATATGAACCGAGAAAGAAGAGCGGCAAAGGCACGAATGGTGAGCACCAGAACGCTATAATTCAACCCGAATCCACGTGTAACCCGACGTCCACGGTGACCGTTGAAACGGCGCTATAGCAGGAGTTCAGTAAAGTTAGCGAGACAATCAACAGTAGATACATTTTCTCTCTGAATATAGAAAAATGGAAGAATTTGCGTTTCTTTTTTGGTTTTTTGGTTTTCGCACTGTCTTTTTGTTTTTTTGCACCATCTGCTGTTCATTGTCTTCGTTGATGTCATCATTGTCTTCATTGTTATCATCCTCTTTCTCCTCGGTTTCCGTCTCGGTATCTGTGGATTCTTTGGGGGTATTGATCTTATCGGGTTCCATTACAATGCAAAAGGCACAGATGTTTAAGTTGAAGGCCGACACCAAGAGCAAAGACCCACGCCAGCCGTAGTTATCAATGGGAACTTTACAATTATTGGCATAGTCATAGCAGCCAGTGGCCGCGCCATTGTAATGAGGATAGACAGGTTACCGAATTTTACCTCCAAAGTTATCCCCTAATGCCACAAATGTAGACACGTTGATGAAAGAGTAACCAACGCCTGAAAAAAAATAAAATAGTAAAACATTGGTTGGAAGTAGAAAATTTCATTCTTGATCATTCTTTCTTCTCTCTCTCATTGCAGTTCCTTGCACTCATATCTCTCTCTCTCTCTCTCTCTGTCTCACTCATGCAATCATGCACTCCTCTCTGTCTCATTGCAGGAAAAAAAGTTCATAGATATAAATTCTGGTTGATTACCTGTGAGGGCCCCAAGGGTTAAGATTAGCATCAACATATTTGGAGCAAAAAAACTGAGGAAATTCCACTTGATGTGAGAATGGAACCAAGAAGTGTCGTCCATTTTCTCCAATTCGATTGACAATCAAGCCAGCCAGGATTCCTAGAAATAGAAGCAATATTACAGTTTACAGAAAAAGATAGAAAGAAAGAAACATCCCCAAAACCTGGGGAATTCATTTTTTTGTTTTTTTTGTATTAACAGTTTATTATATTCATAGACACCTTGTAATTCCTAAAATACAAGACACAAAGGTTGACTTTGTTTGATTGTCAGAAGAAATGCAAAGTTTTTAAAAAGTTAGTAACAACCAGAACTAAAACTGACAATCATACAGGTGCACCAGATAATTGAGAACAATTTATAATATAAAGAAAGAAAGAAAAAGTCTTCAATTAAAAATAAATAGATAAAACTTTTACATCTGTTACCTTAAAAAAATAAATAAATAAAAAAAAAAAAACACAGAAAAATTATTTCTCTGAATTATTGACATGAGGCTTGATAATTTGTATTATTTGGATTACCCCAGTGGATTGAATAAAGGGTTAGGTTCAAAATTCCATGATGGCTCCCGATAATGACAAGAAAGTTCCGTACTTCCTCTTTCTTTTGGCAGCGATTTTTCCAATATAAAAAGGTTGGCACCAACAAGATTACACTTCCAGAAACCAGGCTGACTAAACTGTCCAACAGCAATGAAAGATCGTAGCTCCCATAATCATCTGTAATTTTCCCTGGAATGAAAAATATTTTTTTTAATATTGATGGAGAATACTTTAAAAAAAAAAAAAAAAAAACAATCATTTATTTGTTAGCATTCAAAATTAGTTATAATATCAGTGATACTGATAGCTTTTGATTTAGTGCATCCTGGGACCCACATATTTGCTTTGAATGAGGAAAATTTATGGGTCCCAACTAAAGCCATCTAACTCCTACTTTGTAACCTACCCTGTGTAATTCATTTCTAAAGAAACTATTGAAATGTATTTGCAGTTAGCTTGAAATGGTGAGGGAAGAAAAAAGTAAAACACTGGGACGCTTGGATACAATTTTACTGCATCCATTTATATTTTTGTCTGTCAGGGATGCATACCTATCAGCATCTCTGTACTATGAATAGCTAAAAGACACATGGTGGGTTGAGCACTTTGGAGGGGATTTTGGTGATGACTGCCAACTAAGCTTAAAGACAACGCTCTCCTATAAAACAGATGGAGTACTCTCTGCAGCCTTTACATATATACAGATGTATGTATTCATCAGTTAAAATCCTCGTTCAGTCTGTAGGTGCTAATGATAGCCGAGTGATTGATAATAAATTGATTGGTTTCCATACCGGCTGGAGGTAGCCTGCTAATGTCTAGCCACACGGAAGAAAACGGGATGTATTGAAACACGGTGTCTGTGGGTGACTTTATATATATATTACTAGACCTGTTGGGTCACCCATTGAGCTCAGGTTGGATTGTTGAAAGAAAATCACAGGATAATATTATTTCGTCAATTTAAAGTTTTCCAAAACTGTCCAAATAAGTTGGATTTTATTGAGAATAGACACAAAAAAGAGGGTTGTACTTTTTTTGCAACTTCTATAATTTACCTACGTCAGTTTTATGCATGTGCAGATGTTTAGATTTGTCTGCAGTACCATACGGCTGAAAATCTCTTCAATTGAAAGTGGAAAATGCCATTTTTCCACTTTGGAAAAAATTCATGATAGTCAAATTGACCTTCATCATTTCCTTTAATTTTTTAAAGATTTTGTAAAAATTCACATTTTTAACCACAAAGTCATTAGACGGTATCTATATTTTTCATTTAGAATAATTTTTTGTATCTTTATCCTTCACAAAATATAGATATAAATGAATATAAATAAATTTTTGTGTCAAATCTGTTGTTATTTTTAACATTACTTGAATTCAAAGTAGAAATATTTACAGGGCCAGTAAAATAAGCAAAAAATAGGCACTGACAAAATGTTGTCTGCTTTTCATTTTAAAAATGAATTAAAATCAACTAAATCAATTAAGGTCAATTTTTTGTCTATGGCAAATGAGCATCAGTAAAAAAAAAAAAAAAAAAAAAAAAAAAAAGCAAAATAATATTACATATGTAATTTATTTTTAATAAATTTTAAACTATTTTTTGGTCAATTTTTCTCAAATATATCGTAAACATGGTCACCAAAGATGACGTAAAATCCATATTTTACAAAATAAACTTATCCCCCCCCCCCCGATTGAAAAAAATTACTAAAAATCAAGGAATTATCAGATTTTAATGAATAATTGTCGAAAAAGAGTAAAAAAAAAAGATCAACAAAATTATTTTTTAGTTTTGATTTTAAATTTATTTTTTTGATTTTCAATAGTTATTTCTACCAGGATAGCCACCCTTAATTTTTTTTTTCTTCTATTCACACCTTTAGTTTTTGTCTTTTTATTTATACTGTAATTAGTTTCAACTTTATTTAACCCCACCGATATTTTGCACCCAAAAAATAAGGGTGGGGTCAGTGTTAAGTGACCTGAAAAAAATCAGTAAGTTTTGAAATAAAATAACTGATGCATTATAAAATTCATTCATTCATAACTCAACACTGAAAATTTCATTAAAACCGGATTATTCACTGATTTTTAGTAAGTTTCTTTCAATTTAATGTATTTTGTAAAATAAGGATTTTGCGGCAAATTTGACAGTGCCGAGCAAGTAGGTTTTTATATTTTACCGAAACCAGCTAAATAGCATCTTCCTAAATCTTTTACTAACAAATATTTGATGTGCTTACCCCTTTGACTCTATAAATTTAAAAAATTAATAATTAAAGTAATTAAAAAAATCTATTTTAAAGCATGATATTCAATTTTAGTTGAGCATAAAAAGAAAAACTTTGTTTTTGTTTTATTAAAACAAAAGTTCTTCTCTGTAGCGAGAGAAATCAGATTTAAGCGTGGGAAGGGAAATATCTCTCTGGCTGCTGATAAAGTTTTTTCACACAAACTTCTCTTTGTCTTAACTCTCTAGACAGAATATTAGGGTGGGGGCAAAAATTCCAGCAGATATTTAAGAGAGAGTCGGTGAGTTTTTGACTTAATTGCAAATTACAACTAATTAGAACCAATTAAAATGAATTTTTAAGAACATTTAGTAATCCTAAAACTAAGGAATAAATTAGTATAAATTTTGTGTCATTAAACTAACCAGGAAAAAAAGCCTTTAGAGATTAAAAGGCGAAAATCTCAGCTTTATATATATATTATATATATATATATATATATATTATATATTTGATATTTCTTAAATAAATACACGTGATTTAGTAAATAAGTTAGACTTAATATTTATAGTTTAAAATTTAAAATAAATTGGAGTGGTAGCACCTCTTAAGGTTCCATCTATAGGTTAAATAGATCTATTTTAAAATTATTCATACTAGCGAAAATATGCGCCTACCAGGCACAAGTATCTAAATTTTAATTATAATTAAGTATTATATTGAATTAGAAAGACTAATAAAATTAAATAAGAAGACAAAAAAAACTACACATATTTTTACTTTATTCTAATTGATTTCAATATAAAATTAAACATAGGATTGCTTTAAATACATTTGAGAATATTTATTTATAAAAAGTACAACTTACCAGCAATTGGTCCGCTTAAGACTATCCCGCCACCAGCCATTGTAGTGGTCATGCCCAGACCCGATGCATATCGTTCAATACCGATAACATCCATGATGATACCAGGGGTCATGCAGTTCCTTGTGCCTGAGGAAAGTCCAATGATGACACTGCCCAAAACAAACAGTGCATAACTTCTGGATAGAGCGAGAAGCAGCATCCCACATCCTTGACAGATGCCTGTTAAGCACACCATCGAGATGTTAGAGACGCATTTCGTATGCCAGATTGCAGCCGATATGAACCGAGAAAGAAGAGCGGCAAAGGCACGAATGGTGAGCACCAGAACGCTATAATTCAACCCGAATCCACGTGTAACCCCGACGTCCACGGTGACCGTTGAAACGGCGCTATAGCAGGAGTTCAGTAAAGTTAGCGAGACAATCAACAGTAGATACATTTTCTCTCTGAATATAGAAAAATGGAAGAATTTGCGTTTCTTTTTTGGTTTTTTGGTTTTCGCACTGTCTTTTTGTTTTTTTGCACCATCTGTCTGTTCATTGTCTTCGTTGATGTCATCATTGTCTTCATTGTTATCATCCTCTTTCTCCTCGGTTTCCGTCTCGTATCTGTGGATTCTTTGGGGTATTGATCTTATCGGGTTCCATTACAATGCAAAAGGCACAGATGTTTAAGTTGAAGGCCGACACCAGAAGCAAAGACCCACGCCAGCCGTAGTTATCAATGAGGAACTTTACAATTATTGGCATAGTCATAGCAGCCAGTGGCCGCGCCATTGTAATGAGGATAGACAGGTTACCAATTTTACCACCAAAGTTATCCCCTAATGCCACAAATGTAGACACGTTGATGAAAGAGTAACCAACGCCTGAAAAAAAAATAAAATAGTAAAACATTGGTTGGAAGTAGAAAATTTCATTCTTGATCATTCTTTCTTCTCTCTCTCATTGCAGTTCCTTGCACTCTCTCTCTCTCTCTCTCTCTCTCCCTCTCTGTCTCATTGCAGGAAAAAAAGTTGTTCATAGATATAAATTCTGGTTGATTACCTGTGAGGGCCCCAAGGGTTAAGATTAGCATCAACATATTTGGAGCAAAAAAACTGAGGAAAATTCCACTTGATGTGAGAATGGAACCAAGAAGTGTCGTCCATTTTGCTCCAATTCGATTGACAATCAAGCCAGCCAGGATTCCTAGAAATAGAAGCAATATTACAGTTTACAGAAAAAGATAGAAAGAAAGAAACATCCCCAAAACCTGGGGAATTCATTTTTGTTTGTATTAACAGTTTATTATATTCATAAACACCTTATAATTCCCTAAAATACAAGACACAAAGGTTGACTTTTGTTTGATTGTCAGAAGAAATGCAAAGTTTTTAAAAAGTTAGTAACAACCAGAACTAAAACTGACAATCATACAGGGTGCACCAGATAATTGAGAACAATTTATAATATAAAGAAAGAAAAAAAAAGTCTTCAATTAAAAAAATAAATAAACTTTTACATCTGTTTACCTTAAAAAAAAAAAAATAAAAAAAAAAAAAAAACACAGAAAAAAAATATTTCTCTGAATTATTGAGATGAGGCTTGATAATTTTGGATTATTTGGATTACCCCAGTGGATTGAATAAAGGTTTGGTTCAAAATTCCATGATGGCTCCCGATAATGACAAGAAGGTTCCCAAGTTCGACAAGAAATACCTGAAGAAGGCCGGTGGGCACATCAGACAAAATGTTGTACAGATAACAATAAAGATGAGGACAATAGTCCAAATAATACAGAAAAAAAAATGTTATTCAATAAAATTGCCCTCAAGCAAGGTCGATAAGCACACCTAGGTCTGGTGGTTCTCATTCATATTTGTCCTTACATCAATGATGGCAACCTTCAAAGAGTCCTTAACATTGTGGAACCATTTGGTTGGCCTCCCAGACATAGTAGTCCAGCTGATTGGAATGAGGAGAAATAAAAGGTCACATGCTAGTGGGTAATATGATTATGAAACTAAAGCTTCTAAGCCAGCCACCTCTGGGTCATGTGGAGGGAGCAATGTCCCCCCTGGAACATGTACAGCCCACTCTAGGCTACAAGTGTTGCCTCTCATTGAGGAGTTGATATTATGGTTGATGTTCTTCTGAACTTGTTGGATGAATCTGGCCACGCTTATGTCTGACAGTTTGGAATATTTCTTTTTATTGGCAACAGGTGATATGTCCCTCAACAGAAGATTCCAGCTTCCTCCTAACTTGACCACTTTCAAGAAGTTGGCTATCTCCAAGTCTTGGTGGCTGGTACCATGAACAGGGTAAGCCTTTGCATTTTTATGTCATAATGGAAGCTGCTATGTTAATTCTCTTGTGATATGTCTGAAAAAGAAAGGAGAATGTTAAAATTTGGCACATTCCATGTAACATTGTTTAGTCATCTTCCATTTATGACCAGTTAAATATCTGGTACACCCTGTATTTTTTTTTTTTTTTTTTTTTTAATCTTCATTTCAGGAATTATTTAGACTAGTATCCTCACCATTGTTGTTTGTGTATTGGTATATTTAAGCTAGCATAATATTTGGTATTGATATCTTCCATGGTCTACCAGTAATGCTTTCCTTTCATGATCTTTGCATTTATTTTAAACTTGCACCACGTAACTTCCAAGATTACAATCCCTTTGATTATTATGTATGGGGCACAGTTGACTTTTTTTCTAACCTGGAACCTTGTGATTTCTAGGCTAATGCTCTACCCACTGAGCTAATCAACCAATATAACTATTTTCAGCACAAACCTTTTATTGCTTGTAGGTAATCCACCAAAAAGACTCAATAACTATGTGGGTTCATTCAGGTATGTATTTGCTCAACCACTCCACTACAAGCAAGATGTGGCACAGTCTGTTTTTAAGTGGAGTACAGCTGGTTTGAATTCAGTTTTTCCTCTCCTACACCAGTTGCCATACCATGGTTAAAGAACCCAGTTTACCCTATTATTTATCCATAGCTGGAGAGAGGATATTTGGATTCATAACTTTCTCAAGGCTACTAGTGCTATGTGAAATGCAAACAGCCTTGTCAAGGATTTGAACTCGGGTCGACGAATCCATTTCCTACGGCCAACCAAAGATGAACAGAAGGCAATGATAATGGCAGTATTTACCAATTTAAGCAAGGAAGCCATTGGAGAGACTTGCAGGAGATTCCAAAGTCAAGTGGAGTTGAACAATGCAAAAGAAATGAATGGAAAGCAAACTGCACACCAATTGAAGTCGGGTGTAGAGGGTTTGTTGCGAGGTCCCTAAGCAAAATGCTGGCAAATTTTGGATTGACAGACTAAAGAGAAATAATGCAATCTGTGAGATTACTGAAACGGCCGAAAAAACAGCTAATTGGCTTTGGATAAAGAGAAGCACTGCTTGGTCTAGAAAAGAAGTTTAAAATTCATATGAATATTTTTGTACATTCGAACTGAACTGTTGACAAACTAATGTCTAAATATATATATAAATTGCAGAAATGGATGAATAACAGATGTATTTTCCATTGAAGTCGGATGTCGGGGATTTATTACCAACTCAACCTCGGCATTTTTGTCTAAACTTGGACTTTCTCTACCAGACAAGAGGAAATACTTAAAAAAATTTAGGAGAAAGCTCTAACCGCATCAGCGTGGATATGGCAGTCCTATATTGTGACATCAAACCGACAAAGTCTGGTGGTATTGTGAGATACTGCTGAGGCGCTCTGGGTTGGTGGTAATGATGCTTCGGCCCCGAAACCATGCTTGAACCCAGAGTCATCATCTGATGAAGGCTTTGTTGGTTGCAATGCTACTGTGTAAATAGCAGTCATTGTATGAAGATTATATACTTCTTTTTTCTTTTTTTTTTTTTAATGTGTGTATGTGTGGGCCATAACCAATGGCACAATTGAGTAATTTCGACAAAATAACCATGTTATCATTCGTTTCACTTAATTGTACTATTCTTTGGTTTGGGTTTTATTTTTTTTTCGCTTTTAGGCGTGTATGTATATCTCATAAACATTAGCACAATTAGGTAACTTCTACGAATCATCCACGTAACCATTCGTTCTTCATAAGTGTACTGTTTTTTTTGGTTTTTTCTTCCATTTGTTATTTTATTTATTTACTTATTTTTTAATTATTTTTTTAGGTTTCTCACTGAACATCAGGGGGAAACCTATACTCAACCATGTTTTTTTTTTGTTTTTTCTTTTTTCGTGGAGGGGGATAAGTTTCTCGTTTATCTATTTTTTTCTTTTTTTTTTAAACGGTATCAGTACACACTTTCGTAATTTGGACAACATGGAGATTGGATGTTTAAAAACTTCATAATTTCGAACGGAGTTCGATGTAATTTTTCGTGGCTTAAATATCATGAATAGGCGTAATATTTATTACATTTATGTAGGTAGTACTAATGTTCGTTGTAAACATGCATTCTGTTTATATTGTCTGTTATCATATTTATATATGTAAGAACTATTCTTATTGTATATATTCATTGCTTATTAGTAAACTTTATAGTTAAAACGTTTTTAATTCAAAGTACATGTTTTATTTAAAAAGTTTCTTTAAACGCGTCTTTGTAAATTGCGTATTTGCAAGACTTAACATTTGTTTTATTTATTATAATAGTAAGAATATGGGGTCATGTAAACAGTGTTTGCATATGGTGAAACGTATAATATTTATATAAGTAAAATTAGGCTTATTGTTTACATTCGTTGCGTATTAATTTTAAACGTCCGGCATTTTATTTAGATTAGTGTTATTGGTAACATCGTTACGAATTTGTTTTAACTGTGGTTGAAGCCTAGGGCAATTTTTTTGTATAAATCTAATCTATAGTACATATATATGTGTGTGTGAAAAGTATACAAAAAAAATGGAATAAATCCGACAGTATAAGATATAGATATAGAAAAACAATAGTAAGTATTGTGCTAACAAGTGCCTGTTTCAACTCTATGGGGTTTATAAAATGTAATTCAATTGAAAGCATTTCAAAATTTAAAATAAAACAATTGTAAAAGACATTTTATAAACACTAGATATCATCAGAGCATTTTTGGTTTGTTTTTTTTCCCCATTGAACATGCCATTACTCCTAGGTCCACTCTGATCCTGAAAGATCAGTATCTGTAAGGATCCCATCTATGAGCCATAATGATCCATATAACTGTGCAAACAAATTATTATTATTATTATTGAATAGAAATAGTTACTTGAAAACAAGAGCAGACTTAGTAACTAGTCTAGAAGGATAACTCTAAATTCAAACTAGCTGTACACTTTAAAAATTGACCTTGTGTATTAGATATGAATACTTAATGCTATATAACTGTAAATTATTTGTATTAAGAAAAGTTACTTGAAGGTATAATTGTTAACAAAGGATTATTATGTTACTCCTTGTGTGTTTTTCACACCATTGGAAGCTGATAGTCTTAGTGACAAGTCTCCTTGAGTCTCCAGAACTCTAGCTGATCTTAACAATGCTGTTTTCTGGATAGTCTCACTATTGGGGACCGTTCCAAATGCCCAAATTACAATTGGTATCACTTTCATCCTCATATTCCACAGTTTTTTCTAGTCTCTGGCAAAATCCAAGTATCTGTCTATCTTTTCATTTTCTTTCATCTTCACCCTGTGTTGAGCTGGGACTGCAAAATCTACCAGTTGAAAAGTTCCCTTTTTTTCTGGTTATTCAATACTAGGTCTGGTCTTCTGGCTGGGATAGGCGATCTGTCTTTATCTCAAAGTTCCGGAGAATTTTATGCATTTCATTATAAAGAACAGATTCTGGTTTATGCATATGCCATTTTGTTGTATGGTCAACATTTAGTTTCTTGCATAATTCCCAGTAGATCACCTTTCCAACTCATTCATTATTATTATTATTATTAAATACTTGAAACCATATACCCTCTTGCAAAAAAAAAAAAAAGTGACTTTGGCATTGAATAAATGAACAAGAGTTGACATGCTGTAAAACCAACCAACCAACCAACCACCAAACTTGTAGAGAGCACCTTGTAGATATATGTACATAAATAATACATTTTTAACATTATCTACATCATAAGTATAAAATAAGAATATTTGTAGCTAAATAACCAATTATTGAAAATAGCAAAAGAAAAATAATGTTTAGAAATAAAATTGTGAATAAAGCCATTTAATGAAAATGAATTCAATGGTTTTTCTCAGTCTTTCAATAAAAGATACAGAAATGAAACAAATAAAAAATTGGAAATTATGCACATATAGATTCAGAATTTAATGAAGAAGAAAAATATTAAACAACATTTATTTTCTAACATATCTCCTTTGTCAATGCACTTAATTCAGTGGGGAGTATTAAATTGAATCAAACATTATACCCGAAACTTCCCAGTGACCCATGCATACTACATCACTGACGACACCTAGCACCCCAAATATAGGAGCGTATATTTAAAGTAAAATACAGTGAAAATTTCAGATCCAAATTCAGCTGATAACCATTGATCCTAGTTTATTTGTTTAGTAATTTTCTATTTTACTGTGGATTACATGCTGGACAGAGAATCTAAGACGAGCTCATAAGTGACGTTCTCCTGTGGACACACCAGTGTAGGCTGACCAGCA
The DNA here is from genome assembly GCA_023376005.1 of Doryteuthis pealeii. Taxonomy (NCBI): domain Eukaryota; kingdom Metazoa; phylum Mollusca; class Cephalopoda; order Myopsida; family Loliginidae; genus Doryteuthis; species Doryteuthis pealeii. The sequence goes on along the minus strand of CM042142.1, from coordinate 79,598,226 downwards.
AAAACCTACATCAATCATTCTGTGCAAATTCTGAATACCATGCAGAAGACCTGCCAGGAGCGATCACGAATAGGGATAAATGGTAAGAAAGACATAGGAATCCGTGCAGCTGGCGTAAACCTGAAGATGAAGAATTTCTAAGACCTGCTAGAGAACCAAAGACGAACTCACAAGTGATGTTCTCCTGTGGACACCTACACATGGACACACCAGAGTAGGCTGACCAGCAAAAATCTATATCAATCGACTGATAGATTATAGAGAGTCACGGGAATCCGTAATGTCAGTGTAACATGATGATGATACGCTATCTGTTACTAAAACTGAGATTGAGATGGTTGAAGATGACTACCCTGTCTCCATGGTGACCACTGGTCAGTGATTGTACCAATGTAATAAACTAGAATTTCTGATGCCAATTTTCATTAAAGTCTGTCCGTTTTCAAAGATTAGTACCATACAACATTCCAATACACACTTCATTTGTCATAGTGGACTAAAACCAGCATCTACTTATAACTCCAATATAAAAACCTTTAAAAATATTACTTAAGATAAATTTAAAAATGAATGAATAAAAAAATTATATCAAATGAAAAATTAAGTTTTGGTAAACAGGCCAAAACCTGGTCTATTTACCAAAACTTTTGTTCCCCAATGATACTTGCATTGGAAAAATAAGGTAAAAAAAAGTTTGGTTTCAGGTTACCCATACCATACTTTTAACTTAGATGAAAAATAAATTAATATAGAGTAAACAAAATAATAATTAACCCCAGGTCTACCAAATCATTCACTACCCCTAGATTTCTTCCGGAAGGCATGCATAATTGTCCACTGGCACCAGATTTCTTCCAGGAGAATAGCCTAGTCATTCATAACCATTTTCTTCCAAGCCAGCCCAATAGTCTACTAGTTCAAGGTTTCTTCCAAGAGGCCAGCCCAATAGTCACTAGAAGGTTTCTTCCAAGAGGCCAGCCCAATAGTCACTAGCTTCCAAGAGGCCAGCCCAATAGTCCACTAGCCCCAGATTCTTCAAGAGGCCAGCCCAATAGTCCACTAGCCCCAGACTTCTTTCAAGAGGCCAGCCAATAGTCACTAGCCCCAGACTTCTTCAAGAGCCAGCCCAATAGTCCACTAGCCCCAGACTTTTCAAGAGAGAGGCCTGTTCACTATAGCCCAGACTTCTTTCACTGCTCAGTCATTCATAACCATTTTCTTCCAAGAGGCCAGCCCAGTAGGACTAGCAGAAGGACTGCCAAATCATTCACTATTCCCAGATTACTTAACTTGTAAAAACAGTGATTCAATAAAGCAACATTTCATAGAAGATACTATTCCAAAATTAAACAACCTTCTGACTGGCTGGTTGACTTTGAAGTTTATGGTTACATTCTATGTAATCATGACAAAAAAAAAAAAAAGAAAAAAAAGTCTTCCAAATTTATCTGTCCTATTTCTAACCCTTGACAAAAATATATTAGTTACATACTTTGCATATTAGATAGAACTTTATTTTCAAAAAGAAAAGGTGACATAGAAGTAAAGATGAAGTCCAATAAAGTTTATGAGATGATAACACTTAACAGATGTACACATCATCTGTCAGGGCAGACAGATCTGGCGCAATCCTTACTTACCATAAAAAGTCAATGACGAAAGTCAAACTGGACTCAGGCTCAACAGTGGAACATGTATATATACAGCTATCTGAAATATACCTGGAAAAGAACAAGGCCTTTTGTCACCTCTTTCGGCTCAATTTAAAGTGACACTAATTACAACGTTATGTCCAAAAATCTTAACTTCCTGTATTAAATAAAAAAAAAACTACCACTGCCATTCCCCTGTGTCAGAATTATTTGGCAGAGGACAAGAAAGTAAAATCTTAGCCGATTGTTGCATATAACAGTTATTTTCTGATTTTAACAATGTGACACAATGGTTAAGTGAGAATATGGTCAGAGAGAAAAGGGGAGGGGATAGAATGTGTTAAGTCCAGACATATGTATATAGGTGTGTGTTTGTCCTTTAAGGAGACAAAGGATCAGTCAGTAAAGTTTAAGAGAATTATACGGCCACCATGATGTTAAGACAGATATATCTTTTGGTTGCTGATTTTAAGAGAAAATGCATCTTAAAAAAGTTAATGGTCTTAAAAGCGGGGACACAGACTAATAAAAAAAAGTAATGGTTATAATTTTAGGAGAAATTGCAGACACAAAGCCTGAGAAAAAAAGTAAGTACCCGGTTCTGGGGGATCGAATCCATGGGGGTGTGTAGGGGTGGAATTTATATATATTCAGCCAGCTCAAGCCCCTTAGCCAATTTCAGACCAGCCGTTGGAGTGAGAGGTCATCCCAGTAACAGTAGATAGAAAATGGGCAGGGACCCACATCAGCCAACAATTGACTTATAGTTAAGACAACTTAGACTTAAATGTCCACTGCTCCACCACAAACTGCACAAAGTGTCACAACATCCTCTTTCATTAGTGTCTTGTTATCAAAATTAGTGTTGGGTTTTTCATACTTGTGAACCCGTCTCTAACTCGTACCCTTTGAATCAGCCAGCACAGAACATTACAAGGTGGGGTCATTGACATTGTGCAAAGAAGGTGCACAATTGCAGACCTAGGTATTATCACAACAAGTTTGTAGTGCTGTTATATATACAGCGTGGAGGCACATAGTGTAATGGTTACCATCATAGGAAATGGGACGAGTTCAAATCCTGGACAAGGCTGATTGCATTTCCCATAGCACTAATACCATTGGGAAAAATATGAATCCAACTATTCTCCCTCCAGCTATGGGTAAATAGTAGGGCAGACTGGGCTCTTTAACCTTTATTAGGCAACCAGTCTAGGAGAAGGAAAATTCTGAAATCAAACCTATTAAATTCCACTTAAGAAATCCCTTTGCACAAGTAGGATGTAAGTAATACTGTTATATAGGGGTTTTGGCTCCAATCAGCTAAGTGAGATAAGATATATCATGTAGTCCCAGCATCTGTGTTCACCAGGCAGTACCTGCCCCCTTGCCTAAAAGAGGCAGGGCTGGGTTTATTGCCTGAGGAATCCTAAAAGGTTTGGTTTGTTTTATGCCATATCAATCTCAGTGGGTCATTTAATGCTGACAAAGTTTTGAAATAAATTCATTCTTAATGGATACTCATTTTTTCTATTTAACCCATAGATCGGGTTCTAACAGGTACTACCACTCTGGACCAGGGAGCAATGGTGATAAAGGGGAGCTCCACATTCCCCAGACCTCCAAAACTGGAACCTCAATATCAGATAGAGTTTAACATCATTCCCAGGACATGAAGACCCTCAGCCACTGCATTCTAGCACCCATGTGATAAAAAGGGTTGGGGCAATCATATAGGTGCTAGGGCTTGACGTGGCCAGCTGATTGAGAATCCCAAAAGGGGTGCACTGACAGGACCTCACATTTTTTGCACTGGCCATCACATGAGATTTGGTTTGTGCATGGCTCACTCTGTTTAAAAGACCTTGTGTTAATCTGGCCTGGTGGGAGGTCAGGAAAATAAATACTGTTAATTCTGAGTTTTGTCCCTCATGCAAGATATTTTGAGAATGAAGTGTGGTACAGGAAGCTAAGAGGCATACGTTTCACCTGTAGATAAGCCCAGCAATAAACCTTTTAAAAACCCCAAACAAACTTACCCAACAAAGGTGTTGTTCAAATTTAAAAAAAAAAAAAAATTTTTAAATCCCAAAAGAATTTACAATGGAAAGGATTCTTAAAATACAAACTCCAGTACAATCTGCCAGGATTTGGTTTGGTTTCTTTGTTTAATGGAATATCACTCTTCATGGGTTATTTAATGCCAATATCATCCTTATTGAAAAACAGTAGTCGTACTATTTAACCCATACCTGGAGTGTGTGGATAAGGGGGTTCATATCTTTCCCAAGGGTAGTAGTCTGAAACTGAAAGTAATAGCTGAGACTGGAGTTTGAACTTGCTTACTTTGATGTTACAGTTCAGTACATTAGCCACTACACTATTGGGACTCCCCTATGGAATGCAGTGATTTGGTTTGGTTGACCTCAGTGGGTCATTTAATGCCAATAAAGTTTTGAAATAAATTCATTCTTAATGGATACTCAATTTTTTTCTAAACATTTTTCTATTTAACCCATAGATAGGACCCTAAAAGGTACTACCACTCCGGGTCAGAGTGGACCCGGAAGCAATGGTGATGAAGGGTTGTTCCACATTCCCCAAACTGGAACCTCACCAGAGTTTAATGTCATTCCCAGGACATAAAGAGCCTCAGCCACCACCTTCTAGCATCCATATGATAAAAAGGGTTGGGACTGACCATAAGGAGAATAGGGTTGGAGCAATCATATACATGCTAGGGCTTGATGTGACTAGCCAATTAATCGGAGGGGGCCTCTCCGACCACCCGTCTAAGTAAGGACCAAAGTGGAGTGTTGCATGCTCAGCCACCAGGGTGGAATGCAGTGAATGCATTGACACCAGCATTGAATTGGGGTGTAATTTGATGCAATGTCCCCTCCCCCCTCCATTAAATTATTACTGCTTTTATTAATAATTCTTGGAGAGGATATGGATAATGTCAAGTAACACCTGTTGCCCCTGAGGGATGCCATCAAAAATCAGCTCGGGGTTAATAAGTTATAAAAAGTATCCCTGTCCAGGAAAACAGACTTGGTTTTAACTTTTAAATTTGGAATTACTGAATTAACTTGAAATTCTAAATAAGTTAACTTAAAATTTTATGGTTGATATCCACAAAACAAAAATGAATAGATAAATAAAATCATAAATCGAGTCCGTGTTCCATGCAGAGAAAAAAAGTGAATTTACAATTGTTCCTCTTCAGGCAACATTATACAGTTTATGCAATAGCAACAAAAAAATGACTGCATAAAATATACCTGGCTGTATATATAAGCAAATATAGACAAATGTGTGTGGGAGTGTACATAAGGTTATAGCCTCATGATTTAAGAAAATAAATAAATATGAAGAAGATAATAATAACAATGATAGAAATAATTATAATAACAATAATTATCATTTATAAAAAAGACAATAAATATAAAAAATAGATTAAATGCAAAAAAAATAAAGTAGCAAATTAGGAATTTGATACAATAGAATAGAACGTCCTCCTTTAAATCCCATACAAAGAAAACCAGCCTTCTCATCATGCCCCACAAATTAAACTAGCCTTACCACCATGACTTGGGTGATTGACCTTTCCCATGATGCCTCACACAACGAAAACCAGCCTTCCCACCATGCACCACAAACTAAACAAGAATCAAGAGTTTGACCCTTCCCATGATGCACCACACGACAGCATTTATTATATACAAATTTTTTAACAATCTTTCTAGTCAATGCAATTAATTCAATGGTGAATATTTTAAATGCACTGATTGGAAATTTCACAGGAAAATTCAGTTGGTAACAAAGTGTCAGGCTACATACTTACCAATCCACCTTTGTAATTATCGTAATTTTTTGGTTGGTTGTTTTATGGCATATCAACCCTTTTCAGGTCATTTAATGCTGAATCAAGATCATTTTGATATGCGGTTGCTTAAATGGCCACCCATCTAAGTATTGAACAGGCTCATTGCTGCTTAATTTCGGTGATCTTGCGGGAACTGGTGCTTTCAGCATGACTAACCCGTAAGCCCAATTATCGTAATCAAAATGAATTATTACAAACCTAAAATTAGAAACCATAAGTTTTATCAGCCAATGAATACAAATTTATTTTAAAAATTTAAAATGACTCGTTTTCAAGGTTATTCATTAGTACTTTAATTAAAATCAACTTTTTTTAACTCTTAACATCCTATACCGCCTTATTCCACCCGGCTGGAAGTCATTCATTTTCCTAGTCTGCCCCAAATGATAGCCTTTTTTTAAATGTATTATTAAACATATTTAGAAGTCTTTGATTTAAGGGAAATAACAGGTAACTTTAAATGAAAAGGCCATTTTTAGCCATTTTTTCATAAATTCTTATAGGAATGGGGCTCTGGACTTAGAAAATTCTCAACAGGATGTTAAGAGTTAATGATTTGTTTTTCCATTCCACAAATTATTTGAACCAGTATCCTCATTTTTATTTTTTTATCACAGTATTTCAGCAGATGTATTCTTTAGTCTTCCTAAACTGTAGGATTTATCCAATAACCCTTTAGATTCATGCTAGTAAATATATGTGTTTGTGAGTATACAGGGTTTTGATATTAGGTATGCCATATTGCATACTGAAAACTGAAATCATTCATGAAATCCATATACAATTGGACACATAGCTTATTGGATAAAGGAGTTAGGTTAAGACAGTTCTAAGTGAAAGTTATCTCTAGACTGCAGGTTCAATCCTGGTCAAGGGCAGCAGTAACATAGAAGAATAATTAACACAGCTTAACACCTGTACTGCAGCTATGGTTAGCAGAATGAGAACAGGATATCCCCATAGACTGAATAAAGGGTTAGGTTCAAAGTTCCGTGATGGCTCCTGATTATGACAAGAAAGTTTCCGATTGCGACATGAAGGTTCCCAAGTTCAAAAAGAAATACTTGAAGAAGGCCAGAGGGCACATTGGCTGAAATGTAGTACAGATAACAATGAAGACGAGGACAATAGTCCAAATAATACAAATAATACTAAATCTTATTTTGCTCAACATTAAACCTGTTTAGTTTCATTTGAGATATTTACATCTCAAATGATAGCAGCTGTTTCAATTTTTTTTAAAACACCCTGTGTGTGTGTATATATATATATATAAGATAATTCAGATGACTGGTAAGTAAGGAATGATTCTATTTGGGATCATCAAAATCTCATATATATATTCCCAATCTCTCCAAGTGACAAGACACCACTACTGGCCAGGGAGATATTTGCTTGCCATGTGGTGACTATGACCCATGAATAAACCCTAAATCATAAAACCACCTTCTGTCTTTGTCTCTTTCTTTTCTCTCTTAGAATTCTTTTTCAGCGCGACCACCAAATAAGTTGGGATTAAAAACAAACCCTAAGAATACGCACCAAGAATATCCAGCTACCTTTTAACCTAAAACGTTTAAACCTCTTGCCACCCCATGTGCATCACAACTCCTCAGAACCAACTGATTAAGTTTTTAAACTATTTTTCTAACTTCTAGAACGTTTTGATCACATGACTGAAATTATCAAATATTACAGTAAATATATTTAAAAAGGTCAAAGCAAGACAAACAAATTCACCAAATTTTTTCTTTTTGTAAAGTATGGTAATCCAAAAGTGTAATAATGTTTTTTTTTTCATGTTAATAAATTTTCTAAATTGTAATGCTAGATTTTTAGACAAAGAAATGTACACAACACTAGATATACAGTTTTTTTTTTTCACAAAAGAAATCTTAAGGGGTTAATTTTCAGAAAATGTCTATCTCCCCTAGTAACTTGTTTTATTTTGACTCATTTGTGGGCCTCCATAGACAAAATATTGTCCAATAAAAAACACTAGCATAAAAAAAAAAAACAGACTAAAAAAGTATTATTTAGATAAAATACTTTTCTCTCTAACCAGTCAAATTTATTCAGTATTTTCACATTAACAAAATACCAACCAGTCACTTGCAGTGAGTGGAAGAGTTTAATCCAGGGGTCAACAAACTATGACCCATGGGCCGGATCCGGCCTGCAAAGGCACTTTATCAGGCCCGCCAATAGTATTTGAAAGTTGCATTCTTTGACAATATTTTGAAAATAAATATGTTGGTTAAATTTGTTTTTGTGCACCTTATGCTACTCATCCATGAATATAACATGGAAAGATAAATTTTGTTTTACATCTTTTTCTCAGAGCTTTCATTCTGGTTAGCAAGTATTGAATATTATAATGTGGCCTACACTTGTTATTTTTTCAATTATCCGGCCCACCATGAAAAGTTTAGTGATCCCTGGTTTAATCTACAGAAATCAATTTTAAACATCTAAAAAGCAAAAAAAAAAAAAAAAAAAAGTTTCATCTTAATTTTTTTCTCTTTTATTAACCACATACTTAAAAGATTAGCTACAAAAATAAATAAAGTAAAAAAATAAAAATGCCTAGAAATACCAAATTAAGTACTTTCATTATACAAGAGGCTACAATTTGATATATATTTTTATCACAAAAACCTGTACTTATATTCTACAAGAATTTATGTTGGGCAGTTTGTAGTAAAATACATCATCTCGACAATTTGATTGGATGCTTCATCAGTGGCATCTTTAGTTCAATAGATGTTTCATGCCTATACAGCATCATAACTACCCCTGCTCCCCTCGCTAAAGAGACCTAGCAGACGTTGATCCTAGCCCCAACATCCAACATTGGTGTTTTTTCAGCACTTCCTTCATCACAACTGGCTAACTTTTAAATGGTTTGGGGATTCATCCTTTATATGTGCAGCCTGAATATTATTTTACCAATGAGTAGCTGCTAAAAAATTTAGACCTACTGTATGATATGGAATACATTGTACTTAGATTTAATTTCTTGATCTAAAGTCCAACCCCTTCTCATCACAGCAGGGTGGTGTAAATGTTACATAATCCATGCAGTTACATAAGATTATTGTCAATCCCTTGTATTTCTAAAGGGATGGCCCTTTTCATATCACGGGCGGGACTTTCCATGGAATAGTACAGAAAGCCTGCAAAATTACGTGAAGTCACGTGGGACCTTTTTTGGTCCTCAGTTTTCAGTTAGACGTCGGGCAGATAAGGTCTTTCTGCCTTAGCTGAAGCTCACTGCATACGCGCGCTATGCTAATCAGATATTTAGTTACAGGAAATGTATAGTTAAGGAAATAAAAGTTTAAGAAAAATAACACGGTCTTGTGATTAATGGGTGTCTTGGTAACAGGACTGATTGGAAGAAGAAATGAGTTAAGTGCAACCGACCAAGACGAAGCCCAAGACGCTAGAAGAGACCTAGAAGAACTTAAGATGTCAAAGACGCCATAGAAGTAATGAGAAGGGTATGCAACATAAACATGGTAGTGCCAAAATTATGCTGTTGGGAACTCGAGTTCCTGGTAGGGCCACCCAAAGCAGACAGGTCTGACACCCTGGCACCAGGCCCACAACCCAGCCAAAGGGGCTCTGGTGAAAATTCCCAGAGGCGTCTGTATGGTAACTGCATCTGCTGGATAATTTGTTTTGTTTGAGTTGTTTTACAGCATAATCAAACTCGGTAGGTCATTTAATTCAGACACATTTTTTAAGTAAATTCATTCTTAATGGATACTCAATTTTTTTTTTAATAAACATTTTTCAATTTAATCTATAGATGGGACCCTAACAGGTACTACCACATTGGGTCAGAGAGCAATGGTGATAAAGGGGTGCTTCACATTGCCCAAACCTCCAGAACTGGAACCTCACCATCATTTAGTTTAAAATCATACTCAGGACATGAAGACCCTCAGCCCCTGCCTTCTAGCACCCATATGATAAAAAGGGTTTGGGGTTGCCATAAGGGCAATAGTGTTGGGACAATCATATAGGTACTAGGGCTAGAATGACCAACTGATTGATCAGGGGTGGCCTCTTAGACTGCCCGTCTAGCCTACGTAAGGACCAAAGTGGAGTGTTGCATATCATGGATTACTTAGCCACCTGAATAATTTGTGGGAGTCTGCATGTAGGGTTTTGGGGACCACTTGCACACCTTCTATTCTCATGATACGTCATCTTTGACTTTCTATTGAGAGATTTAGAGAATTCAATGGATGGAACCAGCTCAACCCACCCAGGCTGAATATTACCACAAGAGAAGATATATTGTTGAATATGGAAAGAAACCCTTCCTTTCAAAAAAATACATTCCAAGAATACAATGGAATGTGTCGTCAGTGATGTCTTTTGTTCATTGGGGTTGTAGAGGTAGAACTCTCCTGTGTCCAGCGGATAAGAAGTAGGGAGAGTAATGTCCCTTGTCAGGTGGTAAGAACTTTCTCTTAACTCGTACCGGCTCCGAGGAGTAAACCTCGTAGAATTGAGCTCTCGCCTCTCAGTCAACTGTGACTGAAGTGAGGGAGCATAGCCGACTATACCACCTTAGCACCCCCTCAGCGATAGAGATAAAAACTGTAAGTACTCGTTATATTGTTGTGTTTTTATATGTTAATAAAAGTAAAGTAAAGTCGACGGGGCGGCCCAAAGTCGGTATCAGCCAGTCAGCGAGGGAGTCTATTCCCTTTTCAATAGCGCAAGACCAAGGAGATTGTTTTAGCATCTGCTCCTTACTTTACCGCACAGATCCCTGTGCTACTCATACGCTAAGGTACATGTGCTCTTCTTTTGTTACTTTGATTTGTGTACCTGTTTATTATTCCCCAAAGTCTAAATACAGCTATACCTACAGGATTTTTAGGATTTTTCAGCTAAAGTGGCCCAGCATGCAGCCAGCATCGGTGTTTCTTTAGCAGTTCCTTCATCCCAACTGGTTAACTTTTAAATGGCTTCAAGATTTGTCCATTATGTGTTTTGTGGCCTGAATGTTGTTTGACCAATTAGAAAAAAGAATAAACAGATAAAAAGAAATTCAAAAAAGTAAAGTGCTCAATGCTACTACAGCAGAGCAGTAAAATATTCAAATTATGAACTCTTGAAATATTTCCATCTGAGGATTTCATGAAATTTCAAGTAACAACTTCAATAGTTCATGAGCGTATAGATATTGTAGGCTGCCGAAACACTGCATCTTTCAAAGCCTCCATGCTTCCTGTAATCTGCCAACACTATACCTGATACCCCCATCCACACACAAATGCATGCATGTGCATACATACATGTATGTTATTACTGTAAGCTATTCTTGTTCTTGACACTAATACATTATTCTATGTACTAGATATGAGACTTGATGAGTTGTGGCGCACCTGAGCACTGTACACAATAAATTTCATTATTATATATAAGTTAGCAAGAGAAATTATGTACGTGGTAGCTCTAAGCGAACACGAACATGTCTGGTGTGCAAAATGAGATATGGGGGAGTGTAGCGGATGATTAGAGTTTGAACTCACATCCTCCTGATCGTGAGTCATGACTCGACATCAGACTACCTTGTTGGCACGTATGCAAATTCCTACACTGTGCAATTGACCTGGACGTGGGGTCTTGGTTAGGGCAGTTAATGATTATCTAAGGCCTGCCTTCCCACACTGAGACAGTTATGTTCTGATCTTGCTGACGAAAACACTACGACAATGAAGAAGAGGCAAGTGAGCTTTGGTGGAGGACTGCTGGAAAAAATTGTTGCAGGCAGCAAGGAATTGGTCAGGGGACTTTGGCAGCTGGGATAACATCATTTTTGGTAGAGAGATCCAGCTGTCCGACCAGGCGATATTTTCTGTTCACTCATTATAGGTAGCAAAGACATGAAGTCAACAGCACTTGGTAACTGACAGTTTCTTATTGATGTGATTTTTAAATCGAGTGAAAAATTTTAATTTAGTGTTTTTCCTTACATGCTTTTGTGTGGTGCATCATGGGAAGGGTCAAACATGAATCTAATTTTGTTTTTGTGATTCTAGTTTAGTTTGCTGAGCATGGTGGGAAAGTTGGTTTTCTTTATTTGAGATGTAATTCTAATCTACTGTTGTATCGATTTCATGATTTGCTACGTTACTTTATTTTTGTATTATCATTTTCTTCATATTTATTTATCTTATTTCTTAAAAATTTTAAGGAATTTAAGCCGTTGGAGTCATTAGTTAGGCTTAATAAAAATTTACTAATATATATATATATATATATATATATATATATATATATATTATATATATATAATATACCAAACTTGTTGGTAAACCCTTGCGATAAGAAAAAACCCGGCAAATAGTTTGATTGTAAAAATATACTACCAAACATCACCTGGTGAGAAAAAAAATTTTTTGAAAAAAGAAAAGACCAAGATAATCGTATCAACCAAAAATAATCGATTGATACAATACTTGGCCAAAAGAAAAAACAATTTATATGTATACATATATAAGAAATATATATTCATATAAAAACCGCCAGGATATACTAAAGCTAATAAGTAAACAGTGCTCAATACCTAAGTAGAGCAAATAATAAAGATAAACCTAATGAGTCAGATAAACCTACTTAAAGTTTCGCTTAGTGTTCTTCAGATCTTAGCCCTAAAGAGCACTAAGCGAAACTTTAAGTAGGTTTATCGGACTCATTAGGTTTATCTTAGATATGTGTGTGTGTGTGTGTGTATATATATATATATATATATATATATTATATATATATATTAAAGTGACAATCCATAGTTGTATCAGTGCTACTGTATGGCTGCACCACTTGTACCCTAACAATGAGTCTAGCAAATAAACTAAATAGAAGTTGCACAAGAATGTTACATGTGCTGTTAAACAAATTGTGAAAACAACACCCCCCCACAAAAAAACAGCTGTATGGCCACTTGCCTCCTATCACAAAAACCATGTGAGTAAGACAAACAAGACATACTGGTCACTGCTGAAGAAGCAAGGACAAACTCATAAATGATGTTCTCTGGTGGAAATCTGAACATGGGCATGGCAGGCCGGGCCATCCAACAAGGCCCTACATTGATCAGCTCTGTGCAGATTCTGGATGCTGCACAGAAGACCTCCAGGGGGCGATGACCAATAGGGATGGTTGACAAGAAATTGTCATGGATATCCGTGTTACCGGTACAACATGATAATATATATGAACTTTTGAAATCCGTTAACTGAATTTTCATGTAGAACAGAAGTAATAGTTTTCTTCCAGCTGAGGATATGGAAAGAACTTTTAAAAAGTTTAAATGATATATAACTTCTGTCCCATAATAGTGTGGATACATTGTTATAAATCTATATACAAATGTAACAACTATTATGGGACAGCAGTAATAAAACCCAGTCTTTGTCCCATAATAGTGGATACATTAGTGTAACAACTATTACAGCAGTAATAGTCCCATAATAGTGGATACATTTAGTGTTATAAATCTATATACAAATGTAACAACTATTATGGGACAGCAGTAATAAAACCCAGTCTTTGTCCCATAATAGTGGATACATTTAGTGTTATAAATCTATATACAAATGTAACAACTATTATGGGACAGCAGTAATAAAACCCAGTCTTTGTCCCATAATAGTGGATACATTTAGTGTAATTGTTTGTTTGTTTTACGGCATATCAACCTCAGTGGGTCATTTAATGCCGATAAAGTTTTGAAATAAATCAATTCTTAATGGATAATACAATTTTTTTATTAACACATTTTTCTATTTAACCCATAGATGGGACCCTAACAGGTACTACCACTCCGGGTCAGAGTGGACCAGGGAGCAATAGTGATGAATGGGGTGCTCCACATTCCCCAAACCTCCAAAACTGGAACCTCACCATCAGATAGAGTTTAACATCATTCCCAGGACATGTAGACCCGCAGCCATCGCCTTCTAGCACCCATATGATAAAAAGGGGTTGGGGCTTGCCAACATTTAGTGTAAGAAATCTATATGCAAATGTAACAACTATTATGGGACATAGGTAGATATATACTAAGCTGGACAATATTTACAGATCAGCAGATTCAAAATGTTCCAGAATCAACAAAAAAAAACAAAAAAACCCAAACAATGATCAAAACAACAAAGATGAGGATAGTAGTTCAAATAACACTTGCTTTATTTTCTGAACTTTTCACACAAAAGATAAATAGATAGAATAAAATGAAATAAGAATAATAAAAAATAAAAACAATTGTCAGTTTTCTTTATTATTAGAATGAGACAAAATAGAAAGACAACTCACCTGCACATCCTCGCATACCGTTACAAAGGGAGACCACCATGCCGGCCATAGCTTTACTGGAACCAAAATGATATATGAATTCAACATAGATCACAGTCAGACTTGAGGGTACAGCAATACACATGTAGAGATTCACCCAGGCTCCAGCAAGTACCAGGTACTGCTTGACAGTAAATTTCTTTTTTTTCTTCTCACTGACATCTTCCGGTTGGACTTCAGTTTCCCTGCAATTATCAATTACTATAGAATTAATATCAATCAAAAACAACTAGATCATAAAATAAACATATTATTATAATGGAGATACAGTGTCTGTATGTAACTCAAACTACATCACTGCTTACGTCACAATACCCTCAGGAATTGCATAACATATAGGACTTGGGCTTGACATGACCAGCCGATTGATTAGAGGGGGTCTCTCTGACTGCCCATCTTGCCTAAGTAAAGGCCAAAGTGGAGTGTCACGTTAGGTAGGTAATCAGGTGCTTATTTCAATTTCATTTATTATAAGAAATTTGGTGGAATTTAAAACAAAAACAAAGTTAGTATTATCTGCATTATTCGGACTATTGTCCTCATCTTCATTGTTATCTGTACAACGTTTCGGCTGGTGTGCCCTCTGGCCTTCTTCAGGTATTTCTTGTCAAACTCGGGAACCCCGTGGACTGAATAAAGGATTTGGTTCAAAGTTTCGTGATGGCTCCCGATTACGACGAGAAGGTTCCTGAATTCAACAAGAAATACCTAAAGAAGGCTGGAGGGCACATCGGCCGAAACGTTGTACAGATAGCAATGAAGATGAGGACAATAGTCTGAAAAGCCTAATCATCAAAAAAAAAAAAAAAAAAAAAAAAAAAATTCAGAGAAATAGTAAAAAACAAAGTTATTTATATAATTTTGATTTTTTGGACTGTTTTCCTCATCTTTATTGTGGTATGTAAAAACACAACATTTCAGCCACTGTATTCTCCGTCCTTCCACAGGTGTTCAATGTCAATCCAAACATAGCAATGAGCCAACCTAGGAAATAATTTTGAATATTGATCAAAGAAGTCAAAGAACCTTTGGACCATATGACCTTAAGGCACCCCTTTTTAATCTTGATTAAGAAAGGACATGTTTTTCATTTACACCGTCAATATCCGGTTGTTTGTTAGGGGTTAGGGTTAGGGGTTAGTTTTATAATTTTTTTTAAAATCTAAAAATCATCTGTTAAATCAACCAGATATTGACGGTGTAAATGTTAAAACATGTCCTTTCTTAATCGAGATCAAAAAGGGGTGCCTTAAGGTCATATGGTCTGAACTTTTGAACATCTCATTCAAATAATGACGTCATTGTTTTTGCACATCTATCCATCCAAGATGCATCATGAGAAATATCATGATCATTTAAAAATACAGTCAAACTATTCAAAATGATTTTCCAGATGAAACATAGTCCCCCAAAAAATTAAAATTATACACATCAAGCCTCATCTGAAAAATTCAGAAATACAATGAAATTGTCTTTCTTGACTAAAGATAGCATTTGAGCAATTGCTGAGGGAAATAAAAACTGTATTATATAACAAAAAAAAAATATACAAGCAGAGCAACCTGGTATTGCCCAGGATTTGAAAAGTTAAAAATAAATCTTATACTCATAGTGAGGCTGATAAGTTTTTAATTCATTGGATCTTGGACACATGTATTTGATTTGAAGGATTCCCTGGGAAATTTGATGGATCCCAACTAAAGTTTCTTGATAAATTGTAGAGTTTTTAGCTATGAACAATTAAAGCCATCTAACCCCTACCTATTAGCCCATACAGTGTAATTAGTTTCCAAGAAAATATTGAAATATATTTACAGTTAGCAGGAAATGGGGGGGGGAAGAAAAAAACACTTGGACATGCAGATACAATTTTTCTGTGCCTTTTTAGATTTTTATGTGTCAGTAACGCAGGACGCATACCTATCAGCATCTCTTCTTATATATAAATAAAAATTATTTTTCTATATATTTGCTTTATTATCTTTTACTTTATATACGGTTGTTTATTTTTATTATGGTTATTTCCAATAACTCCAACATAAAAAGGGAACCCCTCTGATTGACTAAATTATTTATTTTCCCATTAAACTAACCCTAAACCCTAAACCCATCTTCTTTTTTCCTAGTAGATCAATAAATAAATAATTTATCAGTCAATCAGAGTGGTTCCCCTTTTTTATGTTTGAGTTATAAGAAATAACCTTTATTATTATTTGTATTTTTTTCCTTTATTTGTCTTAACTTTCTATCATGTTTCAACCTTTATTAATTTGTTTTAGTTTTTAATCATTTTTAAGACAAAAATAGGGTGTGCATTTTATTAACTTTAGTTTTTATGATAATATAATATAATAATGAAATTATTGCATACAATTCTCAGATGCACTGCAACTCATCAAAGGTTTATGTATAGTACATAGAATAATGTACTAATGTCAGGAAAATGAACAGCGAATAGTCATGATGTGTATGCGTATGGAGGGGGATATCAGGTAAGTGTTGTCGAATTACAGGAAGCATGGGGATTTTGAAGGATGCAGTGTTTTGACAGCTAACATCTGATGCAGGTAGTTGGTTCTATGCTTCAGCAACTCTGAGCGTGAAAAAATGTTTTTGAAAGTCATGTGAGCTGTGCCGTTTTTCCGACTTTGTAGGCATTCTGACATGTGTTAGATACATGGAAATCAAAAATGGGCTCAAGGTTGCTGTTGGAAAGACGGTTAATAATCTTATTAGTGTTTACCAAGTCAGTTGCCAGACATCGGAGTTTCAACATATCCATTCCTAGGGCAGAAAGATGTTCAGAATATTTTCCTTTATAAAAGGAAGTACACTCAGTCATTGTACAAACATAGAGAATCTTTATATATATATTATCTAGGTCAATGGGAGAAAGTTAAATATTTTATAATAAAGAAGGTCTGAAAAATGGTTAAATTTGTTTTTTTTCCAATAACTTTATTTGCGATTTTCTTCAGGCAAAATAAGTTTATATTGTGATTATATATATATATATATATATATATATATATATATGAAATCACAAAGTTAAACTTATTTTGCCTGAAGAAGATTGTAAGATCTCAAACATATAGCAAGTAACAAAACCAATTAACCATTTAGTGGCCCTTCTTTATTATAAAAGAATATATAGTTGTCCACCCGAATAGGCGATTTTATCCCTTGTCCTGATGCTTGTGTGGTTTAACATTGTCATGCAGAAGGAGGATATTGTCGATTGGCAGGTTGGGTCTTGTCAGATTGTTGCTCTGACCCTCGTTAGGGTATCAATGTAGGCCTTAATTTTATTAAAAAAAACTTCATGAAATAAAGAAAATGGCATTACTTTTTGACTCACCCTTGTATTTTATGTTGGATTTTTCCTTAATTTCTTGTGTAAAAGAAATAACTTCATTTGTATCAATAAACTGGTAATAATAATTTTCATTAGCTTCAAACATTTTGTAGATAATATTTTTGTTTGGTTTCATAAATTTTGTTAGTAATAATTTTCATTAACTTCATGTTATATCAATAAAATGGTAAAAATAGTTTTCATATAAAGTTAATGAAAAACCTTAATACTAAAATTAGTAGAATTAATTTTCATTAAGTTGCAAACAGATCTTTTTGACCCATAGATGGTATCCTAATAGGTACTACCACTTCCTAAGTTCTTGATAAAACATATCACGATTGAATGCAAATTAGAATCTTTCACTCTTTAATAGAATCATCCATATCATTATGGATCACCGTTACAAAAGGAACTGAATGGTGGCACACATAATATAATAGTGATCATTATAGGAAATGAAATCAATGCTCCACAGGCCCACCCTGTCAGCTAGGGCTGCAGAATGCACCTCTACAGAGGGGTAACACCCCAGCCAATTGGGACACTTGTTGGCAGTGGTTGGTAATATTTGAGGACAGTACTGTAGTGGCTGAGCAGTCTTGCTTAGGCAAGACAAGCTGTTGGAGAGGCCTCATCCAATCAATCAGCTGGTCATGTCAAGCCCTAGCATCTATATGATTAAATCCCAACCATATTCTTCATTATTGTATAGGTGCTAGAAGGCAGTGGCTGAGGTTCAATCATAAGTATTTATTAATACACATGAAATTAATGGAAATTATTTCTTAAACATTATATATATATATATATATATATATATATATATAACAAAATTTGGTATTAAATAACCCACAAGGGATGTACTATTCAACTGAATAACCAACACAACCATGTGCCTTAAGTACTAGGCAATAAATTTAACCCTTGGTATGCATGCAACTATTCTTCCTCCAGCTATGGGTAAAATAGCAGGGCAGATTAGGCTCTAGCTTTGGTATGGCAACTAGACTAGGAGAAGGAAAACTGAATTCAAACCAGTTAAAATCTGTTTTTAAAAAAAGATGACCTTGTGTCACATCCTGCTTATACAGAGAGATTGGTAAATGCAGAAACCTTACTCCTTTAGTTGCAGCCTCAAAGGGGGAAAAAAAACTCAAACTGAGCTGGTTTAAATTTTACTCTACCCAGTACATTTGTGGATGATATGATTACAAAATTATTCAAATATTGCCGCCATGTGCCATACCATCGGAGGTGCATGGGAAAATGGTTACCATCACAGGAAATGGACACTGTGAGACAACTTAAAATCCTGTATGCAGTTGTTTGCATTTCACATAGCGCTAATACTCTTGGGAAAGGTATGAAGCTAACTATTCTCCTTGAACTAGGGTAGACTGGACTCTTTAACCTTTTTATGGCAACCGGTCTAGGAGAAGGAAAACTCTTATTTCAAATCAAAGGAACTCTCTTCTTGTTAGTCAAATCTACTTTGAAAGCACCAATCCCCCTCTTCCTAACTACACTAAAAAAAATTTTGATGGTAGAGGCACTAGATACAATGATGCTGATAGCTTTTTGATTTAGTGCATCCTGGGATACACTTATTTGCTTTGAAGGAGTCCCTGGGAACATTTATGAGTCCCAACTAAAATTTCTTAATAGATTGTAGGATTTTTATTCATGATCTAATTCCTACCTTGTAACCTATCCTGTGTCATTCGTTTCTAAGAAATTATTGAAATGTATTTACAGTTAGCTTGAAATGGTGAGGGAAGAAAAAAGAAAAACACTGGGACACATGGATATGATTTTACTGCGTCAGTGATGCAGAACGCACACCTATCAGCATCTCTGTAGATATTTCATAATACTGAAAGTTTTTTTTATTCTTTAAGCACCAAGCCTCAATAGGATTGTAATAATTACTTTTTTTTTATATTCCCATTTCAAGAGTAGAGTCAGTAGAGTATTCTTTAACTTCAATTCAGATTCCTTCATAAATGGCAAATGTATATTAATTTCTAATAACATTTGGGTCATGTGTCATACACTGACAGACAAAATGATTTCCCTTCCTGAGTTATGGCTAAATGTTCAAAACATGGCTGGCTTTGTGAGAAGATTATTTGATATTGTGGATTGAGATTTTGAAAATAAATATGGAAAGAAAAAAAAAAACATTTCTGAAATAATACTTTTTTTAGTATAATTGCTGAAAATCAAAAAATAATATCAAAGTATCTATTAGTCTATATATTACTAAAATTCCCATTGTTTCTGTATATATATATATATATATATATATATATTATATATATATATATATATATATATATATATAAAGTGTTGTTCTGGTTCCAACGGGAGAAAATTAAATATTTTATAAAAAAGAAGGTCCTCAAAATGGATTATGTTTTTAGAAAAACTTTTTATTCTTTTTATCTTACATTTGCAACACGTGTTTCAGATCTTCTGATATCTTCTTCAGGCTTTGATCAATCATATGAAAATGAATTTGTACATGCATGTATATATATATATATATATATATATATATATATATACATAAGTATTTAACTCCTCCCTTCCTGTTGGTGGTGGAGTAGTGTATTTTGTTTTTAACAGGTGTTTTTGCTTTTTGAGTGCTGGGTAATATAATATATATATTATATATAATTTAATATACCAAGCGTGTTGGTAGATCCTTGCGGAGAGAAAAACCCGGCAGAGAGTTTGATTGTAAAAATATACTACCAAACATCAACCAGGAAGAAAAAAATTTTTGAAAAAAGAAAAGACCAAGATATTCGTACCAACAAAAAATAATCTATTGGTATAGTATTTGGCCAAAAGAAAAACAATTTATATGCATATATATGTAATAAGATATATATATATTCATATAACCGCTAGGAGAAGCTAATTGTAAAAAGTGCTCGATACTAAGTAGAGCCAAGTAATAAGGATATCTACTGAGTCAGACGAACCTACTATTAGTTTCGCATAAAGTCTTCAGGGCTAAAATCTGACAGATTTTTAGCCCTGAAGAGCTTTAATGCGAAACTAATAGTAGGTTCGTCTGACTCAGTAGATATCCTTATTATATATATATATATATATATATATATATATATATAAGTCGTTGGAGTGGCCTAAAGTCGATATCAGCCAATCAGTGAGGGAGTCTATCTCCTTTTCACTAGCGCTAGACCAAGGAGATTGTTTGCGTCTGGGGTGGAGCGCTACACCTACCATCAGCTCCTTACTTTACCGCACAGATCCCTGACACACATACATACATACACACACACTGCTGATACTAGGATCTCATGAGCTCCACCAAAATCTATGATATGGGCCCTTCTTTTCTACAACATGTCCATTTTTTTAATAATATCCTTAGAAAAAGTAAGGGGCCCCTTATCCTCCCAGCTATATATTAAATAGTATCACTATTATTCTTGTACAAGGATAGCTTTGGCATAATATAACCTACAAAGGCTGATATGCCCAGTCTGCCCTACTATTTACCCATAGCTGGAGAAAGAATATTTCGAAAAAATTTTTAAAAAAAATAAAGGTTTACATAGTATATACTGTGAATACTGGTTTTAACAAAATTGAATTTAATAAATAATTATTTATCGTTATTAATTATTTTTTTATCCTAAGATGTATTAAAAAACAATCCTATGTATCATTTTATATACAAATCAATTAAAATTAAAATAAGTGTAATATTTTTATGTGTTTTTTTTTCTTTTTTTCTAAATCTAATTCAATATACTTATTTACTAAGCATAGCTTAGATGTGACATAAGGCTAGAAGTCTGTAGCACCCAGTGAGAATCGAACTCACTAACAATGGTCTGCTAATCCAGCCTGCTAACCATTACACCAGTTGAGGTGCCCTTTAGTTATTTCCTAAGGGTATTAGCAGTATGTGAAAAGTAAACAGCCTCATCATGGATTTGAACTCGTCTCACTGTGTCCATTTCATACATACATCTTATTAGTTACTATAAAAGACATTATGTATCTGTAAACAAAACTACATCACCACAATATCACAATTCCCTTAGTTTATTATGTTATGTCCTCAATAAGTATTAAACAATCATTATCTAATTTTAATTAGCATTTTATTAACTATGTCTCTTAAAGTCTAGTTAGATTTGCCTCAAAACAAC
Organism: Doryteuthis pealeii; assembly: GCA_023376005.1. NCBI lineage: Eukaryota > Metazoa > Mollusca > Cephalopoda > Myopsida > Loliginidae > Doryteuthis > Doryteuthis pealeii. Next base: position 79,576,755 of record CM042142.1, on the reverse strand, counting down.
CCATGTTATTAATGCATTTAAAATCCTACAATGTGTTTTATACATCCATAAAAAATAAAGGTTTACATAGTATATAGTGTGAATACTGGTTTTAACAAATAATTATTTATCGTTATTAATTATTTTTTTATCCTAAGATGTATTAAAAAACAACCTATGTATCATTTTATATACAAATCAATCAAAATAAAATTAAAATAAGTGTAATATTTTTATATGTGTTTTTTTAATTTTTTCTAAGTCTAATTCTTAATTATACTAAGTATAGCTTAGATGTGACACAAGGCTAGAAGTTTGGAGCACCCAGTGAGAATCGAACTCACTAACAATGGTCTGCTAATCCAGCCTGCTAACCATTACACCAGTTGAGGTGCCCTTTAGTTATTTACTAACCTCAGCTTAGATGTGGCACAAGGCCTGATATATGGGGCGCCTAGTAAGAATCAAACTTACTATCAATGGTCTGCTAATCTAGCTCGCTAACCATTAGATTACGTAAGGTGCCCAAATTTAATAACATATTTTATTACAATTAAACTTTGGACCCCTAAGACATAGTAATACTCCTAGAAATAATAAAATCACGATAACTTTAGTTAAAAAATGTAGGGGGTGTATTTATTTATTTATTGGTGACACTGACTGTATTCCTTGTAGAAGGGTTAGAGTTCCTCCCAAAAGGTTTCCTTGGTATGCATCTGGTAGTGAGGCTCCAGTTCTGGAACACTGGGGAGTAGGGACTATCCCTCCATTGCCATTTTTCCTGGGTTCACTGACCCAGAGTGATAGTTAATACTTGTTAGGGTCCAATCTATGGCTCAAATAAATATGTTTGAAAATCATTTGTATTAGATAGGGATACTTGATATCATAAATGTGTGCAAAAACTCTTAAGAAACTAAACAAAAAGATGTAAATATAAACAGCACTGCTCACATGACTTTCGGAAACATTTTTTCACGCTCAGAATTGCGGAGACATGGAATAAACTGCCCGCGTCTGTTGTAGGCTGCTGAATCACTGAGTCTTTCAAAGCCTCCATGCTTCCTGTGGTCCACCGACACTATACCTGATGCCGCTCTCCTCATACATATGCACACACGCGCACACATACATGCATATTACTACTGTAAACTCTTCATGTTCCTGACACTACATTATTCTGTGTACTTGACATGAGACTTTGATGAGTTGTGGTGCATCTAGCACTGTACACAATAAATTATTATTATAAACATACAATGTATGCGATTCCCTAACCTCTAAGTATAAATAAACACCAGACTGGTTTACATACTGTTAAAATCAATCTAATTATGTGTAAATCTCACACACATACACTAATCAAGAGCACTTTTGCCACTTATCTGCGACCACAGAGACCTAAACAACTGCTTATACTGATTTTTATTAAAATTTTTTTTTTTTTTTAAACGAGATAAACTGAAAACAAGTACCCTAAACATAAAAACCACAGACTTCTAAGTATGGTTTATATTGACTTTTTATTTCTATTTTTTAATTTTTATAATTTTTTGTAGGGTTCTATTTATTCATAAGTGATACTTTAAAAATTTTTTTTTTAATTTTGTTAAGTTTTTAAAAAAAAAGTAAAGATAAACAAATGCACTCTTTCACCCCCACCTAGCCACTTATTCTTCAGCAACTATTTTATTGTTTATGCCTTGAACCAGCTCTGGAAAACAAAAAGGAGAAGTCTTATTTTTGGCGCGTTTTGTTTCAATACTGTACTGTTTAGCAATAAATAATATTTTAATTGTAGAAAATCCAGCTATGGTTTAGAAGAAAACTTATATATATATAAGAAATAAATAAAGAATGATAAAAATATTGGTAATAGTGTACTTGTTTCTGAGCAGATTTACCCAGTGTTGCTTATGATTCAAAAAGTTTTAAAAATCTTTTATCTATATTTATATATAGATTAATAAAAATTCTTTTTCTATATATTTGTTTTATTATCTTTAAAATTTATATATATTCTTGTTTTTAAATTGTTTGATTTTTATTCTTCTCCTGGTTTGCCATTCCTTCTATTCACTTTTTATCTTCTTTTTATTATATTTTATCCTTTAACAATTTTGTTTTATCTTTTAATTATTTTTTAAAATGTTTTGATATATCATTGATTTATACCCTTATATTTTCATTTAGCTTTCCATATGGAAAAGGATCAGTAAAAAAGTTTTTTTCCTTGTAGGACAAAATATGGTGTAAGAATTTATTGAACTTTGGCCTTTGCTGGTCTCCAACAGTTTTCCTTTATAAAATGGGCATGCACTCGGTCATTGTATAGACAGACAGACATACAGAATCTTTCTTTTATATATAGGAATTGAAAACCAAGTACTCTTGCCACAAAGCTCTAAGTAACTGCTTATAATGACTTAATATTTTTTTTTTAATTCGTAGGGTTGTGTTTATTTCTGAGTGATAATCAGGCACATGGTCAACTTCTTTTCGAGAAGTGGGCCACTTAGGTCATTATCAGGTGGGCCACACTCAAAAAAAAAAAAAAAAAAAAAAAAAATTGAGGTAATTATACATTGAATGAACCAACAATTTTCCCAACAGAGACCATAGGCATAAGTATCTGCCTTTGAAATGGGGAATTTTTCTTTCACTTCAGTAAAAAGATATTTTCTATAAAAAAATGAAGTGGGCCACATAGGTCATTATCAGGTGGGCCACACTCAAAATGTTGGCCCATGACTGTGCCATAAACAATAACTTTTTAAATTAAAAAAAAAAAAAAAAAAAAAAAAAAAAAAAAAAAAAAAAGAAAGAATGCACTCTTTCACCCCAACCCAGCCACAGAGCCTTCGGCAACGTCTCGCTGTTTATATACCTTGGAACCAGCTAATGGCATCCAATCATAGAGTAACTGTTAACAAGCTAGTCTCGCTAATCCATTATTACTTAATAGCTAGTGGATCTGTGAGACCAGCTTGCTAACCATTACACCATGATAGGATGCCCTTTTTTACCCAACCTGTTCATAACAGATAGGATGGGACACAAGGTCACAAGTATGGGGCATCCAACAAGGATCGTACTACTTAATAGCTAGTTCCATCCTCACTGAATGCCCCATACATGCTACTTTGTGTCACATCCTTGGAACCAGTTCTGGTGGTAAACACAAAAATCTAAACATGATAAATCTTGCACCAAAATGTTTCTTTAGGTACTCTCTCAACTCAAAAGTAGTAGGTACAAAAAAAATCTCTAAAAATATGAACTGCTAGCCGCCACACCACCAAAAGAATTTCACAAAGTCTGTACATGAGTTTTATATTGAAGGTCAAGTAAAAATGCTGCCAGGGTTATACATTAAAAAATATCATTATGCTGTCATGGACATTCTATTTTTTCTCTCTCCCTTCTTTCTTTACGAAGAAAAAAAATTAAAAAAAAAAAATAAATAAAAAATAGAAAATAAAAAAGAATAAAATAAAAAGAAAAAGAAAAAGAAAAAAAAAAAAAATAAAAAAAAAGCAAGAAACAAAATAGAAATAAAAAAATGTTTGTCGAATATCAGTTAGGCCAACAGGAGATACCAACTGACTTCCTCTACTTGAAGTAGTATGTCCTATGTGGGCCATGAATGACAAGTGAAGGCCTCATAAGTAGCAATTTAACTAACTAAAAGAACAATAAAAGGAAAAGGAAAAGAAAAGAAAAGAATTTTATTAACATTAGTTATACTAGCAAATTTTATTACATTAAATAGCAAATTTTATTACATTAAAAATTAAATACTTGCACCCGGAGGATTCAAGTACTTAAGATTTAATGTAATAAAATATCATATTAAATTAGAAAGGTTAATGAAACTAAATAAGAATACAGATAAATGATATGAAACAGAGGGGTGTATAATTGAAAAAAAAAAAGAACAACTGAAACTTATTCTTCCATCACTCCAGTCTTTCATTGATAAATTTTTCCTAATTTAACTATTTAGTTAAAATAGGAAGTAAAGAATGAAATTAAGTTATTTCTTCTTATTAATGGATTTCTTTTAAGATTTTATCCCAAGATTTTTTGTTCATATTCAATTAAAAAAAACCACACAATTAGAAATCAATGATACTAAGCACATATTATTAAAATCAAATTTTTAATATCAATATGCAAATTAGCCTTCCCATTCACACAGTAAACCAATATTTTGTTGTATATATAAATACAATTGCATGTTATTAGTATGCAAACCTGCCCTTTGGGTGGGAATCTATAATTAACAGCGTTGGTCCCAGGGGGCCATCCCCCCAGGCAACAACTGACTCCTCGATTTAAAAGGCGCCCCCCTTGAGGAGGAATGCCGACGGGATTGACGCAATTTTTCACTCGCCACCCATGAGCTTCGGTTTGTGGGTGGTCCCACATAATTAGGACCTTTGTGCCTGACCTTATACAAGTGGGGTACGAGGAAAATATTATGTAAACCCGCCCCTCAGGGTGGGGGTCCAGTGGCTTCAGCCATGGATCTTTACAAGTTAATAGCATCGATCCCAGGGGGCTATCCTTGAGGGGGAATGCCAATGGGATCAATTCAATTTTTTCCACCTGCCACCCATGAGTCTTGGCTTGTGGGTGGTCCCACATAAAAACAAGACCTTGTGTCCAACCCCTACAAGTGGGGTATGAGGTAAATAAATGTAGATGTGGCCAACAGTATTAATAATGTAAGACAATTTTTTAATAATTGAGGTTTAAATAAAAATAAAATTATGGAGAATGTGACGTCAATAACAAAGGGATTTGTGACTTGAGTAGTGATATAGTTTTGGTTACAGACAGAAAAACACACAATCTCCATTATAATAAGATTTGTAGGAAGCGCGTGGTGTAATGGTTAAAGTCATAGGAAATGGACTCGTCGACCCGAGTTCAAATCCTGGACGTGGCAATTATTTCACTTAGTGCTAATACCCTTGGGAAAGGTATGAATCCTACTCTTCCTCCAGCTATGGGTAAATAGTAGGGCAGACTGGGCTCTTTAACCTTGGTTAGGCAACCGGTCTAGGAGAAGGAAAACTCTGAATTCAAACCTGTTAAACTCCGCATAAGAAATTGACCCTGTGTCGCATCCTGCTTGTGCGGAGGGGTTGGCAAATATATATAATAAGATTTGCTAACATAAATTAAACAAAGTATAAGCAGGTTGTGAAATATTAAGCACAAAACCAAACTCAAAGAAGCAATTGAATTTAGGAAGATCATGTAGCACCAACCAATAAAGGACAGACAACTTGTCTTCTAAATTGTTCATTACAAAAAGGTATAAATTCACTAGGTCTCCTTAAAGTTCTGTGTGATTGTTACGATTTTTGTGGCCATTTTTAGGCTTCAAGTGAGAGCACTTTACAGTGGAGATCCTTGTGCTAAGCAGAGGCTGATCTTTAGTGAAGAATCCTTTGGTTGTTCCTCGGTGTCCCCTTAGTGTTGGGTAGGATCCTTTGGTTGTTCCTTGGTGGGTCCCTTAGTGTTGGGTAGGATCCTTTAGGTTGTTCCTCAGTGTCCTTAGTGTTGGGTGGGATCTTTGGTTGTTCTCGGTGTCCCTTAGTGTTGGGTTAGAATCATTTGGTTGTTCCTCGGTGTCTTAGTGTTGGGTAGGATCCTTTGGTTCTTCCTCAGTGTTCCTTAGTGTTGGGTGGGATCTTTGGTGGTTCTTCCGGTGTCCTTAGTGTTGGGTAGAATCATTTGGTTGTTTCCTCGGTGTCCCTTAGTGTTGGGTAGGATCCTTTGGTTCTTTGTTCGTGTCGCTAGTGTTGATTAGAATCCTTTGGTTGAGGCAAAGTTCTGGTTGCAGGTCCGGTTCGGCAATGGCAATACATGCAAATGAAACAAGATTATCCAGATCAGCAATTAAATAGTTAAACTAAAACCGGTATTTGAGCTGTTTGTTGACTGGCTTTTTTATCCAATGGCAATCCGCACGCTGAGTCTATTAAGTTTAAGTGGTGGATCCACAGTACACTTAAATATATCAATATTGGAGGTGCGTGGTCCTCAATGGTTAGAGTCCCGTAGGAAATGGACTCGCGTCACAGCGAGTTCAATCCTGGACGAAAGCTGTTGGCATTAACATGGTGCTCATACCCTTGGGAAGGCTATGATCCAATTCCTCGTCCTGCCAGCTATGGGTAAATAGCAGGGGAAGACTGGACTCTTTACACCTGGTGCTAGGTAACGGCCCAGTCCTAGAGGAAAAGGAAAACTCTTGAATTCAAAAACTGTTAAACCTCCGCTTAAGAAATTCGACCTTGTGTCGCATCCTGCTCATGCAGAGGGGTTGGTAAAATATAATGATATATATATCAAAATATCCAACAATGATATAATTGAAAAGATAAACATTAAACTTTTCCAGAAGTCATCAACCCTCACCCACAACATTTTATCCACCTCAAGTCCTGAGTGAAGGTTTGTTGAAAAGCCGAAATGGTTTATTTTCCTATTACTCTCCAGACCTAAAAAGGGGACCACTGTGATTAATTTTTTATCTGTTAATTAATCCTACCCATTAATTTTCCCCATTAAACTAACCCTAAACTAACCCAATCATCTTTTTTTCAATAGTAGATCAATCTAAAAAAAAAAAGCGAAACCACTCTGATTGACTGAATACATTTATTTATTTATTTATTGATCTAACTATGAAAAAAGATTGGTTAGGGTTTAGGGTTCGTTTAATGGGAAAAATAATGGGGTAGATTAATTAACAGATAAAATTAATTCACAGTGGTTCCCCTTTTTTAGGTTGGAGTAATAGGCAATAACAATTTCGGCTTTTCAACAAACCTTCATCAGGACTTGAGGGTGGATAAAATGGTTGGGTGAAGGCTTGAATGACTCTGAAAAGTTTAATGTATTATCTATTTCAATTATATCATTGTTGGAATAATTTTGAATATATATATATATATTTACACCCCTCTGCATGACGCAGGATGTCGACACAAGGTCAATTTCCTTAAGCGGAGTTTTAACAGGTTTGAATTCAGAGGTTTTTCTTTTCGCCTAGACTGGTTACCTTAGCCATGGTTAAAGAGTCCAAGCTTCGCCTGCTAATTTACCCATAGCTGGAGGGAGAATTGGATTCATACCTTTCCCAAGGGTATTAGCACCATGAAATGCCAACCAGCTTCGTCCAGGAATTGAACTCGCGTTGACGAGTCCATTTCCTACGACTCTAACCCACTTAGACCACGCACCTCCATAGTTTTGATATATAAGGTGTAACGTGTGGTCGCACCACTATAAACTATAGACTCAGCTGGGTGCATGGATTAACAGCCAGTCAACCCAACAGCTCAAATACGCGGTTAGTAACTATTTAATTGCTGATCTGGAAATCTGTTCATTTGCATGTATTTGCATTGCCGACGGACCTGGCAACCAAAGAACTTTGCTCAACCAAAGGATTCTAATCAACACTAAGCGACACGAACAAGAACCAAAAGGATCCTAACCCAACACTAGGGACACCGAGGACACAACCAAATGATTCTACCCAAACACTAAGGGACACCGAAGAACAACCAAAGATCCCACCAACACGTAAGGAACACTGAGGAAGAACCAAAAGGATACCTACCCAACCTAAGGGACACCGAGGAACAACCAAAATGAAGTTTCTACACCAACACTAAGGACACCGAAGAACAACCAAGATCCCACCCAACACTAAGGAACACTGAGGAACAACTACAGGATCCTAACCAACACTAAGGGACACCAAGGATACAACCAAAGGATCCTACCCAACACTAAGGGACACCGAGGAACAACCAAAGGATTCTTCACTAAAGATCAGCCTCTGCTTCCACCAAGGATTTCCACTGTAAAGTGCTCTCCAACTTGAAGCTAAAATGGCCACAAAAAATCGTAACAATCACACAGAACTTTAAGGAGACTTATTGAATTTATACCTTTTTTGTAATGACAATTTAGAAGAACAAGTGTCTGTCCTTTATTGTTTGGTGGCTAACATGATTTGTAATGAACAATTTAGAAGACAAGTTGTCTGTCCTTTATTGTTTTGGTGGCTACATGATCTTGTAATGAACAATTTAGAAGACAAGTTGTCTGTCGCTTTATTGGTTGGTGCTACATGATCTTGGTAATGGAACAATTTAGAAGACAGTTGTCTGGTCCTTTATTGGGTTGTCTACATGATCTTCGCCATGAAATTCAATTGCTTCTTTGGTTGTGGTTTTGTGGCTTAATATTTCACAACCTGTCTTATAACTTTGTTTAATTTATGTTAGCAAATCTTAATTTAGTATATATTTGCCCCCCTCGCGCACGGAGCAGGATGCGGACACAAGGTCAATTTCTTAGCTGAGTTTAAAACCAGGTTTGAATTCAGAGTTTTCCTTCTCCAGACCGTTGCTACCAGGTTAAAGAGCCCAGTCTGCCCTATATTACCCCATAGCTGGAGGGAGAAGTAGGATTCCATACCTTTCCCAAGGGTATTAGCAACTAAGTGAATAATATGCCACGTCCAGGATTTGAACTCAGGTCGACGCAGTCCATTTCCTATGACTTTTACACCATTACACCACGGCTTTCCTAACAAATCCTTATTATAATGGAAGATGTGTGTTTTTTCTGTCTGTAAACCGAAACTATATCACTACTCAAGTCACAAATCCCTTTGCTTCTACATCACGATTCACCATAATTTATTTTTATTTAAACTCAATTATTAAAAAATTGTCTTACATTATTTAATACTGTTGGCCAACATGCTACATTTATTTTAACGTCAATACCCCACTTGTAGGGGTTGGAACAAGGTCGCTTGTTTTTATGTGGGACACCCACAGCCAAGCTCATGGGTGGTCAAGGTGGAAAAATTGATTGGAATCCCATCGGCATTCCCCTCAAAGGATAGCCCCCTGGGATCGATGCTATTAACATTGTAAAGCATCCATGGCTGAAGCCACTGGACCCCCACCCCGAGGGGGCGGGTTATACAATTATATTTTTCTCGTAACCCCACTTGTATAAGGTCAGGCACAAAGGTCCTAATTATGTGGGACCACCCACAAACCGAAGCTCATGGGTGGCGAGTGAAAAAATTGCGATCGATCCGTCGGCATTCCTCCTCAAGGGGGGCGCCTTTTTAAATCGAGGGGGGCAGTTGTTGCCTGGGGGATGGCCCCTGGGACCACGCTGTTAATTATAGTATGTCCTCACCCAAAGGGCAAGTTTGGCATACTAATCACAATGCAATTGTATAATAAACACAAATATTGGTTTACTGTGTGAATGGAGGCTAATTTGCATATTGATATTAAAATTTGATATTTAATAATATGTGCTTAGTATCATTGGATTTCTAATTGTGTGGCTTTTATTTAATGAATATGAAACAAAAATCTTTGGATAAATCTTAAAAGAAATCCATAAATAAGAAGAAATAACTTAATTTATTCTTTTACCCTATTTTAACTAAATAGTTAAATTAGGAAATTTATCAATGAAAGACTGGAGTGATGGAAGAATCAAGTGTTCAGTTGGGTTCTTTTTTTTTTTCAACTTATAACACCCCTCTGGTTTCATATCATTTTAATCTGTATTCTTATTTAGTTTCATTAACCTTTCCTAATTTATATGATATTTTATTAACATTAAATCTTAAGTACTTGAATCCTCGGGTGCAAGTATTTACAATTTTTATATGTAATAAAATTTGCTAAATTTAATGTAATAAATTTGCTAGTATAATCTAATGTTAATTAAAAATTCTTTTCTTTTTCTTTTCCTTTCCTTTTATTGTTCTTTTAGTTAGTTAATTGCTACTTATGAGGCCTTCACTTGTATTCATGGCCCACATAGGACAATACTACTTCGTAAGGGAAGTCAGTTGGTATCTCCGTTGGCCTAACTGATATTCGACAAACATTTTTTTATTTTCTATTTTGTTTCTTGCTTTTTTTTTAAAATTTTTCTTTTTTTCTTTTTCTTTTTTCTTTTTTATTATTTCTTTTTATTTATCTATGTTTTATTTATATTATTTTTTAAATTTTTTTTTTTCTTCGTAAAGAAGAAGGGAGAGAGAAAAAATAGAATGTCCATGACGCATATGATATTTTTTAACTATGTATACCCTGGCAGCACTTTTTACTTGACCTTCAATATAAACCTCATGTACAGACTTTGTGAAATTCTTTTGGTGGTGTGGCGGCTAGCAGTTCATCATTTTTAGAGATTTATTTTTTGTAGCCTACTACTTTTTGAGTTGAGAGGTACCTAAAGAAACATTTTGGTGCAAGTTTATCTGTTTAGAATTTTGTGTTTAACCATCCAGAACTGGTTCCCAAGGATGTGACACAAAGTAGCCATGTATGGGGCATTCAGTGAGGATGGAACTAGCTATTAAGTAGTAGGCGATCGCTTGTTGGGTGCCCCTACTTGTGACTTTGTGTCCATCCTATCTGTTATGAACAGGGGGTTTGGGTAAAAAAGGGCATCTATCATGGTGTAAGGTTAAGTTTCTCTTTAAAGCTAGTCCCTCACAGATCCACTAGCTAATAGTAATAATGGATTAGCGAGACTAGCTGTTAACAGTTACTCTATGATTGGATGCCATTAGCTGGTTCCAAGGTATAAACAGCGGAAGACGTTGCCGAGGCTCTGTGGCTGGGTTGGGGGTTGAAAGAGTGCCATCTTTTCTTTTTTTTTTGTTTTTTTTTTTTTTTTTTGTTTTTTTTTTTTTTTTTTAATTTAAAAAGTTATGTTTATGGCAGTCATGGGCCAACATTTTGAGTGTGCCCACCTGATAATGACCTATGTGGCCCCAACTTCATTTTTTTATAAGAAAATATCTTTAACTGAAGTGAAAGAAAAATTCCCCATTTTCAAAGGCAGATACTTATGCTATGGTCCTCCCTGTTGGGAAAATTTTGGGTTACATTCAATGTAATAATTTACCTCAATTTTTTATTTTTTTTTTTTTTTTTTTTGATGTGTGTTCCCACCGATAATGACCTATCGTGGCCCACTTCTCGAAAAAAGAATTACCAGCTGATTATCACTCAAATAACACAACCTACGAATTAAACAATATTAGTCATTATGCAGTTACTTAGAGCTTTG
>CM042142.1:79496650-79565519 GCA_023376005.1 Doryteuthis pealeii | reverse complement strand
AGGGCAGAGGCAAGAAGAACATGGGAAGACTCAAAATGCAAAAAAGTAATTCCATTAATTCACAATTTCAATGTCATACAAATAAATACAAACAACTTTTTTTTTCCTTTTTTTTTCTTCTTTCAGTTTAATTTTACCTTAGCATTAAGCAATGCCAAAACCATTTGGAATGTTTCATTTTTTAAATTGGATTAAAATAAAATGGGACAAATAAGAAATCTGTAAATTAAGTGACACCAGATGAATCTGAAATTTACATTTTTACATTGCATCTTGACAATTTGGGAACGGTCTTATTTTTAACTCGAACGGGTGTTGCTAGATGATAATCGTTGGAAAGATTTAGGAAACAAGCGATTATATATAGATATTGGAGAGATGCCTGATAGGTGCTTGTTCTGCGTCCCTTATGCAATAAAATCTAAAAGATGCAGTAAATCATATCCATGCCCAATTTTCTTTTTTCTTTCTCCTCACCATTTCAGGTAGCTAACTGTAAATAAATTTCAATAGTTTCTTAGAAATGAATCACACTGGATAGGTTACAAGGTAGGAGTTAGATGGCTTTAGTGTGTTTCAAGGATCATCAATAAATCTACACTCTATTAAAGGAAACTTAGTTTGGGGCCCATATATTTCCCTGGGGGCCAAGCAAGTATGTACATCCCAGGATCACTAAATAAAAAGCTATTAGCATCACTGGAAGGGGGTATTATTTATTCTAGCATCATATATAGATTCATCATATGAAAGGATTATTATATATTAGCTATTGTACTTCATTATTAGTTGATTGTTTATATATTGGTTGGTATGTATATCCCATTAGGTATATTCAATTATATGTAGCTATGGTATATTCATTATTGGGATTTTTGATAGATTCACATTGGGTACTAATTACTATACATATATCAAGAGCAGTTGTGTGTATGTTTCTGGAGGAAACTATGAAAAAAACAATTAATCAAAAGTAAATATAAATAAACACATTCATTAATCACCAGTTGCTTTTTGATAACCAAAAAAAATATGAAGATTTTATTTATATCTGGGAAGATATTGAATAATAAGAAGGGAAAGTCCTTGGTGGGTGTTCCATGAATAAAACATAAATATTGTGTAAAGACCAAAACAATCATATGGATCTGCGAACTAATTTTATTATCCCTTCCTCTACTCAGGTAAGACGGGTAGATGACTAAGTATTACTATAAGAATTATTTATTACATTAGTTATATTATATAATAAGGCTTGATTGGGCTAGTGATTTTTCCCAACCCTATTGCCTTTATGACAAGCCCGCAACCCCTTTTTATCAATGGGTCTTAAAGGGCCCTAACTGAGGGTCACATGTCTGGGAATGACGTTAAACTCTATCTGATGGTGAGTTTCCAGTTTGGAGGTTTGGGGAAATGTGGAGGCACCCTTCATACACCATTGCTCCCCTGGTCCACTCTGACCCGGAGTGGTAGTACCTGGTTAGGGTCATCTATAGGTTAAATAGAAAACATGAGTTTATAAACAAAATTGTATTATGCATAAGATGAATTTATTTCCACAACTTTCTCGGCCATATAATTACCCACCGAAGGTTGATATGCTGTAAAAAGACAAACCGAAACCAAAGCCTTGACTGGGCTAGACAGGAATCTTGACTCTCTGATAAGAATTAGAAACGGAAACTTTCCAAGGTGTGCCATGTTTAAGTACTAACTGTATGACAGCCATTTGGACTCTAATGAAATGTTTAGAGAAAATGCTACAGCGAGGCTGCTGCGTGCTTCTTGAACAAAATCCTGGAAGTGCGGTGTCCTTAGTAGTTGGGTAGGAGGAGATCCTTTGGTTGTTCTACGGTGTCCCTTATAGTGTGAGTTGGCAGGCTGGTATCTGGCTTTTGACGATACAGCAGAGACACTTATGATTCCTCGCTGAACACTCTACCGAACTGAGCTGAACCCGGTCCTATAGGATTGTAATATAATGATACTGTAATTTAAATAGATATATATCATTATATCTAGTATAATCATTAATCCGGTATCCTTATATCTATATTTATATCGGGTATCATTAATGTTTATATGTGTTGTATCATTATATTTATTCGGTTCCTTATATCTGTTGATCTTTTATATTAACTGTTATATCTATTATATCTGGTATCATTATATCTGTCAATCTGTATCATTATGTTAATCTGTTATTAGTAATGCTAACAGATTGTGCAAAAGGTTAGTAATGGTGCTAAGGAATAAGAAGTAAAATAGAAAAAGTTTGGTAGAAGATGGAATGAATGAAGTCAAAGACATGGCAGAGGTTAGCACAATCATCTGAAGGAATTAAGAAAAAATGTCCTTTGTCCAGTGTCAATTAGAATGACCACTGCTGATGATTGATGGAAATATAAAATTGTTGTTAAATGATGTTTTTCACTGGGGCAGTAGAGTTACACCAAATGCTTTTCTGCAGCGGGTAAAATCTCACCGAATCAGGCTACCTATTGTCAGTGGGAAGCAACTCTAATGCTAAGGACAGAATCCTGGTGGCTGAGCAACACTCTACTTTGGCCCTTATTTGGATTAGACAAGTGGTTAGAGAGCGCTTTCCCAATCAATCAGCTGAATTCGTGTCAAGCCCTTAGGCACCTATGTGATTGTCCCGACCCTATTGGCCTTATGAACCCCCCCAAACATTTTTATTTATAGTGCTATACTCTTCATGTATTACTCCCAGGTCACTCTAACTTGGAGTGGGTAGTACCGTGTTAGGGTCCATCTATGGGTTAAATAGATAAAATGAGTTTAAAAAAATTGAATAACCCAAAATGATAAACAAACTATAAACAAAAAACACATTTAAAACTGAATTATTACCAACTGTTTCTTGTTTTCTAACAATTGTTTAACATAAAATATTTATCTACATATTTATATATTCCCTTAGATATCATATGAACAATAAAAATAAAAAAAAGATTTGCATTAAATAACCCCCACAGGGTCCATATGCCGTTAAACAAAAAAAAAACAAAACAAAAAAAAAACCTGCTGACCGAGTGGTAATACCTGTTAAGATCACATCTGAGGTTAAATAATTAAAATGAGTTTTAAAAAATGTTTAAGAAAATTGAATGCCAAAAAAATGAATATAAACAAAACCTCAGTCTACAAACTCTCTACAAAAAATCCATTTAAAGTAGAATTTATTACCAACTGTTATCTCACAACTCTAACTATTTGTTTTAAAATAACCTTTTATCTTTCCTTAGAAATCATATCACCCCCCAAAAAATTTGGCATTAATAATCCACAGGGTGATATGCGTTGAAAAAAACAAAAACAAAAAAAACTGACCGTATGGTAGTGTCTTTTAGGAACCCATCTAAGGGTTAAATAGATAAAAAATGTTTTTAAAAAGATTAGTTAAATAAAAAAAAAAATTGAATACCCAACAAGAATGAATAAACAAAATGTCTTCAGCATAAATAACCCAACAAGGTTGACATGGCCATATAAATCAACAACAGTTTTGCAGTTTTTCTGTTAATGTGAATGTAACAAACATGGCCTAAAAACTTGTCCTGTGTCTGATTGTGAAACCTCACCTGATATAATTGCTAAAAATTAGTGTTTGTGTGTGTGTGTGTGTTTGTATCTGGTCAGTGTTGTCTAAACATTTACTAAATTTACTTTGGTTTTAAAATAAATGTGGGGAGAGATAGAGGGGGAGGGTGACGTGATCTATCAGTCTTTTCAGCATAGTGGGGGGGGGGGAGAAACCCATCTGTCTTGCATTTGAAATCCTATTTGGGTTCAAATTATCAACTCTCTGACAACCGTTTCCACCAAAAAACAACTTTTAATATCACCAGCAAGGATATACGATCTCCAGGTGCAAGTATTTAAATTTAAGTGTAATAAAATATTATATTAAATTAGAAATATTAACAAACTAAATAAGGAACACATATAAAGATTGAAACAGGAGGTAAGTATAATCAAAAGAATAGAAAAGCTTGGACGGCAATCTCTTCCCATCAATTCATGGCTTTCATTGCTAAATTTTCTAATTTAATTATCATAATTACACTGTAAAGAAATAAAATTGCAGTTTTTCTTTTTGTTAATGGATTTTTTTAAGAAGTTTACTGACAGAATTTGCTCATATTTATTGAAATAAAACAGACCATCAAGAAACTATAACAAGCATATATTTATTAGAATAAAAATTTTTTAAGCTCAACATGCAAAATTAGCCTTCTTTTTCACATGTACTAGCAAATTTTAACGCAACCAACTTAAATTTCTTAGTTGGATAGGTACAAATTTAAGACAAAAAATGTTGGTTTTTTTAAGGCCAGTTTCAATAGTGATATAGAAATGGTTCCCTCTGGGGATCATATAACAATGAAATGTCAACCTTAAAAAAAGCACATTTTTACTGAATAATAGATTTTAATCTAATGAAAATTTTCTCATTTTAAAAGACAGTAAAATATTTTTAAAAAGTAAATAATTTTCTACTGTGATTTTTTAAAAGTCTTTTCTTTATATACAGGAAATTTAGTTTATTCATTTTTTCTGAATTTTGTTGAATTTTATTCATTGGGGCTTAAAAAAAAAATACATGAAACTTTGGTCATACTAAAGTTTAATGCAAATAAAAAAAGGGAATTCATCTGACAATATGTAGAAAATAGAAAAAACAAGTATTCCAAATGATGAGTTATTCTTAATGGTGAAGTTGAGTTATAACATTTCAGTGGTTATTCCTATAACTCAATCTAAAAAAAAAGCGACACCAACTCTGGATTGACTGATAAATTATTATTTATTTATTGATCTACTATGAAAAAAGATGGGGTAGGGTTTAGGTTAGTTTAGATGGGAAAATAATGGGTAGATTAAATTAACAGATAAAATTAATTCACAGTGGTTCCCCTTTTTTAGGTTGGAGTAATAGGAAACCATTTCGGCTTTTCACAAACCTTCATTCAGGAACTGAGGTGGATAAAATGTTGTGGTGAGGGTTGTGACTTCTGAAAAGTTTAATGTATTAATCTATTTCAATTATATATTGTTGGAATATTTTGATATATATATATATATTTACCAACCCCTCTGCATGAGCAGGATGCGACACAAGGTCAATTTTCTAAGCGGAGTTTTAAAACAGGTTTGAATTCAGAGTTTTCCTTTTCCTAGACTGGTTACCTAGCCATGTTAAAGAGTCCAGTCTTCCCTGCTATTTACCCATAGCTGGAGGGAGAATTGGATTTCTCCTTTCCAAGGGTATTAGCACCATTAAATGCCAACAGCTTCGTCCAGAATTGAAACTCGCGTGACGAGTCATTTCCTACGACTCTAACCATTAGACCACGCACCTCCAATATTTTGATATATAAGGTGTACTGTGGCCACCACTAAACTTATAGACTTCAGCGTGGGGTGCATGGATTAAAAGCCAGTCAACCAACAGCTTTCAAAATACGCGGTTAGTTAACTATTAATTGCTGATCTGGAAATCTGTTCATATTGCATGTATTTGCCATTTGCCGAACGACCTGCAACCAAGAACTTTGCTCAACCAAAGGATTCTAATCAACTAAGCGACACGAACAAAGAACCAAAGGATCCTACCCAACACTAAGGGACACCGAGGAACAACCAAATGATTCTACCCAACACTAAGGGACACGAAAACAACCAAAGATCCCCCACCAACACTAAGGAACACTGAGGAAGAACCCAAGGATCCTACCCAACACTAAGGGACACCGAGGAACAACCAAATGATTCTACCCAACACTAAGGGACACCGAAGAACAACCAAAGATCCCCACCAAACAATAAGGGAACACTGAGGAACAACTAAAGGATCCTAACCCACACTAAGGGACACCAAAGGAATCAACCAAGGATCCTATCCAACACTAAGGGGACAACCGAGGAACAACCAAAGGATTCTTCACTAAAGATCAGCCTCTGCTTAACACAAGGGATTTCCACTGTAAAGTGCTCTCACTTGAAGCCTAAAAATGGCCACAAAAACGTAACAATCACACAGAACTTTAAGGAGACTTAGTGAATTTATACCTTTTTGTAATGAACAAGTAGAAAGACAAGTTGTCTGTCCTTATTGTTTGGTGCTACAATGATCTTGTAATGAACAATTTTAGAAGACAAGGTTGTCTGTCCTTTATTGTTTGGTGCTATGATCTTGTAATGAACAATTTAGAAGACAAGTTTGTCTGGTCTTTATTGGTTGGTGCTACATGATCTTGTAATGAACAATTTAGAAGACAAGTTGTCTGTCCTTTATTGGTTGGTGTACATG
This sequence comes from Doryteuthis pealeii, assembly GCA_023376005.1. NCBI lineage: Eukaryota > Metazoa > Mollusca > Cephalopoda > Myopsida > Loliginidae > Doryteuthis > Doryteuthis pealeii. The sequence goes on along the minus strand of CM042142.1, from coordinate 79,559,179 downwards.
ATCTTCCTAAATTCAATGCTTCTTGAGTTTGGTTTTGTGCTTATATTTCACAACCTTGCTTATACTTGTTTAATTATGTTTAGCAAATCTTCTTATATATATTTGCAACCCCTCCGCACGAGCAGGATGCGACAACAAGGTCAATTTCTTATGCTGAGTTTTAACAGGTTTGAATTCAGAGTTTCCTTCTCCTAGACGGTTGCCTAACCAAGGTTAAAGAGCCCAGTCTGCCCTACTATTTACCCATAGCTGGAGGGAGAGTAGGATTCATACCTTCCCAAGGTATTAGCACTAAGTGAAATAATTGCCGGACGTCAGGCAGGATTTGAACTCAGGTCGCGATCATTCCCTATGACTTTAAACCATTACACCACGCGCTTCCTACAAATCTTATTATAATGGAGATTGTGTGTTTTTCTGTCTGAACCGAAACTATATCACTACTCAAGTCACAAATCCTTTTGCTATCTACATCACATTCTCATAATTTTATTTTTATTTAAACTCAATTATTAAAAATGTCTTACATTATTAATACTGTTGGCCCCACATCTCATTTATTTATTACCTCATACCCACTTGTAGGGGTTGGACACAAGGTCTTGTTTTATGTGGAACCACCCCACAAGCCAAGACTCATGGTGGCAAGGTGGAAAAAATTGAATTGATCCCATCGGCATTCCCCCTCAAGGATAGCCCTGGGATCGATCTATTAAACTTGTAAAGTCCATGCTGAAGCCATGGACCCCCCCCCTGAGGGCGGGTTTACATTATGTTTCCTCGTACCCTTGTATAAGGGTCAGGCACAAAGGTCCTAATTATGTGGGACCACCCACAAACGAAGCTCATGGTGGGCGAGTGAAAAATTGCGTCGATCCCGTCGCATCCTCCTCAAGGGGGGCGCCTTTTAAATCGAGGGGCAGTTGTGGCCTGGGGGGATGGCCCCTGGGACCAACGCTGTTAAATTATAGTATTACCACCCAAAGGGCAAGTTTGCATACTAATAACATGCAATTGTATTTATCTATACAACAAAATATTGGTTTACTGTGGAATGGGAGGCTAATTTGCATATTGAATTAAAATTTGATTTTAATAAATATGTGCTTAGTATCATTGATTTCTAATTGTGTGGCTTTATTTTAATGAATATGAACCAAAAATCTTTGGGATAAATCTTAAAAGAAATCCATTAATAAGAAGAAATGAACTTAATTTCATATCTTTACTTCCTATTTAACTAAATAGTTTAAATTAGGAAAATTTATCAATGAAAGACTGGAGTGATGGAAAATAAGTTTCAGTTGTTCTTTTTTTTTTCAATTATACACCCCTCTGTTTCATATCATTTATCTGTATTCTTATTAGTTTCATTAACCTTTCTATTTAATATATATTTTTACATTAAATCTTTAAGTACTTGAATCCTCTCCGGGTGCAAGTATTTAATTTTTAATGTAATAAAAATTTGCTATTTAATGTAATAAAATTGCTAGTATACATATGTTAATAAAAAATTCTTTTCTTTTCTTTTCCTTTTCCTTTTATTGTTCTTTTAGTAGTAATTGCACCTCGTTTGAGGCTTCATGTCATTCCATGGCCCACATAGGGACATACTTACTTCAAGTAGATGGAAGTCGAGTTGGTATCTCCTGTTGGCCTAACTGATATTCGAACAAACTTTTTTATTTTATTTGTTCTTGCTTTTTTTTTTTATTTCTTTTTTTTTCTCTTTTTCTTTTCTTTTTTATTTATTTCTTTTTTATTTTCTATGTTTTTATTATTTTATTTTTAGATTTTTTTTTCTTCGTAAAGAGAAGAGAGAGAAAAATAGAATGTCCATGACAGCATAATGATATTTTTTAATGTAAACCCTGGCAGCATTTTTACTTGACCTTCATATAAACTCATGTACAGAGACTTTGTGAAAATTCTTTTGGTGGTGTGGCGGCTAGCAGTTCATATTTTTAGAGATTTATTTTTGTACCTACTACTTTTGAGTTGAGAGAGTACCTAAAAACATTTTGGTGCAAGATTATCATGTTTAGATTTTTGTGTTTACCACCAGAACTGGTTCCAAGGATTGTGACAACAAAGAGCATGTATGGGGCATTCAGTGAGGATGGAACTAGCTTTAAGTAGTACGATCCTTGTTGGATGCCCCATACTTGTGACCTTGTGTCCCATCCTATCTGTTATGAACAGGTTGGGTAAAAAAGGGCAATTCCTATCATGCGTGAATGGGTTAGCAAGCTAGTCTCACAGATCCACTAGCTTTAAGTAATAATGGATTAGCGAGACTAGCTGTTAACAGTTTACTCTATGATTGATGCCCATGAACTGGTTCAAAGGTTTTTATAAAAAAAAACAAAGCCAAGAAAGACTTTTGCCTGAAGGCATCTGTGGCGGTTGGGGTGAAAGAGTGCATCTTTTCTTTTTTTTTTTTTTTTTTTTTTTTTTTTTTTTTTTTTTTTAAATTTAAAAAGTTATTGTTTATGGCAGTCATTGGGCCAACATTTTGAGTGTGGCCCACCTGAATAATGACCTATGTGGCCCACTTCATTTTTATAGAAAATATCTTTTTACTGAAGTGAAAGAAAATATTCCCCTTTCAAAAGGCAGATACTTATGCCTAGTGTCTCCTGTTGGGAAAATTGTTGGGTTACATTCAATGTATGATTACCTCAATTTTTTTTTTTTTTTTGTTTTTTTTTTGAGTGTGGCCCACCTGAAATGACCTATGTGGCCCACTTCTCGAAAAAGAAGTTGACCATGCCTGATTATCACTCAGAAATAACACAACCCTACGATTAAAAAAAAAATATTAAGTCATTATAAAGCAGTTACTTAGAGCTTTGTGGCAGAGTACTTGGTTTTCAATTCTATATATAAAAGAAAGATTCTGTATGTCTGTCTGTCTATACAATGACCGAGTGCATGCCATTTTATAAAGGAAAACTGTTGGAGACCAGCAAAAGGCCAAAGTTCAAATAAATTCTTACACCATATTTTTGTCTAACAAGGAAAAAATTTTTTAACTGATCCTTTTCCATATGGAAAGCTAAATGAAAATATAAGGGATAAATCAACGATATCAAAACATTTAAAAAAATGATTAAAAGAATAAACAAATTGTTAAAGGATAATATAATAAAAGATAAAAAGTGAATAGAAGGAATGGCAAACCAGGAGAGAAATAAAAATCAAACAATTTAAAACAAGAAATATATATAAATTTTAAAGATAATAAAAACAAATATAATAGAAAATATTTTTATTAAATCTATATATAAATATAGATAAAAGATTTTAAAAACTTTTGAATCATAAGCAACACTGGGTAATCTGCTACTTTAATAGCTCAGAAAACACAAGTACACTATTACCATATCTTTTATCATTCTTTATTTCTTTCTTATAATATATAAGTTTTCTTCTAAACCATAGCTGGATTTCTACAATTAAGATATTATTTTTGCTCAGTACAGTATTGACAAAACGCGCCAAAAATAAGACTTCTCCTTTGTTTTCCAGAGTGGGTTCAAGGCATAAACAATAAAAATAGTTGCCTGAAGAATAGTGGCTAGGTGGGGGTTGAAAGAGTGCATTTGTTTATTCTTACCTTTTTTTTTAAAAACTTAACAAAATTAAAAAAAAATTTTTAAGTATCACTTATGAATAAATAGAACCCTAACAAAAATTAAAAATATAAAAAAGAATAAAAGTCATATAAACCATACTTAGAAGTCTGTGGTGTTTATGTTTAGGGTACTTGTTTTCAGTTTTATCTCGTTTAAAAAAAAAAAAAATTTAATAAAAATCAGTATAAGCAGTTGTTAGCGTCTCTGTGGTGCGCAGATAAGTGGGCAAAAGTGCTTGATTAGTGTAATGTTGTGTGAGATTTACACATAATTAGATTGATTTAAAGTATGTAAAACCAGTCTGGTGTTATTTTTATACTTAGAGGTTAGGGAAATCGCATACATTGTTTTTTTATGTTAATAATATAAATTTATTTGTGTTACAGTGCTCGATGCACCACAACTCACAAAGTCCATGTCAAGTACACAGAATAATGTAGTGTCAGGAACATGAAGAGTTTACAGTAGTAATATGCATGTATGTGTGCGCGTGTGGCATATGTATGAGGAGAGGCGGCATCAGTATAGTGTCGGTGATCACACAGGAGCATGGAGGCTTTGAAAGACTCAGTGATTCAGCAGCCTACAAACGACGCGGGCAGTTTATTCCATTCTCCGCAATTCTGAGCGTGGAAAAAAGTTTCCGAAAGTCATGTGAGCAGTGCTGGTTTATTTTAATCTTTTTGTTTAGTTTCTTAAGAGTTTTTGCACACATTATGATATCAAGTATCCCTATCTAATACAAATGATTTTCAAACATATTTACTTGAGCCATAGATTGGACCCTAACAAGTATTTAACTATCACTCTGGTCAGTGAACCAGGAAAAATGGCAATAGAGGGATAGTCCCTACCCCCAGTGTTCCAGAACTGGAGCCTCACTACCAGATGCATACCAAGGAAACCTTTTGGGAGGAACTCTAACCCTTCTACAAGGAATACAGTCAGTGTCACCCATAAAATAAATAAATAACCCCCTACATTTTTAACTAAAGTATCGTGATTTATTATTTTCTAGGAAGTATTACTATGTCTTAGGGGTCCAAAGTTTAATTGTAATCAAATATGTTATTAAATTTGGGCACCTTACGTAATCTAATGGTTAGCGAGCTAGATAGCAGACCATTGATAGTAAGTTTGATTCTTACTAGGCGCCCATAATACAGGCCTTGTGCCAATTAAGCTGAGGTTAGTAAATAACTAAGAGGGCACCTCAACTGGTGTAATGGTTAGCAGCTGGATTAGCAGACCCATTGTAGTGAGCTTCGATTCTCACTGGGTGCCCTAAACTTGACTATCAATGGTCTGCTAATCTAGCTCGCTAACCATTAGATTACGTAAGGTGCCCAAATTTAATAACATATTTTATTACAATTAAACTTTGGACCCCTAAGACATAGTAATACTCCTAGAAATAATAAAATCACGATAACTTTAGTTAAAAAATGTAGGGGGTGTATTTATTTATTTATTGGTGACACTGACTGTATTCCTTGTAGAAGGGTTAGAGTTCCTCCCAAAAGGTTTCCTTGGTATGCATCTGGTAGTGAGGCTCCAGTTCTGGAACACTGGGGAGTAGGGACTATCCCTCTATTGCCATTTTTCCTGGGTTCACTGACCCAGAGTGATAGTTAATACTTGTTAGGGTCCAATCTATGGCTCAAATAAATATGTTTGAAAATCATTTGTATTAGATAGGGATACTTGATATCATAAATGTGTGCAAAAACTCTTAAGAAACTAAACAAAAAGATGTAAATATAAACAGCACTGCTCACATGACTTTCGGAAACATTTTTTCACGCTCAGAATTGCGGAGACATGGAATAAACTGCCCGCGTCTGTTGTAGGCTGCTGAATCACTGAGTCTTTCAAAGCTCCATGCTTCCTGTGGTCCACCGACACTATACCTGATGCCGCTCTCCTCATACATATGCACACACGCGCACACATACATGCATATTACTACTGTAAACTCTTCATGTTCCTGACACTACATTATTCTGTGTACTTGACATGAGACTTTGATGAGTTGTGGTGCATCTGAGCACTGTACACAATAAATTTATTATTATAAACATACAATGTATGCGATTCCCTAACCTCTAAGTATAAAATAACACCAGACTGGTTTACATACTGTTAAAATCAATCTAATTATGTGTAAATCTCACACACATACACTAATCAAGCACTTTTGCCCACTTATCTGCGACCACAGAGACCTAAACAACTGCTTATACTGATTTTTATTAAATTTTTTTTTTTTTTTAAACGAGATAAACTGAAAACAAGTACCCTAAACATAAAACCACAGACTTCTAAGTATGGGTTTATATTGACTTTTTATTTCTATTTTTTATATTTTATAATTTTTTGTAGGGTTCTATTTATTCATAAGTGATACTTTAAAAATTTTTTTTTAATTTTGTTAAGTTTTTAAAAAAAAGTAAAGATAAACAAATGCACTCTTTCACCCCCACCTAGCCACTTATTCTTCAGCAACTATTTTTATTGTTTATGCCTTGAACCAGCTCTGGAAAACAAAAAGGAGAAGTCTTATTTTTGGCGCGTTTTGTTTCAATACTGTACTGTTTAGCAATAAATAATATCTTTAATTGTAGAAAATCCAGCTATGGTTTAGAAGAAAACTTATATATATATAAGAAAGAAATAAAGAATGATAAAAATATTGGTAATAGTGTACTTGTTTCTGAGCTATAAAGTAGCAGATTTACCCAGTGTTGCTTATGATTCAAAAAGTTTTAAAAATCTTTTATCTATATTTATATATAGATTAATAAAAATTATTTTTCTATATATTTGTTTTATTATCTTTAAAATTTATATATATTCTTGTTTTTAAATTGTTTGATTTTTATTCTTCTCCTGGTTTGCCATTCCTTCTATTCACTTTTTATCTTCTTATTATATTTTATCCTTTAACAATTTGTTTTATCTTTTAATCATTTTTTTAAATGTTTTGATATATCGTTGATTTATACCCTTATATTTTCATTTAGCTTTCCATATGGAAAAGGATCAGTAAAAAGTTTTTTTCCTTGTAGGACAAAAATATGGTGTAAGAATTTATTGAACTTTGGCCTTTGCTGGTCTCCAACAGTTTTCCTTTATAAAATGGGCATGCACTCGGTCATTGTATAGACAGACAGACATACAGAATCTTTCTTTTATATATAGGAATTGAAAACCAAGTACTCTTGCCACAAAGCTCTAAGTAACTGCTTATAATGACTTAATATTTTTTTTTTAATTCGTAGGGTTGTGTTTATTTCTGAGTGATAATCAGGCATGGTCAACTTCTTTTTCGAGAAGTGGGCCACATAGGTCATTATCAGGTGGGCCACACTCAAAAAAAAAAAAAAAAAAAAAAAATTGAGGTAATTATACATTGAATGTAACCCAACAATTTTCCCAACAGGAGACCATAGGCATAAGTATCTGCCTTTGAAATGGGGAATTTTTCTTTCACTTCAGTAAAAAGATATTTTCTATAAAAAAATGAAGTGGGCCACATAGGTCATTATCAGGTGGGCCACACTCAAAATGTTGGCCCATGACTGCCATAAACAATAACTTTTTAAATTAAAAAAAAAAAAAAAAAAAAAAAAAAAAAAAAAAAAAGAAAAGATGCACTCTTTCACCCCAACCCAGCCACAGAGCCTTCGGCAACGTCTCGCTGTTTATACCTTGGAACCAGCTAATGGCATCCAATCATAGAGTAACTGTTAACAAGCTAGTCTCGCTAATCCATTATTACTTAATAGCTAGTGGATCTGTGAGACTAGCTTGCTAACCATTACACCATGATAGGATGCCCTTTTTTACCCAACCTGTTCATAACAGATAGGATGGGACACAAGGTCACAAGTATGGGGCATCCAACAAGGATCGTACTACTTAATAGCTAGTTCCATCCTCACTGAATGCCCCATACATGCTACTTTGTGTCACATCCTTGGAACCAGTTCTGGTGGTAAACACAAAAATCTAAACATGATAAATCTTGCACCAAAATGTTTCTTTAGGTACTCTCTCAACTCAAAAGTAGTAGGTACAAAAATAAATCTCTAAAAATATGAACTGCTAGCCGCCACACCACCAAAAGAATTTCACAAAGTCTGTACATGAGTTTTATATTGAAGGTCAAGTAAAAATGCTGCCAGGGTTATACATTAAAAAATATCATTATGCTGTCATGGACATTCTATTTTTTCTCTCTCCCTTCTTTCTTTACGAAGAAAAAAAAAATTAAAAATAAAAATAAATAACATAGATAAATAAAAAAGAAATAAAAAAAAAGAAAAAAGAAAAAAAAAAGAAATAAAAAAAAAGCAAGAAACAAAATAGAAATAAAAAAATGTTTGTCGAATATCAGTTAGGCCAACAGGAGATACCAACTGACTTCCTCTACTTGAAGTAGTATGTCCTATGTGGGCCATGAATGACAAGTGAAGGCCTCATAAGTAGCAATTTAACTAACTAAAAGAACAATAAAAGGAAAAGGAAAAGAAAAGAAAAGAATTTTATTAACATTAGTTATACTAGCAAATTTTATTACATTAAATAGCAAATTTTATTACATTAAAAATTAAATACTTGCACCCGGAGGATTCAAGTACTTAAGATTTAATGTAATAAAATATCATATTAAATTAGAAAGGTTAATGAAACTAAATAAGAATACAGATAAATGATATGAAACAGAGGGGTGTATAATTGAAAAAAAAAAGAACAACTGAAACTTATTCTTCCATCACTCCAGTCTTTCATTGATAAATTTTCCTAATTTAACTATTTAGTTAAAATAGGAAGTAAAGAATGAAATTAAGTTATTTCTTCTTATTAATGGATTTCTTTTAAGATTTATCCCAAAGATTTTTGTTCATATTCATTAAAATAAAGCCACACAATTAGAAATCAATGATACTAAGCACATATTTATTAAAATCAAATTTTTAATATCAATATGCAAATTAGCCTTCCCATTCACACAGTAAACCAATATTTTGTTGTATATATAAATACAATTGCATGTTATTAGTATGCAAACTTGCCCTTTGGGTGAGGAATACTATAATTAACAGCGTTGGTCCCAGGGGGCCATCCCCCCAGGCAACAACTGCCCCCTCGATTTAAAAGGCGCCCCCCTTGAGGAGGAATGCCGACGGGATCGACGCAATTTTTCACTCGCCACCCATGAGCTTCGGTTTGTGGGTGGTCCCACATAATTAGGACCTTTGTGCCTGACCTTATACAAGTGGGGTACGAGGAAAATATAATGTAAACCCGCCCCTCGGGTGGGGGTCCAGTGGCTTCAGCCATGGATCTTTACAAGTTAATAGCATCGATCCCAGGGGGCTATCCTTGAGGGGGAATGCCGATGGGATCAATTCAATTTTTTCCACCTGCCACCCATGAGTCTTGGCTTGTGGGTGGTCCCACATAAAAACAAGACCTTGTGTCCAACCCCTACAAGTGGGGTATGAGGTAAATAAATGTAGATGTGGCCAACAGTATTAATAATGTAAGACAATTTTTTAATAATTGAGGTTTAAATAAAAATAAAATTATGGAGAATGTGATGTAGATAGCAAAGGGATTTGTGACTTGAGTAGTGATATAGTTTCGGTTACAGACAGAAAAACACACAATCTCCATTATAATAAGATTTGTAGGAAGCGCGTGGTGTAATGGTTAAAGTCATAGGAAATGGACTCGTCGACCTGAGTTCAAATCCTGGACGTGGCAATTATTTCACTTAGTGCTAATACCCTTGGGAAAGGTATGAATCCTACTCTCCTCCAGCTATGGGTAAATAGTAGGGCAGACTGGGCTCTTTAACCTTGGTTAGGCAACCGGTCTAGGAGAAGGAAAACTCTGAATTCAAACCTGTTAAACTCAGCATAAGAAATTGACCTTGTGTCGCATCCTGCTCGTGCGGAGGGGTTGGCAAATATATATAATAAGATTTGCTAACATAAATTAAACAAAGTATAAGCAGGTTGTGAAATATTAAGCACAAAACCAAACTCAAAGAAGCAATTGAATTTAGGAAGATCATGTAGCACCAACCAATAAAGGACAGACAACTTGTCTTCTAAATTGTTCATTACAAGATCATGTAGCACCAACCAATAAAGGACAGACAACTTGTCTTCTAAATTGTTCATTACAAGATCATGTAGCACCAAACAATAAAGGACAGACAACTTGTCTTCTAAATTGTTCATTACAAGATCATGTAGCACCAAACAATAAAGGACAGACAACTTGTCTTCTAAATTGTTCATTACAAAAAGGTATAAATTCACTAAGTCTCCTTAAAGTTCTGTGTGATTGTTACGATTTTTGTGGCCATTTTTAGGCTTCAAGTGAGAGCACTTTACAGTGGAAATCCCTTGTGTTAAGCAGAGGCTGATCTTTAGTGAAGAATCCTTTGGTTGTTCCTCGTGTCCTTAGTGTTGGGTAGGATCCTTTGGTTGTTCCTTGGTGTCCCTTAGTGTTGGGTAGGATCCTTTAGTTTCCTCAGTGTTCCTTAGTGTTGGGTGGGATCTTTGGTTGTTCTTCGGTGTCCCTTAGTGTTGGGTAGAATCATTTGGTTGTTCCTCGGTGTCCCTTAGTGTTGGGTAGGATCCTTTGGTTCTTCCTCAGTGTTCCTTAGTGTTGGGTGGGATCTTTGGTTGTTCTTCGTGTCCCTTAGTGTTGGGTAGAATCATTTGGTTGTTCCTCGGTGTCCCTTAGTGTTGGGTAGGATCCTTTGGTTCTTTGTTCGTGTCGCTTAGTGTTGATTAGAATCCTTTGGTTGAGCAAAGTTCTTGGTTGCAGGTCCGTTCGGCAATGGCAAATACATGCAAATGAACAGATTTCCAGATCAGCAATTAAATAGTTAACTAACCGCGTATTTGAGCTGTTGGTTGACTGGCTTTTAATCCATGCACCCACGCTGAGTCTATAAGTTTAAGTGGTGGACCACAGTACACCTTATATATCAAAATATTGGAGGTGCGTGGTCTAATGGTTAGAGTCGTAGGAAATGGACTCGTCAACGCGAGTTCAATTCCTGGACGAAGCTGTTGGCATTTTACATGGTGCTAATACCCTTGGGAAAGGTATGAATCCAATTCTCCCTCCAGCTATGGGTAAATAGCAGGGAAGACTGGACTCTTTAACCATGGCTAGGTAACCAGTCTAGGAAAAGGAAAACTCTGAATTCAAACCTGTTAAACTCCGCTTAAGAAATTGACCTTGTGTCGCATCCTGCTCATGCAGAGGGGTTGGTAAATATATATATATATATCAAAATATTCCAACAATGATATAATTGAAATAGATAATACATTAAACTTTTCAGAAGTCATCAACCCTCACCACAACATTTTATCCACCTCAAGTCCTGATGAAGGTTTGTTGAAAAGCCGAAATGGTTATTTCCTATTACTCCAACCTAAAAAAGGGGAACCACTGTGAATTAATTTTATCTGTTAATTAATCTACCCATTATTTTCCCATTAAACTAACCCTAAACCCTAACCCCATCTTTTTTCATAGTAGATCAATAAATAAATAAATAATTTATCAGTCAATCAGAGTGGTTCGCTTTTTTTTTTAGATTGGAGTTATAGGAAATAACCACTGAAATGTTATAACGTCAACTTCACCATTAAGAATAAACTCATCATTTTGGAATACTTGTTTTTCTATTTTCTACATATTGTCAGATTTAATTCCCTATTTTATTTGCATTAAACTTTAGGTATGACCAAAGTTTCATGTATTTTTTAAGCCCACAATGAATTAAAAATTCAACAAAATTCAGAAAAAAATGAATAAACTAAATTTTGCTGTATTATAAAGAAAAAGGACTTTTAAAAAATCACACGTAGAAATTATTTTACTTTTTTAAAATTATTTTACTGTCTTTAAAATGAGAAAATTTCATAGATTAAAATCTATATCAGTAAAAATGTGCTTTTTTTAAGGTGACTAATTTCATTGTTATATGATCCCCAGAGGAGAACCAATGTTCTATATCACTATTTGAAACTCTGGCTTAAAAAAAACCAACATATTTTGGTCTTAAAATTGTACCTATCCAACTAAGAATTTAAGTTGGTTGGTTAAAATTTGCTAGTACAGTGTGAAAAAGAAGGCTAATTTGCATGTTGAGCTTAAAAATTTTATTCTAATAAATATATGCTTGTTATAGTTTCTGATGGTCTGGTTTTATTTCAATAAATATGAGCAAAATCCTGTCAGTAAATCTTAAAAGAAATCCATTAACAAAAAGAAATAACTGCAATTTTATTCTTTACAGTGTAATTATGATAATTAAATTAGGAAAATTTAGCAATGAAAGCCATGAATGATGGGAAGAGATTGCGTCCAAGCTTTTCTATTCTTTGATTATACTTACCTCTGTTTCAAATCTTTATATGTGTTCTTATTTAGTTTTGTTAATATTTCTAATTTAATATAATATTTTATTACATTAAAATTTAAATACTTGCACCTGGAGATCGTATATCCTTGCTGGTGATATTAAAAGTTGTTTTGTTGGTGGAACGGTTGTCAGAGAGTTGATATTTGAACCCAAATAGGATTTCAAATGCAAGACAGATGGGTTTCTCCCCCCCCCCCAACTAGCTGAAAAGACTGATAAGATTCAGTCACCCTCCCCTCTATTCTCCTCCCCACATTTAGTTTTAAACCAAAGTAAATTTAGTAAATGTTTAGACAACCTGACCAGATACAACACACACACACACACACAAACACTAATTTTAGCAGATTATAATCAGGTGAGGTTTCACCAATCAGACACAGGACAAGTTTTTAGGCCATGTTTGTTAACATTCACATTAAACAGAAAACTGCAAAACTGTTGGTTGGATTTTATGGCATGTCAACCCTTGTTGGGTTATTTTATGCTGAAGACATTTTGTTTTATTCATTCTTGTTGGGTATTCAATTTTTTTTTATTTAACTTATCTTTTTAAAAACATTTTTTATCTATTTAACCCTTAGATGGGTTCCTAAAAGACACTACCACTACAGGTCAGATTTTTTTGTTTTGTTTAACGGCATATCAACCCTGTGGATTATTTAATGCCAAATATTTTTGGGGGGGTGGATATGATTTCTAAGGGAATAGATAAACAGGTTATTTTTAAACAAATAGTTAGAGTGTGAGATAACAGTTGGTAATAAATTCTACTTTAAATGTGCATTTTTGTAGAGAGTTTGTAGACGTGAGGTTTTGTTTTATTCATTTTTGTTGGGCATTCAATTTTCTAAAAACATTTTTTAAACTCATTTTTTAATTATTTAACCCTCAGATGTGATCTTAACAGGTATTACCACTACGGTCAGCAGGTTTTTTTTTTTGTTTTGTTTTTTTTTTTTGTTTAACGGCATATGGACCCTGTGGGTTATTTAATGCCAAATCTTTTTTTATTTTTTTTATTGTTCATATGATATCTAAGGGAATATATAAATATGTAGATAAATATTTTATTGTTAAACAAATTGTTAGAAAACAAGACAACAGTTGGTAATCAATTCAGTTTTAAATGTGTATTTTTGTTGATAGTTTTGTTTTATTCATTTTTGTTGGGTATTCAATTTTTTTAAACTCATTTTTTATCTATTTAACCCATAGATGGGACCCTAACAGGTACTACCACTCCAAGTTAGAGTTGACCTGGGAGTAATGACAATGAAAGGGTACTAGCACGTATATAATAAAAATGTTTGGGGGGGTTGCCATAAGGGCAATAGGGTCGGGACAATCACATAGGTGCTAAGGGCTTGACACGATCAGCTGATTGATTGGAGAAGGCCTCTCTAACCACTTGTCTAATCCAAATAAGGGCCAAAGTAGAGTGTTGCTCAGCCACCAGGATTCTGTCCTTAAGCATTATGAGTTGCTTCCACTGACAATAGGTAGCCTGATTCGGTGAGATTTTACCCTGCTGCAGAAAAGCATTTGGTGTAATCTACTGCCCCAGATGAAAAAACATCATTTAACAACAGATTTTATATTTCCATCAAATATCAGCAGTGGTCATTCTAAATTGACCACTGGACAAAGGACATTTTTTCTTAATTCCTTCAATGATTGTGCTAACCTCTGCCATGTCTTTGACTTCATCATTCCATCTTCTACCAAACCTTTTTCTATTTTACTTCTTATTCCTTGAGCACCATTCTACTAACCTTTTGCACAATCTGTTAGCCTTACTAATAACAGATATAACATAATGATACCAGATATGACAGATATAATGATACCAGATATAATAGATATAACAGGTATAATGATAAAAGATCTAACAGATATAAGGATACCTGAATAGATATAATGATACAACACATATAACAAATATAATGATACCCGATATAACATAATAGATATAAGGATACCGGATATAATGATATACTAGATATAATGATATATATCTATTAAATTAAGTATCATTATATTACAATCCTATAGGACCGGTTCAGCTCAGTCGGTAGAGTGTTCAGCGAGGAATCATAAGGTTCTTGGTTCGATACCAGCCCTTGCCAACTCAACTAAGGGACACCGAGGAACAACCAAAGGATCCTACCCAACACTAAGGGACACCGACTTCCAGGATTTGTTCAAGACAGCACGCAGCATCCTTGTGTAGCATTTTCTCTAAACATTTCATTAGAGTCCAAATGGTGCTGTCATACAGTAGTACTAACATGGCAACACCTTGGAAAGTTTCTCGTTTTATCTTATCAGAGAGGTCAGATTTCCTGTCTAGCCCAGTCAAGGTTTGGTTTGGTTTGTTTTACAGCATATCAACCTTGGTGGGTTATTTAATGCCGAGAAAGTTGTGAAATAAATTCATTCTTAATGCATAATACAATTTTGTTTATAAACTCATGTTTTTCTATTTAACCTATAGATGGGACCCTAACAGGTACTACCACTCCGGGTCAGAGTGGACCAGGGAGCAATGGTGATGAAGGGGTGCTCCACATTCCCCAAACCTCCAAAACTGGAAACTCACCATCAGATAGAGTTTAACGTCATTCCCAGGACATGTAGACCCTCAGTTAGGGCCTTCTAGCACCCATATGATAAAAAGGGGTTGGGGCTTGTCATAAAGGCAATAGGGTTGGGAAAATCACTAGCCCAATCAATGCCTAATATATAATAATATAATACCTAATGTAATAAATAATATCTTATATAATACTAGAATCATCTACCCGTCTTACCTGAGTAGAGGAAGGGATAATAAAAAGTTAGTCTCGCAGATCCATTGATTGTTTTGGTCTTACACAATTGATTTATGTTTTAATCATGAACACCACCAATGACTTTCCCTTTTATTATTCAATATCTTCCCAGATATAAATAAAATCTTCATATTTTTTTTTGTACAAAAAGCAAACTGGTGATAATGAATGTGTATATATATATTTTACTTTGTGATTAATTGTTTTATTTTCATAGTTTCCTCCAGACATACATACACACAACTGCTCTTGATATATGTATAGATAATAGTACCCAATGATGAATCTATCAAATAATGCCTAATAATGAATATAATAGCTAACATATAATGAATAATACCTAATGAATATAATACCCAATATATAATCAATCATACTTAATAATGAATACAATAGCTAATATATAATAAATCCTTTCATATGATGAATCTAATAAATGATGCCTAGTAATAAATAATACCTCAGTGATGCTGATAGCTTTTTAATTTAGTGCATCCTGGGATGTACATACTTGCTTAGGCCCCAGGAAAATTAATGGGCCCCAACTAAAGTTTCTTAATAGATTGTAGGATTTTTATTTATGATCTTGGGAAACAACTAAAGCCATCTAACTCCTACCTTGTAACCTATCCTATGTAATTCATTTCTAAGAAACTATTGAAATGTATTTACAGTTAGCTTGAAATGGTGAGGGAAGAAAAAAGAAAAACATTGGGATGCATGGATATGATTTTACTGCATCCTTTTAGATTTTTGTGCATAAGGGACGCAGAACAAGCACCTATCAGCATCTCCAATATCTAATATATATTAATACGCTTGTTCCTAAATCTTCCAACCATTATCATCTAGCAACACCCTTCGGTTAAAAATAAGACCGTCCAAATTGTTCAAGATGCAATGTAAAAATGTAAATTCAGATTATCTGGTGTCACTTAATTACAGATTTCTTATTTGTCCCATTTTATTTAATCCAATTTAAAAAATGAAACATTCCAAATGGTTTTGCATTGCTTAAATGCCTAAGGTAAAATTAAACTGAAAGAAGAAAAAAAAAGAAAAAAAAAGTTGTTTGTTTTATTTGTAATATTGAAATTGTGAATTATGGAATATATTTTTGTAATTTTGATCTTATGTCTTCTTGGCCTCCTGCCTTGATTTAGACTGTTTTAGCGAGTCAGCATGAGGCAAATTTCCAGCCCAACTTAGATATTTTCCGAGTCGTGTGTGTCACTTTTTGTCGGCAAATTAACATAGATGTATTAAATGCCCCCACAGATTTTTATCAGCAAATCAATGTAAATATTTTAATCCCCCTTTTTAAGAAAGAGTGAGAGAGAGTTAAATCAAGATTATTATACTTTTACTACATATTGAACATGGGCCGGGATAGCTCAGTCGGTAAAGCGTTCGGCTAGAAACTACAAGGTTCCTAGTTTGATACCGGTCCTCGCCAACTCAGCGTATGAGTAGCACAGGGAACTGTGTGGTAAAGTAAGGAGCTGATGGTAGGTGTGGCGCTCCACCTCAGACGCAAAAACTATCTCCTTGGTCTAGCGCTATTGAAAAGAGGATAGACTCCCTCGCTGACTGGCTGATACCGACTTTAGGCCGCCCCGACGACTTTACTTTACTTACATATTGAACAATTTTGCAACATCAAATGTAAAAAGTAAATTATCATACTGTGGTATATCCACAGGTCCTGCTCGTAATATACAATAGCAGCCTGACTTAAAAGTCCATTACACCACTTAACTTATACACCAATTATTACTTTTCTTTTGCACTCTTAATACTAGTCTTGGTATGTCTCAAGTTAAACAACCATTTAATAAGACAGCAATATTTACAACGTGCTTATCCTGAAGAACAAGCAGTCATTTTGTAGACATTTTATAACAAAGGTATTAATCATGTTGAGGTATTAACTTGTCATATCTTAAAAGTTAATAGAAGGACAGTCACTTAAATAATTATCAGTAGAAAATATTTACAAATGTGTAAACACCATTCTGCTACTATGACATATAAAAAATTTTTTTTTTTTTAAAAATAAAAAAAAAATTTAAAAAAAAATCACTAACATAACAAAAGATGGTAATTCATGAGTAAGTGTGTCCTGGTCTCCCACCTCAAAAAACGCTATCCGGTGACTATCAAAATAACAACCCCAGCTCATCGTAATTCTTGTTTATTTATCATAATTTGTCGTAATTCTTGTTTAGATATGAAGATGGATATATAGTTTTGAATAGACTGAGATAGATAGATAAACAAACAAAATAATATAGATAGATACGAACAAATGGAGATAGATATTTTCGACAAGTAAATGTATTTGGGGTGGGGGTTGCTTCTTTTTGTGTCGTAATTCTTGTTCATTTAAACTAAAAACAAGACATTAAATAAACATGAATAAAAAAAATCTTAGTATTTAAAGTAATATAAATAAATATGAACAAATCGAGATAGATAGATAGATGGATAGTTTTGAATAGACTGAGTTGGGTCGTTATTTTAATAGTCACGAGGCAGGAGACCGGGACACACTTCCTCATAAATTACCCAAAAGATTCTCGTGCGTTATATTTAAATTATCTTGGTTTGGTTTGGTTCATGGCATATCAACCTCAGTGGGTCATTTAATGCCAACAAAGTTTTGAAATAAATTCATTCTTAATCGATACTCAATTTTTTTTTATAAAATCATTTTTCTTTTTAACCCATACATGGGACCCTAACAGGTACTATCACTCTGGGTCAGAGTGGACCAGAGAGCAATGGTGATAATGGGTGCTCCACATTCCCCAGATCTCTAGAACTGGAACCTCACCATCAGATAGAGTTTAACATCATTCTCAGGACATGTAGACCTTCAACCACAGCCTTCTAGTACCCATATGATATGGGGCTTGCCATAAGGGCAATAGGGTTGGGGCAATCATATAGGTGCTAGGGCTTGACATGACTGGCTGATTGATTGGAGGGGGCCACTCCGACCACCCGTCTAGAATAAGTAAGTGTCTAAGTGGAGTGTTGCATGTCAGACTGCTCAGCTACCTGGGTTCTATCCTTAGGCATCACAGGTCGCCACCCGCGGCCAACAGGTGGACCCATTGGAGGGGGGGGGTTCTAAAGTCGGTATCAGCCAGTCAGCGAGGGAGTCTATCCCCTTTTCAATAGCACTAGACCAAGGAGATTGTTTTGGCATCTGAGGTGGAGCGCCACACCTACCATCAGCTCCTTACTTTACCGCACAGATCCCTGTGCTACTCATACGCTGAGTTGGCTCCTTAATGGCAGCTGGCGATGGCCTAGAGGTTAACAGATCGGTTTGACGTAAAGTCAGTCAGGTTTCACTCCTGGTCGGAGTTAGTTGCTGTGTCTAGCTGTTGTATACTCTTCTTTTTACTTTCTTACTTCTATTTTTCTTCTGTTCATCTTTTCTATCTTACGTTCTTCTTCTAGCGTCTGGACTTCGTCTTGGAGACTTATTCTGAAATCCCCACCAGACTACCTGTGCAGATTGAGTCGGCAGCGTGCATAACACGACTTACCACCGTCGTGGTTTTGGCCGATCTAATTAAAACTCTCTCTAATCTAAACCGGAAGAGGATCTTCTCCACCGATTCTCACAGTATCCACCGGAATGAGGATCAGGACTGAGGTCAAGCCTTGTCATTCAATCCTTCAAGGCCGCCGGCTGCGCTTATAACAGCCATTTTGGTTTCTACACTACTGTACATAAGTATTAGGAATCTAATAATTATGTAACATAGCCACACTGATGAGACGTGAAACGTTGGAACACAGTGTCTGGGGATGATTTATATATAATTTATGTAGGATAGTGTAAACACTAATTCATCCACCAACTCTTCAGCATGCACTATATGTATTGATAATAATTAATTAATAAAAACACTAGAAAATAATAGATTAAACACAACATAGTAAATGAATTATCAAATCACAAATATAGGCACATGTAGTATAAACCAAGCCACACCCCACAAACTAGATCACACTTCCCATCACAACACACACAACAGTATTTAAAAGGGACACCCACCACATGCAAATTTGTGATGGTGTTGCAGTTTTGTAGCAAGTGGCTTTTTATGGTGTGGAGTTGCTAAACCTCAATATGCAACGGATCAAGGGGAGATGAAGAATAATTAAAGTTCCAATTACCGTCGAACTGGGAAGACAAGGCAACAAACGGTTGTAACTCAAATACAAACCCGAATGCTACAAGATCCACTGCAAAATGACAAAGTATATATAAGACTCCACAATGTCATTCAAATAAAGCAGCCAATCAGAACTCAAGGAATGGAATCACCCAGATTCATGGATGGATCATTCTTGATTCCTATTTATACCAGCTGTCTTGGACACTGCTTGAGTGGTACTTAGTTAGCTGCTGTTATTAAAACCAACAGTAGACTAACTGACTTCAATATGATGAGGCAAAATTCACATAACATCAGAGTGATATTTTATAGAACTTAAATGTATGTGTGGATATATGACAAAAATGCACAGAAATATGAGTAAAATTCTTCTAATTTCTGTGTGGTGTGCATCAATTCTAGACTAACAGGCACACAAATGAGACACTAGATATTAAAATACTATAGAGTAGGGTTTTTTTTTTTTACCCAACCCGTTCGCCATGGGTAGGATGTGACACAAGATTGTAAGTATGGGGCAGTATTCCATTTAATGAATAAATGGAATACCTTTAATCGAAAAAAATGTATGAAATGTTAAGATTAGAATTATTTAATTCTAATTATTTTTTCATATCTCAAAGCCAAATTTAATTTTTTTTCATGATATTTTTTTAAATAACGGAATTAAATTAATTAGACAAATGAATGGTAAAATAAAACAATAGTGGAATTTGTTTTTGTTTTATTCATTTTTGTTAGGTATTCTCATTTTTTTTTAAAGATTCATTATTTTTACCTATTTAACCCATAGATAGGATCCTAACATTCCGGACCAGACTGGACCTGGGAGTAATGGCAATAAAAGAGTACTCCACAATCCTCAAAGCTCCAGAATTGGAACCTAGATTCAGTTTAATTTCATACCCATGACAGCAAGACCCTCAACCACTGCCTTCTAGCATATAAATGATAAAAAGGGTCGGAGTTTGCTATAAGAACAATAGGGTCAGGACAATCATATACATGCTAGGGCTTGACGTGACCAGCCAATTGATTGGAGGGGGCTTTCCAACCGACAGTCTAGCTTAAGTAAGGGCCAAAGTGGAATGTTGCACATCATGGACTGCTCAGACAGCAGGAATGTCCTTAGGCATCACAGGTCACCACCAATGACTAACAGGTAGTCCCATTGGCAGATTCCTCAGAGGTGCAGTTCGCGGATTCTACAGCCACAGCTGACAGGACTGAATCATAGTAGGAAAGGGATATGGCAACGCAAGTTCAAATCCTGGACGAGGCTACTTGTATTTCACATAGCACCAATACACTTGGGAAAGCATGAATCCAACTATTTTCCTTCCAGCTATGGGTAAATAGTAGGGCAGACTGAGCTCTTTAACCTTGGTATGGCAACCAGTCTAGTAGAAGGAAAACTCTGAATTCAGACCTGTTCAACTGCTTTAAAAGTGACCTTGTGTCACATCCTGCTCATGCAGAGGGACTAGTAAATACATACAAAGTAATTTCTTATTTTAAAACAATTTGAAAAAAAGTTAATATATACGTACAATGAATGCAATTCTCTAACCTCTAGTTTGATGGCTTGATATGCCTTTAAAATCAATCAATCTACTATTGTGACATTGTTCCAGACAAAGCCTTTTTTAATATCTTTTTTTCTTTTTTTTTTGGTTGGTTGATTGGATGTTACAGCATGTCAACCCTTGCTGAAAATGTAGACTTATTCATTCTTGATGGATATTCAAACTCGATATTTTTAGACATTTTTTTAAACTCATTTTTTTTCTCTATTTAACACATAGATGGGACCTTAACACATACTACCACTCCAGGTCAGAGTAGACAGGGAGTAATTATGATGAAGAGGTACTCCACACACCCCCAGAGCTCTAGAATTGGTTTAGTTTTGGTTTGTTTTGTTTTACGGCATATCAACCTTGGTGGGTCATTTAATGCTGACAAAGTTGTGAAATAAATTCATTCTTAATGCATAATACAATTTTGTTTATAAACTCATGTTTTTCTACTTAACCCATAGATGGGACCCTAACAGGTACTACCACTCCGGGTCAAAGTGGACCAGGGAGCAATGGTGATGAAGGGGTGCTCCACATTCCCCAAACCTCCAGAACTGGAACCTCATCATCAGATAGAGTTTAACGTCATTCCCAGGACATGTAGACCTTCTAGCATGATAAAAAGGGATTGGGGCTTGCCATAAGGGCAATAGGGTTGGGAAAATCATATAGGTGCTAGGGCTTGACGTGACCAGCCGATTGATCGGAGGGTTCCTCTCCGACCACCTGTCTAAGCCTAAGATAGGGCCAAAGTGGAGTATTGCAAGTCATGAACTGCTCATCCACCTGGGTTCTATCCTTAAGCATCACAGGTCGCCACCCACAGCCAACAGGAGGCCCATTGGGGGAGTCTTACCTCTCTGCAGAGGTGCAGTCGGTGCATTCTAACTTCACTATTACATGCAGTTTAACATCATAGCCAGACTCTCAGCCACTGCCTGGTTAGCAAGCTAGATTAGAAGACCATTGTTAGTGAGTTCGATTCTCATTGGGTGCCCCATACTTCTGGCCTTGTGCCGCTTCTAAGCTAAGATTAGTAAATAACTATATAAGGGCCAAAGTTGAGTGCTCCATGTCATAGATTGCTCAACCACCAGGATTCCGTCTTTAAGCATCACGGGTTCACACCCATGGCCAACAGGTGGCCCATTAAGGGTATTCTACCCCTTTGCAGAGGTGCAGTCGGCATATTCTACAGCCCTAGCTGACAGGTTTATTTTGGACTAATCTGCACATTTTGTGAACATGCCAAAACAAGTGTTGCATCAGAAGTTGTTTTAAAATCTAGCCAAGCAATGATTGTTTAAGAAGTTTAAGGTTTCATTTTTGAGGGTCAGAGGAGTGGGTGGGACAGCAGATAATCTTCTTCCCCTCTACACACACATTTTTTTTCTTTTTAATGGAACAAGACGACTGTTGTTTGTGCACATTTTAGAACCTTAATATCATCTTGGTTTATAAAAACACAAATACCAAAAGCGCGTTTGTTTTAGCAATTAAAAATCGGGTAAAATTCAAGTTTAACATAGGCACAAATATTTATAAAAATAGAAAACATTGAAACAGTACTTACAATTCACATATATAGTTAATAAGTTCATTAAAAACACTAACAAATATATGCACCCTCCGGGTGCAAGTATTTAATTTTTAATGTAATAAAATATTAACACATCACTTAATAAGTCCTGGGCCTAACTAATAAAACAACAACTTTTAGGAAAATTCGACTTTATTCATCAATATAATCTCCTTCTAGGATGATACACTGATTCCAACGCTTCACTAACAATTCAATGCCTTTTTTGGAGAACGATTTGTCTTTGGCCTCAAAATACGCCTCTGATATCACTTCTTCATTGGAGCCAAATCTCTCTCCCTGTAGCATTCTTTTGAGGTCTGCAAACAGCCAGTAGTCGCTGGGGGCCAGATCTGGAGAATAGGGTGGGTGCGGAAGCAATTCAAAGTTCAATTCATATAGATTTGCCATTGTTGCGATCGAATTGTGACACGGTGCATTGTCTTGGTGAAAGAGCACTTTTTTTCTTCATTTGTGCATGTTTTTTTAGCGATTTCTTGCTTCAAATGCACCAATAATGCTATATAATATTTGCTATTGATGGTTCTTCTTTTCTCAAGGCATCTCAAAATACGGAGGCCAAAATCTTGCCTGCTGATGTTTGCATCTTTCGTTGCTTTGGACGGCTTTCATCTGCTACTGTCCACTCATCTGACTGCCAATTTGACTCCGGAATGAAGTAGTGGATCCATGTTTCATCCATTGTTACATATTTATGCAAAAACTCCTTTTTGTTGTGTTGAAACAGTTGCAAACAATGCTCTGAATCGTCGACACATTGTTGTTTTTGATCAACTGTGAGCAAACATGTCAGCCACTTTGAACACAGCTTTCTCATTGACAAATGTTCATGCAAAATGGTGAATACACTGCCTTCTGATATCTTCAACTCCTCTGCTATCTCACGCAACTTCAATTTACGATCGGCCAAAACGAGTTTGTAGAGCTTTTGGTGTTTTCCGGGACAACTGCTAAATTTGGGCGACCTGAGTGTTCAGCACCATTTGTGTCTGTACAACTGCATTTAAAGTCAGCATACCACCCCTTAACTGTTGTTTCCAACAGAACAAAGTCCAAATAACACTTATCGAGCTATTGCTTTGCTTGAACAGTATTTTTTCCCCATCAGAAAGCAATGCTTTATCAACACACGAAATTCAAATTTTTCTATTGTTTTGAAAATTTGCAACAGTAGCTTCACTTAAATAACTGTAATTTGTAAATTAATAATCCGATTGGGCTCAAATTTTGACTTGTGCCATTTGAAAGTTACTACTTTATAAAAATCATATGGATTTTTTTATTAGTGGCGCCATCTATATGTCAGGCCTGGGACTTATTGAGTGGTGTGTTATATTAAATTAGAAAAGCTAATGAAACTAAATAAGAATGCAGATAAAAATATTTGAAACAAAGGGGGGTATAATCAAAAAATAGAACAACTGAAACTTACTCTTTCATCACCCTGTCATTCATTGCTAAATTTTTCTAATTTAACTATTTAGTTAAAACAGGAGGTAAAGAATAAAATTACAGTTGTTCTGTAACAACAATATTAATGGATTTCTTTTAAGATTTATCTCAGATTTTTGCTCATATTCCTGAAGATAAAACCAAACAATTAGAAATCAATAATACTAAGCACATAAAAGCACATTAAAATCAAATTTTTAACATCAATATGCAAATTAGCCTTCCCGTTCACAATGTCAACTGCTATTATGTTGCATATATAAATACAATTGCATGTTCTTAGTATATTGCCAACAGTATTAATAATGTAAAACAATTTTATCAATAATTGAGGTTTAAATAAAAATAAAATCATGGTGAATGTGACGGAAATCACAAAGGGAATTGACTTGGGTACTGATATAGTTTTGGTTACAGACAGACAAATACACAATCTCCATTAAAAGAAGATTTGTTAAAAAAAAATTTTTTTTTTAAATTTCCGATGCTAAGCTTGAACTTTACCCCAAATCATCTAAAACATTTAAGTCAGTTTTGTTTCATTTCTAAGATTTTTGAGTTTTTTTTAACGCATTCATTTTTTTTAAACATACATTTCTTAAAACCAGAAGTCATTCATTGTAAATAACATGTTTGAGTCTCAATATTTCTGTCTTTCTATCTCAGAATAAAATAGACATTGTTCCTTCTCCTAGACTGGCTACCATAGAGTTTTCCTTCTAGGATTAAATGAACTTTTTAAAAAAGCAAGAAGCTTTTTAGAAAAAGGTTTTTAAAAAGCTTTTGTAAACTGCAACACAAAGTCACGTGGGAAAGTGAACATAAATATATTCATACTCAGTTAAAGTATTTTATTTGCATTTATTGAATAAATGGAATACTTACATTGAAAATAGATAGATACAGGAGAGAGAGAGAGAGAGAGAGAGAGAGAGAGAGACGAGAGAGAGAGATATATATATACAGACGACAGAGAGAGAGAGATACAGACGACAGAGAGAGAGAGAGAGAGATAGAGATAGATACAGACGACAGAGAGATACAGACAGAGATACAGAGAGATACAGACGACAGAGAGAGAGAGAGAGAGATACAGACGACAGAGAGAGAGAGATACAGACGACAGAGAGAGAGAGAGATACAGACGACAGAGAGAGAGATACAGACAGAGAGAGTGAGAGAGACAGACAGACAGACAGACGACAGAGATAGAGAGAGAGAGAGAGAGAGAGAGAGAGAGTGATAGAGATAGATACAGACGACAGAGAGAGAGAGAGAGAGAGAGAGAGACAGACGACAGATAGAGAGATACAGACGACAGATAGAGAGATACAGACGACAGAGAGAGATAGATACAGACGACAGAGAGAGATAGATACAGAGAGAGAGAGAGAGATAGAGACGACAGAGATTAGATAGATAGATAGAGACGACAGAGGATAGATAGATAGATAGATAGATAGATAGATAGATACAGACGACAGAGGATAGATAGATAGATAGATAAATAGATAGATACAGACGATAGATAGATAGATAGATAGATAGATAGATAGATAGACGACAGAGATAGATAGATAGATAGATACAGACGACAGATAGATAGATACAGACGACAGAGGATAGATAGATAGATAGATACAGACGACAGAGGATAGATAGATAGACAGACGACAGAGGATAGATAGATACAGACGACAGAGGATAGATAGATAGATAGATACAGACGACAGAGGATAGATAGATACAGACGACAGAGGATAGATAGATACAGACGACAGAGGATAGATAGATAGAGAGAGAGAGATACAGACGAGAGAGAGAGAGAGAGATAGATAGATACAGACGATAGATAGATAGATAGATAGATAGATAGACAATATATTGATATTAGACATTAAAATACTGTAGAGTTGGGTTGTTTTACCCAACCCGTTCGCCACGGGTAGGATGTGACACAAGGTTGTAAGTATGGAGCAGTATTCCATTTAATGGATAAATGGAATACCTTTAATTGAAAAAAATGTATGAAATGTTATTAAGATTAGAATTATTTAATTCTAATTCTTTTTTCACATCTCAAAGCCAAATTTTAACTTATTTTTTCATATTTTTTTAAATAACGGAATGAATTTAATTAGACAAATGAATGGCGAAATAAAACAATAGTGGAATTTCGGAATAAGCAACTCGTCTAAATTAAGTTTATTTTGAAGGTGGGGGTGAGGTGGTGGTCTTCGGATTCTTAAACAATTAACCACGAAGATATTGAGATTTTCCCCCGAAATATTTTTTTAATTTTTTTTTTAATCTGCAATGTACATTTAAACTAAAATGGCCCCTGGCCTTCTATTATCAGACTTTAGTATTCCCTTTAATGCCTCCTTCCCATACAGTTTTTTAAAAAAAAGAGGAGGGGGTACTTATTCCGAAACTACACAGAAACAACTGCTTAGCCTTGGCATACATTCATTCGTCATATATTCATCTTCCTCCCATTTTGTTTTATGTTCCTAAATTTAAATAAATAAGGCACTGCTTAATTTTAAAAAGGGGGTTGCAAAATGCTAGTTTACCTCATACTAAAACGATCTTTTTTCTTTTAACTAGTACAACTTGAAAGGCATTTTACTTAACTTAATGGTTCCAAGAGGGGTACTAATGAAACTGAACCCAATTCAATTTTTTAATAGAATAAAACTCCATTTCTTTTTGTGAAAAAAAAAATTATTTAAATACATTTTCAGTAAAATACTTTTGACAGGTTTTATGGAACACCTTTTAGAGGTAATTTTATTTAATTTTTTTTAGCATTTTACCAAAACCTGCTACTTTACATGCTAAAAATACTAAACTTAGCAAAAATAAATAAATAACAATGGATTTTATGGTAAATTTATCAGAACTTTCTTTCAACACATCTAAGGACACCTGTTCTAATTCCTGTGGTATGTG
The DNA here is from genome assembly GCA_023376005.1 of Doryteuthis pealeii. Taxonomy (NCBI): domain Eukaryota; kingdom Metazoa; phylum Mollusca; class Cephalopoda; order Myopsida; family Loliginidae; genus Doryteuthis; species Doryteuthis pealeii. The sequence goes on along the minus strand of CM042142.1, from coordinate 79,532,454 downwards.
TATGTGTCAGATATGGGCAAACAGACACATAAAGTGTGATAAAAAAAACTTGTTAGCTTAGTTTTGTGGCACAAGGACGGGGGTATGGGGCACCCAGTGAGAATCGAACTAACAATGGTCTACTAATCCAGCTTGCTAACCATTAAACCACCTGAGGTTACCCTAAAACCTATTTAAATTCAAAACATAACTAAAAAATTTTTAAACTTTTAAATAGGATTTAAAAATTAATAAAAATTAACCCGAATAAAACTGTAGTTAGTTATTGTTTTGTTAATTGTTTCGTTGTTTTAGAAGATAAATATTTAGTCGTTGAATCACAGAACTCAATTTTTTTAAGTAAAGAAGATGAATAAAATAGAAAAATACTATTTATCTATAGCAATGAATTTAACGAGAAAGCGCGGTGGGGGGGGGGTTAATTACAAACAGTACTCGAGGGGGAAAGGGAAATTAAATTAAAAATATACCCAAGGAAAAAAATGAATTGTCTTCTATTATTAAAAAAAAATTTTTTTTATCGAAATGCTTTCGTTGGTCGAATTCAGAGTCTCTTTTTTAGTCTCAAACAACTCAAATTAATTTTAAAACTTCCCTATCCTTTTAATTTAAAAAATAAAATATCAACTAGGTATCACCAAAATACGTCACGTGATCAGTATGCCATATTGAAGAAAGAACCATAAATATGTTACCTTTTTTTTAAAAAAAATCTCGCAAAAAAGAAAGAACGAACATAAAGATTTGTTACAACGAAAACAGTTAATTCAAATATCAAATTATCCGATTGGGGTAAGATTACTCGCCGTTATCTTAAAAAATAAGTAAAGCAGTCCATTTTTATTTGTTTGTTTTTTTACAACACGGTCAGTTTCTTTATTGATATTTTTTAGCAGAATTCTGTATTCATGGTTCTTCTACTAAAAAAAAAACTCTCGCATCGAAACTTATAAAAATCTTCTGATATAATTATCTAGACTTATCTTTATAGAAAAAAAAAAAAAATCGTTCTTTGTCGGTTCATTTGTTAGGGTAGACCACGTTAAAAAAACATTCCCCTAATATATTTTAGGAAAAACTATTTCAGACATATTTTCATCAAAAGCTAAGTAATTATGAAAATTTTCATGAAAATCGGACTATTAATTTATTTTTCATAGAATTTTTTTAAAAGCCTCTAGTCTTAACTTGTTTAAGGCTACGTTAAATTTCAATTGATTTAACGGTGCAAAAATGTAAACATTGTTTTTTGTTTATAATTTTCATTATTTCCATAAGCTGAAAAAAAATTAAATCATCAGGAGTTTTTTTAATGTGTCTTCTTTCAAATGGACAAAAAAATTAAGATAATATTAACCTTTATGCAAGTTCCATTGTGTTAAATATAGGGGAGGGGTAAATTTCACAGGGAAAATTGGTGGTACCTAAAAAACGCCTAGCGGTGTCACATTGCATATTCATTATTTATTATTATTATTATTCATCCGAGTAGAAATCACAAATATTGCATTCACTCGAGTAGAAATCACCAATGTTGCATTCATCAAAAAGCACAAATAAAAACTCCATTCATTGACTTTGCCATCTGACTACTACGAAGTCTTTGTTGTTGTAAAACTATTGAGTAACTCGAGAAAGAAAGAGAGAGACTGATTTTCAGACGTGACGAGACAGGCTATTATTCTGTTATTCAATTCCACAAAATGTCGATATCTACAGTCTGTCCCGTCAGAATAATTGCAAGTAAATGACACTTCTTTGTTGCAGACGAAAACAGACAAGTAGGTAAAGCACACCCAACAAAAAAAGTTGAAACAGTATTGTTTTGTTTTGTTTTGTTTTTTTATTGAGGGAGGGTAGGGCCGAGGGAGTAGAGGCATTCCTCTCGATTTTAGTCGAATTTAAAATCTACCTTGAAAAGAAAATATTTTTTTAACTGAATACTTTCTGCTTTTATACTTAGAAAAAGGAAACGTTTTATGTCTTTTAAATTTAAACGGTGCCAATTTTGACTTTTTATAATGTTGACGTGAATTTGGTGGTGCCTAAGTTTTTCAGTAATATAATACGATAAAAAAAAATATAATATTACTTATTAGTCTACTAATACTATTATTATAATGAGACAAAATAATGTATTTCAATTAAGTAAAATATTTTTTTTAAAAACTTAACTTTAAAATGAGATCAGAGAAACGTAGAGAGGGAAAAATACAAACACTTAATTTCGTTAAATTAATGTATTCTGTGTATGAAGACACAGACACCGCACACTTGCCAATGTTAGTTTGTTTAAATTGTTTAAACCGCGATATTTGCTAAGAAAAAAAAAAGGAAGAAAAGAAAAAAAAAGCATTTACATTTACGTACATCCGTAATACTACAAGTAAATGTCAGTGTTTACTTACTGATGATTTACCTTTAGTTTTACATACAACTCTTTTTTTATTATTATATAATTTAAGTCTCCACGCGTGTATAAGCTCTTATTTTTTTGCGAGAGAATTCTTGTTTCGGAAAACAAAAACAAAAAAACTATAGACTATTAAAGCAACGGGGGTGACAATGAATGTAACAACCAAAGCACATTTCCCCCATTGTGTGGAAAACTCGCTGAAGAAAAACAAAACAATGAGCAAATATTTTTTTTTTTAACATCAAGCAGTAAGCAAGCACTCGCCGCTGTTTTAAGAGGAGCAAATAAAAGTGCATAGCCGACAAGATGAATGGAGAGAAAGTGTGGAGTTTGATGTGTCAGCAAGGAAAGTTAACGTAAAATTGATTTATTGATGACATTGGTGATATAAACAATAAGTTCCAGGACGAATGACAGTCGTTTCTTTTTAATTTGAATGTTTATATATATATTAAAGTAGGTGGTTGGTATGTATACATGACAGTAAGTTAAGCAACTACACTTTCAGCTTTAAAGAAATGTGATTGTGATTTTCTTTTTTTTAAATTGATTTAAAGTTCTATTTATCTAAAAACTTCAAACGGCCGCATTTTTTTTTCAACCCGCAAAAATTTAAACACTTCGGTTAAAACAAGAAAATAATATAAAATCATTATTTAAAAGTAGGTGGGATATCCGAGACTTTTCAGTTTTAAATAATTTAAAAATTTAATATAATTTAAAATAATTATATTTATCTAAAAAAAAAATCATAATAAACTTAGAACAGTCGCCTTGTTTTGTTTTACCAACCGCTAAAATTTTAACAATTCGGTTAAAACAAGAAAATAATATAAAAATAAAATAGTCTTCTTTGTGTGACGGTCGGTGCCAAGCAGTTTGGGGTGACCAAAAGAAAATGTGCGAAAGTTTAGTCTGTTTTTGAAGGGGAAAATAATCCATAATGAATGACATAAAAAATGAATGGAATTACCTGAGTTTTTCCTCTTCATGTGAAATCATCAGTTGGTTGGACCGGCAAAAATTTTCTAAAATATTTTCATTTGGTTTCGTCTTTTTAAACTAGTAGTTGCTAATAATACAAGAAGCTATAATTATGAGAGTTTTTTTGTTTTCTTTTCCGTTTTTTTTAATCAATTAGTGTCGCCAAATTTTTGTATTCGTTGTCGCTGTTTTAATTAGTACTTGCTTCGAAGTTAATGTTCCATAATGGCAAGAATGGTATTTCCCCACAACTGTGAAAGTACTTCGTGTTGTTAGGCCTGTTGCTGGAGAAGAGAAGCAAGTAATCTTAAAATGTGTTATTCCCAACCAAAACAGGTGCTCTGTTTACACATCTTGGCATAATTATCTCCCTTGTTACGCAACTGCTGAAAACAGCATCCATATTATTTAAACAAGGACTAACAAGGTGATCGCTATAAATAAATCCAGCTCAGAAAACATAATAATAATAATAATAGTAATACCTTATCAAATCAAAGCATCTTCCTTGCTCGATTTAGAATAGGAATCAGTCGTTTTTTGTTTTGTTTTTACTCGTAATTAGGAGAACATTCTATAAATACGAGTACCATAGAAAATAATATATTTAAAAATAATTTTTAAATGAATAAAATATATATTAATTCACAAAAGGCTAATGGTGAATTTTTCATTTAAGAGGTTTAAAAACATCCGATTAGAAATACTAACAAAATCGTATTAATCGGAAAACTACTAATAGGTTTCTTTTGTCTGTCAATTGACATTTAAAAAAAAAATTGTCTACGTACAAGTTTTATTCAAACTAAACTGGAAAATCTAAAATTTAGATTTTCCAATAAGTAATAATTCCAATAATTTAGATTCTAAATTATTGATTGTGTCATAAAATTTACGTAAAAGGAAAAGCCAAACCTTTTTCTTCTTTTTTTATGTCGGTTGGTTTAATGAAAAACCATGTCTTGTGTATTGTTTTTAAAAGAAGTCAATGTCCGATTTGAATAAATAATGACTTTTTACGCGGATCTAGACGATCTGTGAAACACGCTGTTTTTCCCCTGACGTAACATTGTTCCAAGAATATTGATACTTCTATTTAGGAAGGAGTGGAGAATTCTAATTAACGTTTCATACATCCATTAGCAAGTAATTGGAAGATTGCTAAAAATGACGCTCAGTGCACTCACCACACATTTAAACTGAACTGGAAATTGCTTTATTCTCAAGAGCTTTTTTTATTGCTCTAATAAAAATCTGGCTATGGTGTGCCGTTTTTTATGGGTTGCGGTTATATTAAATAAATTTACATTAAATTTACATTAAAAAAATTCAATTTATGGATTTAAAATGTTCTTTAGCTTGAATCTCCAATAATTGTTTTTTTTTTAAATTTATTTATTTATTTATTTTTATCATGAACGTGTGCGTGTGCGACATACGATGTGAGTAACTATTACTATAGTTATTTACTAAGCTTAGCTTAGATGTGACACAAGGCCAGAAGTATTGGGCGTTCAGTGAGAATCTAACTCAAACAATGGTCTGCTAATCTAGCTTGCTAACCATTACACCACGTGACTAAGCGTGGCTTAGATGTTCATCGCTCTGCTAACCATTACACCACGTGAGGTGCCCATATAGTTAAGCGTGGCTTAGATGTGGCACAAGGTCAGATGTATGGGGCGTTCAGTGAGAATCTAACTCAAACAATAATCTAGCTTGCTAACCATTACACCACGTGAGGTGCCCATATAGTTAAGCTTAGCTTAGATGTGGCACAAGGCCAGAAGTGTGGGGCGTTCAGTGAGAATCTAACGCAAACAATGGTCTGCTAATCTAGCTTGCTAACCATTGCACTACACGAAGTGCCCAATACTATTAATTACTATATGTGCGTGAGAGGGTGTTTTTGTATGAATAATATCAAGTATCTATGTGGGGTGAGGGTATGTGGAGGGGGTGTCGAAATAGTTGCATTAGCATTTTGTGACAATCGCGATAAACAGTTCGATCCCCATTGTGCTCTAATAATTGTATGCCAATTTGTGCCATAGATATAATTATTATAAGCATTAGCAATAATTTCGTCTGCTAGGAGTTTTAAAAGCGAATTAAGAATAATTAATATATTATTTAAGGTTAAACTTTGTCTAAATCGATAAATAGTAGCATAATAACCATCATTAAAAAAAGAAAAATATAATTACATATGCAGTTTATTTTTAAAAGATTTAAAACTATTTGTTTTGGTCAATTTCGACGCGATCCGCCATTTGGCTGTTTTCAATGGTTTTAAGCGCTTGTTTACAATTTTAACGTAACATTTGGGATGGAAAATTTTTTACCAAAAATCAGGTAATTATCCGATTTTAATGAAATTTTCAGTATTGATTTATCAATTAATGAATTTTATAATGCATCAGTTATTTTATTTCAAAACTTTAATTTAGTATTTTTGCTATGAAAAATTAATATATAAAATTCATTTAAAATATGAAAATCCTGATGTTAAGTTTAAAATGTAATATTTTTAGATTCTAAAAATAAATATCTACTTAATGCAAACCTTATTTTAGGTGCCAAAAGTAATAAGTTTTGAAGAAAAACTCAATTGAAAATGTACCCCTCCCCTTTTTAAGCAGAAAAAAACATCGATGTATATTTTTTTCTTTTATAAAATAATAGCCAATTAAATAATTATCGAAATGACTAAAAAAGAAATCTCCAAAAAATTAATTATTTATTATTTTTTTACATTTTATTTTTCGATTTTCGGTACTTATTTTCTCATAGAAGCGCAACCGTAAACATTTTTTTTTGTTTCTATTCATAACTTCGGTCTTTTATCTCTTTATTTATACTGTAATTAGTATAAAAAATGATCAACTTGCAAAACATTTTACGCCCCCAACATAAGGGGGGTCAAAATTAAGCGACCTGAAAAAAATGAGAAAGTTTTGAAATAAAATAAATAATGCATTATAAAGATCGTTCTTCGATAAATAAACACTGAAAATTTCATTAAAATCCGATAATTCCCTGATTTTTAGTAAATTATTTTCTGGGGGGGGGCTAAAGTAATTTGGTTGAAAATGACTTTGAGGCTCTGTTTGCCAGTCCCTAAATTACTATATGTGCGTGAGAGGGTGTTTTTGTATGAATGATATCAAGTATCTATGTAGGGTGAGTGCCTCTGTATGTGGAGGGGATGTCGAAATAGTCGCGTTAGCATTTTGTGACAATCGCGATAAACAGTTCGATCCCCATTGTGCTCTAATAATTGTATGCCGATTTGTGCCATATATATTAATTATATCATTTTTAAATGCAATGAAGGATTGTAAATAACGATAGGGCTTTATTCTGAAACCAATTTTTTTTTATATCTTATCCATATATATTTTTTTTTGTTTGTTTGTTTTTGTTTTTTGTCTTTTTCCCAGAGTGACGTCCTTGCATCTTGCCAGCTTACTTTTCAATTCAATTTTCACATGAATCGGTATTTTCTACTTAGTTTGTTCCGGTACACACAAGCTGTTCCGAACGTGCCACCCCTAAAATTGTTTTATCTTTCATCATTTTTTGTTTTGATAATATATTCAAAAGTTATGTAACTATTTTACCTCTAAAAAATCTTTAAAAAATACTTTATTTTCAAGAAGTTCGGATTGAATTATGCAATACATAAAAAAAAGTCGTCGGGGCGGCCTAAAGTCGGTATCAGCCAGTCAGCGAGGGAGTCTATCCCCTTTTCAATAGCGCTAGACCAAGGAGATTGTTTTTTAGCATCTGAGGTGGAGCGCCACACCTACCATCAGCTCCTTACTTTACCGCACAGATCCCTGTGCTACTCATACGCTGAGTTGGCGGGGACCGGTATCGAACTAGGAACCTTGTGGTTTCTAGCCGAACGCTCTACCGACTGAGCTAACCCGACCCCTATCAATACATAATACAATAAAATAATTAAATATGATTTTTTAACCTGTAAAAATATGGTGACAAGACTTTTGGACCACCCTGTATATTCGTTAATCTCACAGATCCATTACTATTGAATAGCGAGTTGGGCCCTAGCTGGATAGCCCATACTTGCGACCTTGTGTCACATCCTACCCGTAGCGAATAGGTTAGGTAAATACCTACATTTGTTTGTATGTTAAATCAATTTGTAAATTGTCTCCATGTGATTTTAATTAATATGTAAACGAGGTATGTACAAAAACATGCACCTGATAAAGCACCGTTTTTGTTTAATTTACTCAAATCGGCTAATCATCGGATTTTAATAAGTTTTTCCTTATTTAAAGCAATAAAAGATAAATTTTTTAAAAAGACATTTTTCTCAAAATTCCGTAAACATGTTTTTTATTGTTTTGTTATCAATCATTTTGTAAATTTTGTAAATTTACCTTACACCTTCATGAAGGGAATCAAATGATTTTTATGTTTTTTTATTAGTTTTTATTTATATTTTTATCATTGTTTATTTTGTTCGTACGGATACCTTATTTTATAATAATAATAAAAAACAAAAAACAAAAGAAAACAAAAAAAGACATTTTTTTTTTACTTTATTCGTTTTCGTAGCTTGATCTTCTAAAAGAGAAACAATTATGTTAAACAATGAAAGCAAAAAGTATTAAAGTAATAGAATAAAAAATATAAGAGGATGATCAACCGTCCACAACACTAACGACACGCACAGAAGCTTCACGGTACACTAGGTTGAAAAACTATGATATACATTGTAATATATATTTGTTTGTAACACACCCGCACACGCGCGTGCACGTACACACACACACACACAATATATATATATATATATATATATATATATATATATATTGTAGTTTGTTCTCGTATTGGATAATTGAAAATTGAGTGTGTAAGACGGGTGTAACAGCTATATTGAGGCTGTGCGCGTAAGTGAACATATACGCACTACTTTCACTTCTAAACGGAGAAATACAAAGATTCGGCTCGCACAAGTACACATATATAAATGAATTGACATTTCATACATATTTTAACGGGCACGTTGTCTTGACGATAAGTGACTAACATGCTGCTTTGAAACCAATGGTAACAATCGCACCATAAATGTATTGTACACTATAATATATGTGTGTGTGTGTGTGTAGAAATGTAGACAAACACTGGGCCGCATGGATACAACTTTACTGCGTCTTTTTAGATTTTTGTGCGTCAGCATCTCTGCGTCATACCCAGGACACTATGAATGGTTGATATAGCTGATATTGCCTTTCGCACTAAATGACCAAACAATTCAATCTTTCCTTTTCAATAATGCCACTGATTTTTTTAAAATAAATAAAATAAGAGCTTCAAGAACCAGGGCAGGATTTATAACGGGGCAAAGGGTGCAACAGCCCTATTTCCCCTGTCAGGGGGCACCCAGAATTCCGTTATAACCCTGTAATAATGATAAATTTATTTTTATTATTAAAAAAAAATTAAAATAATGTATAAAAATAACGTAGAGGGGTGGATTAAAACAGACTCATGAGGTGAGATAGAACCCCTGACCCTTATTGGCGAGACGTCAGGCTCTCAGCTACGTTGGTTAGTTTGTTTTACGGCATATCAACCCTTTTCGGGTTATTTAATGGTGAACGAAGTTATTTTGATAAACAAAGGATTCATGTTGATTACAGTGCTTGCTGTTGCTAGAGTAGACAACCCCCTTCTAAATACAAACAGATGGGGGGGTTAAAATCTGACTCTTAGATGTCTCTCATTTTTTAAAAAATTATTTCTCTTGTACCTAATTTAATCTCTATTTTGAGGCAACTTAAGGGGCCCATAACCAGAAATGCCCCGGTTCTCCAGGATCTAGATACGGCCCTGCCAAGGACCATTTTCATTCAGTTCTAAAAATGGCATCCCCCTCATCCAAGGAACTAGAGATATATACAGCTGACCACGCGAAATAGAAACTCATATGAAAACAGACTATGTATTTTGAAACTGCCTGTTGCCATGAGGAACTGTAAATAGGATGTGAGTTGTCAGAGCTTAATAGCCGCCGAAGGTGACCTTTAAGCAAGTAAGCAGTGAATCACTCCATTGGTCTGTTGGGAGTTTCCTGAATTGGGTCGGTGTGTGTAAGGGGGTGCGAATTTGTGACAGTGTGAAGGGTGTGAGGAAGTATGTTAACCTTAGGGACCTTTGCAACAAGTCCTGTTCTTTTTTATTTTGGGGCAGTGAGTTGTAGGGGTTATAAGAAGTTCGGAGAGGCTGGAGACGAGGTTCCGGAAAAGGGTCCTTAACGGTTGATTTTTTTTTTTTTGACGGGACGGAAAATTGAGTTGTGATAAAAACAAAGTGCAAAAAAAATTGAGATGAAAGAAAATGTTTGTCAGCACTATTATTGTGTGTGTAGAGATCACATTCATTATTTGCCACGGTTCTTCCAGTAGGCGCTAGGTGGCGTAGTGAGCAGCCTCAAACCAGAAGCGCCAAAGTCAAATTCTCTTTCATCTTTCTTCTCTCAACAAAGTTAACGGCGTATCTCTTGTCAACAAGACAGGGGGGCTTCTCGTCCCCAAACAGCCTCGCACGGGACACGAGGTGGCCTATTGTCTGTATCAGCCCGATAGCGTAGGAGTCTATCCCCTTTGCGCTAGCCTAGGGAAATTGTTTTGCTGAGTAGAGCACCATACCTACCGTCAGCTCCTCACTTCATTGCACAGATCAGATTACCCAAGCTGTGCTACTCATTTGTCGAGTTTGCAAGGACCAGTATCGAACCCGGAACCTTGTGATTCCGAGGCAGATGCTCTACCGACTGATCTAAACCAGCAGCTCAACATGTACGTCTACGTTATCCTTTCTCCTAGATATTATATCAAGGGTAATCAAGACTTTCTCTTACTAAAAGTCTATCTACACATTAAGACATTACTTCATACAACAGCCCTGTCGGTTGGGGCTTTAGAATACACCAACTGCACCTCTGCAGAGGGGTAAGACCCCCCCCCAATGGGTCAACCTGTTGGCCGTGGCTGGCGACCTGTGATGCTTAAGTACGGAACCCTGATGGATGAGCAGTACACAACATGCAATACTCCACTTAAACCCTTACTTAGGCTAAAAGGCGGTGCCTGAGGGTCTTCATGTCCTGGGAATTACGTTAAACTCTATCTGATGGTGAGGTTCCAGTTCTGGAGGTTTGGGAATGTAGAGCATCCCTTCATCACCATTGTTCCCTGGTCCACTCTGACCCTGAGTGGTAGTACCTGTTAGGGTCCCATCTATGGGTTAAATAGAAAAATGTGTTTATTAAAAAAAATTGAGTATCCATTAAGAATAAATTTATTTCAAAACATTGTCAGCATTAAATGACCCACTGAGGTTGATATGCCACAAAACAAACCAAACCAAACCTTCATGCAACTTTCTATATTACCCATGTCATTTTTGTATTCGTTCTTTTAAGTTTATACAGTGAATAAAAAACGTGGGTCTAATAACATTTGGCCGTCCCTGATTCCTGTCCTTATTTACGCTATGTTTTTCCTTGACGGTGTCAGGAGTAAATCCGGACAAACTTGGATATTTACTGTGCCGTGTTTCTCGCTTTTTATCGGAAAATTAATGTCGATATTTTACAATCCCCCTCGCTTTTTATCGACAAATCAATTTAGATATTTTACAACCCACCCACACCCCGATAAAAATAAAAAAAAATTTCGATTGAATTTGTACAAATTACAATTGAATTTTTACAAATGACAAACTTAAATTTCAAAACTATTTTCATATCGCGCGCTCTGACCCTGTACTTTTGCTTGCCATACCACCTAGCGTCTAACGGAAGAACTGTGGCAGGTAAGGAATGTATCCCTACACTTCTAATGTGAGCTTATTTTCACTGCAGGCTTGTTGAATTTTTGTGTGAATATGTCCGTGTGTTTGCTCTAGATACTGTGTAAATTTTGTGCTTTAAGACATAATGAAAACACCCCCCTGCCAGCTTGGGGCAGAAGAATGGCAACCCGTGATGCTTAAGGATGGAATGCTAGTGGTTTACAAGTCCATGACATGTAACACTCCACTTTGGCCCTTACCAAGGCTAAACGAGCGATCAAAGAACCCCCTCCGATCAGTCGTCTGGTCATTTCAAGTCCTAGCACCTATATGATTGTTCCAACCTTATTGCCCTTATGGCAAGTCCCAACACTTTTTATCATATATGTGCTAGAAAGCGGTGGCTGAGGGTCTGTGTTCTGAGTATGACGTTAAACTGCATCTAGTGGTGAGGTTCCACTTCTGAAGCTTTGGGGAGTAAGGAATACCCCTTCATCGACATTACTCCCTGGTTCACCCTGGCCCAGAGTGGTAGTACCTGTTAGGGTCCCATCTACGGGTTATAGATCAATAATAAGTTTTTTCAAATGTTTTTAAAAATTGAGTTAAAAAATGTTGAATACCCATCAAGCATGAATAGAACAAAACGTCTTTGGCATAAAATAACCCAACAAGGGTTGACATGTCGTAAATTCCAACTAACCAACCATTCATAAAAGAGAGACTTTAACAACAGAATGACAAGAGGACAACAACAAAAACAATGGAGTGACCTAATAATGGAGGACACAACACTACTGCTAACTCTGTTATCTCTCTGGTTTATTATAGTTGACATGCTGTAAAATTCAACAAACCAAACCAAACCATAATGTCTTATCTTTTCATCATCATCATCATCATGTCGCGCTGTCAGCGCGGATATCCATGACAATCTCTCTCCATCCGTCCCTATCGCTCATCATTCTCGGGAGGTCCTCTATGTAGCATCCTGTATCCGCACAGAGCTGATCAATGTACGTCTTTGCTGGTCGGCCCACACTGGCGTGTACATGTGCTGACTTCCACAAGAGGACGTCGCTTATGAGTTCGTCCTTGCTTCTCCAGCAGTGTCCCGTGTGTCTTGTCCGTCTTACTCGGATGGTTTGGGTGATATGTGGCAGGTTACCGTACAGCTGTTTTCTCGTAGGGTGTTATTTCCACGTCTTGTTCAGGATCACCCGCAGCATTCTTGTGCAGCTCCCATCTAGTTTATTCTCCAGTCGCTTAGTTAGGGTCCAGATGGTGCAGCCATACAGCAGCACTGATACGACAACGGCCTGGAAGAACTGTCTCTTTAACTTGTCTGTTAGGGGGGGTCTTATCTTTAGTCAGTATGAACCAATAAAAAGTTGAACAAATGCTAAATTTAAGTTACATCTAACTGCTACAAATTCTAAAATGTCCGCGTATTATACACGATTATTTTCCCCAAAATTTCTTAGTAAAAAAATTTTAGATTAGATCACTAATTAGGCCTGAGCCTATTCTAGTAGCGACCACCCAAGCGGATTTAACAGGTTAGAATTCAGAGTTTTCTTTCTCCTAGACTGGTTGCCTAACCAAGGTTAAAGAGCCCAGTCTGCCCTACTATTTACCCATAGCTGGAAGGAGAGTAGTTGGATTCATAGCTTTCCCAAGGATATGAGCGCTATGTGAACTGTAGCATCATCCAGGATTTGAATTCCGGTCGACGAGTCCATTTCCTACGACTCTAACCATTACACTACGCACCTCCAACTTAGTACTATGTTAGGCGTTCGTATTATACACGAATGCGCGTTATACACAAATGATTACGGCAGTTCCAACTTTTGAGCGGGCGCAGAAGACGAGTTTGATTGTTTGCTGTCTTGTCGGCAGACTGAATCTATGAAATTACCTCAAGCCTCATCATGGAAGGCAAGGCGGGGGGGGGGTCAGGAGAGGGGTCAAGGGAGTCTAAATGCTAAGCCTTACTTACGCAAGAGCTTTTGCTTCCTGTCTAAATCCCAACTGACTTTTTGAATCTAAATAAATAATCCCAGACCCTGTTTCACTTACCACGTGGCCTCGCGTCGATTTCAGTGACGTCACCAATCTCGTCCTCCTACGCCTTATTCTCACGCTCAAACCGAAATCCAGATCATAACTGCACGCCCAGGGTTATGAGTGTCTACCGAATACTCACACCATTACACTAATAATAACTAAACAACCCATGACCCCGTCGAGTCCCCGTTGTAACAGCGCGATCTATGATGATACTAATGCTTCTATTAAGGAAGGAGTGAAGGATTCTAGATAGCATTTCATAGTTAACAATGGTCTATGATGATATTGATGCTTTTTTTTAGGAAGGAGTGTCCGATTCTTATTTGCATTTCATAGTTAACAATGGTCCATGGTGATATTGATGCTTCTATTAACAAGGGAGTGGTGGATTCTAATTAACATTCCATAAATATCTCTGTGATATTGAAAATTTACATTGCTCTGTCGGTAGAGCATCCGTTTCGGACCCACAAAGTTCCGGGTTCGATCACATCGTGATTATGTTATAAACAAAGCAAGGATTCATTTGTGTCCATCTTTTTGACCTTAAATAAAATAAACACTGATATCACTGATACTCAACAGGTGGTCTTAAGATAACAGAAGATCTTAAGTCTATCTGTATATTAATACGCTTGTTCCTTAATCTTCCAACCGTTATCATATTGCAAAATTCTGGCTAAGAATGAGACCGTCCAAACCACTCAAAAAATGAAATGCAAAAATGAAAATCCTGATTATCCAATGTTGCTTATCTGCCGAATTCTCATTTCTTATGAGTGTCGTCACGTCAGCTAAATAATGGAACATTCCGTTTTTATAATAAAGAAAGGTTAGAAAAACAACATGCCACAGAAAAAAAAATAGGAAGAAAGAAAGAAAGATTGTTGGGGAAAGATAAAGGGTGGAGTGAGCACGTGGAAACGATAACGCTAATCTGTTTCAATAAAACATAATGACAAGATGAAAAGAAGGAAAGAAAGAAAAAAAAGTGCGAGCGAGAGAGTTAAAGATTATTATACTTCTTACAGATTGTACTATTTCGCAATAGCTTTTAAGTAAACATACCAAATGTTGTAATAAATAAATCTATACCGTGGTATATCCACAGGTCCTGCTAGTTTGCAATTATTTTGTTTAACGACATTTCTCTCGTACCCATTTTCTCAACCAAGAGAAATACGTGTGCTGATATCAATTATAGTTTAGACCTCACACAACTAATGGTTATTTCCTATAAATCCAACATAAACAAATGGGAACCACTCTTGACTGATAAATTATTTATTTTCTCATTAAATTAACCCTAAACCCTAACCCTAACCCCGTCTTCTTTTTTCCTAGTAGATAAATAAATAAATAAATAATTTATCAGTCAAGAGTGGTTCCCCTTTGTTTATGTTGAGGTTATAGGAAATAACCCAACTAATTGTATTTATCTCCTGATACTTCAGTTGTATCCCTTTTCTAAAGTATCTTGGAGAACGTTAAAATGGCCCCCCACGCACTGTCAGCTGGGGCTTTAGAATACACCGATTGCACCTCTGCAGTGGGGTAAGACCCCCCACACACAATAGGGCCTCCTGATGGCGGTAGGTGGTGACCGGTGATGCTTAAGGACGGAATCCTAGTGGATGAGCTATCCATGACATGCAACACTCCACTTAGACTCTTACTTAGGCTAGACGAGCAGTCGAAGAGGCCCCCTCCGATCAATCGGCTGCTCATGTCAAGTCCTAGCACCTATATGATTGTCTCGACCCTATTGCCCTTATGGCAAGCCCCAACCCTTTTTATCATATGGGTGCTAGAAGGCGGTGCCTGAGGGTCTTCATGTCCTGAGAATAACGTTAGACTCTATCTGATGGTGAGGTTCCAGTTCTGGAGGTTTGGGGAATGTGGAGTATTCCTTCATCACCATTGCTCCCTGGTCCACTCTGACCCAGAGTGGTAGAACCTGTTAGGTCCCACCTATGGGTTAAATAGAAAAATGTGTTTCCATTAAGAATAAATTTATTTCAAAACTTTATCGGCATTAAATTACCCACTGAGGTTGATATGCCGTAAAATAAAACATCCCCCGGTAGTGAATTCAGAATCCAAAAATGCACTCGTGATCATCGTTTCATTAAAACAATGATTTTCTATTTGTATCCCTTTTCTAACATATTTTGGGAGAAGTGAAAATGTTCTGATAAAGTAAGGCCGAACAGGCAGATGAGGCCGAACGGGTAGATGAAGTTGTGATTGCTTGAGAATCGGGCTAGCTGAATAGATTAACGCAATACTGAAAGCCGAGAGTAACTGACTTCAGCTAAGACCATTTTGAAAACTTAGTCAACTTACGAACTGTTTTGCACAATACTTTGCAGAAGACCAGAAGTATTTAGTTACGGGTACATCACTCCCACAGACCTTGAGAAGTAATTATTTGTATTCTTGTATTTTTGAATATAAATGTTGTTGATTTTTGAAGAAAAAGAGTCGTTATTTTTTATGTGACCAATCGGCCGCCATTAACCTCGGAAATCAGTTTCTATAGCAGATTTCTAGTCGTTTGAGATCTTAGCACAACGTGGGGCATTCGGCTAGACTTCCAGTAAATATAGAGACCCTGCAATCCTTGGTTGATGCAGAAAATCCGATCTTGACGGCCAATTTCGGAGATTCTGTGAGCCCTTTCGCTCGGTAGCGACCGACGGGTTATAAAAGTACGAATACCGCATTTTAGTACCCATATGATAAAAAGGGTTGGGACTTGCCATGAGGGCAATAGGGTTGGGACAATAATATAGCTGCTAGCGTTTGACGAGATCGGGGGGGGGGAGTCCTCTTCGACCACCGTCTAGCCTAAGTAAGGGCCAAAGTTGCATATCATGGACTGTTTATCCAACAGGTTTCCGCCCTTAAGCATCACGGGTCGCCACCCACGGCCAACATGTGACCTCATTGGGTGGGGGGTCTTACCCCTCTGCAGAGAGGAGAGGGGGGTTACGGATAGAATATCGATACTACTATGGGTTGAAGATTCTGTCCAGAACATCATAACAGCTACACAACGTAACATGAAATGACCACGAAATCCTAAAGCCCCAGCCGACAGGGCTTATTGTTGTGTCCTTAAAAGGGATACAATCAGACAAGGTTGTAGTCGAGTGGAAGAATCAGTCAACGCGTTCGTAAAGTTAGAGGGTTTTATTGCAGAGAGATACAATAAGACAGACAAGGAATAGTGAGGTACGCTACTAATACTCGAAGCTAGCCCAGCATAATACCGTGCTCACTATATATATAATCAGACATGGAAGAGAGAGAGAGAGAGAGAGAGAGAGAGAGAGAGAGAGAGAGAGAGAGAGGAGAGTGTGTGTGTGTGTGTGTGTGTGTGTGTGTGTGTGTGTGTGGAATATTCCATTACAACAATTATCTTCAAAAAGATGAATATCTTATATTAGTTATAGAAACTTATGTTAATTGAAAGTATTTTTAGATCTTCCAGTCTCTCAGGGGACATCAATAAATCGATATTCAGACGAGTAGTAATTATTCAATGCTGTAGTCACTTGACTTTGACACAGGAGATATTTTTGAGACTGTTAGAATAATAGTATCTCCGACCGATCCCTGACGCTTGTAGAATTTACATTCTTTACTTTCACGGTTACCTACCGTGTTTCTGTTTTTGGCCGCTGAGTGGCGTTCCAAACAGTAAGCACTTAAATAAAAAGCTCGAAGAGAAATATTCAAGGATGCTGCGTACTCTCTTGAACAAACCCTAGAAGCAGCACCCCACAAAAAGATTGCAGCAGTGCAGTGTTCTGAATGGTTTCAACCTTTCCTCTGATTTCCAAACATTCCAGACCCTTTTCCAATCCTTTTGGGACTGTTCCAAGTGCACCAACTACAATTGGTATCACCTTCACTTTCATATTCCATAACTTTTTTAGTTCTCTGGCAAGGTCCAGATATTTGTCTATTTTTTCATTTTCCTTTAGTTTCACCCTGTGATCTGCTGGCACTGCAAAATCCACCAGTTGACAAGTTCTTTCTTTTTTGTTTATCAACACTAGGTCTGGTCTTCTTGCTGGGATAAGGTGATCCGTTCTTATTTTAAAGTCCATTATTATTAATTATTATTATTATTATTATTATTCATTGTCATATTATATTCCTTTTCTTTAAGTTTTTGCAAGCAATAAAAATGTTTTTGTTCATTCGTCGTGAACTGTTCTTGTATATATATATATATATATATATATATATATATCCACGCGAGGATGTATCTTACTACTCCTTTCCTCCTTTTAACAGTCTGTCGCACTCGGCGATGATCTCACTCCATGTCGTTGATTATTTTGGTCGATGGATTTTTTTTGATGGCTAATTAGTCCAATTAGTCTGCACTTGCATATGCGGTCACTCACATTACAAGGGAAATGTCCCCCTGCATTCTGTGGTGCATAACGACGAAGACGTCATTATTCTGCAGCCCTATTGAGTTCAATAGTAAGTAGCCCAGTTCCTATACGGCACGTGTTTCTTACTTTATGATAAAAACGGAATGGTCTATTATTTAGCTGAGGTGACGACACTCACAAGAAATAAGAATTCGGCGGAAAAACGACACCGGATAATCTTGATTTACATTTTTGCTTTACATCTTGGACTATTTGGACGGTCTCATTTTTAACCAGAGGTTATTGCAGGATGATAACGGACGGAAGATTTAGGAAGGCGCGTATTAATATGTTGATACTCCACTTGAAATAAAGGAAAAATGTAAACATTTGATGAACCTTTTGCGATTGCTTGTGATATCATATTTTTAAATAAAGTAAAATCGTCGGGGTGGCCTAAAGTCGGTATCAGCAAGACAGTGAGGGAGTCTATCCCCTTTTCACTAGCGCTAGACCAAAGAGATTGTTTTTTGCGTCTAAGGCAACACCTATCATCAGCTACTTACTTTACCACACAGATCCCTGTTCAACTCATACGCTGAGTTGGCGAGGACCGTTATAGAACCAGTAACCTTGAGGTTCCCAGCCAAACACTCTACCGACTAAGCTAAACCGCGCCTAAGCACGAAATTTTAACTGATCTTTTAAGAAGGCTGTGAAGATCTGCACTTGAGCGCTGAGAAGACCGAAGAATTCCCCAACTCCTGTCTTGTATATAAAAAAAAACACACACACGCATGCACACACACACACACACACACACACACACGAACATCCACATGCCACTGTTGCAGTAGGGTGGGTCGATTCTGGAAACATGCTATTGCACTCAATTTGAATGTTGGGGTTTGACATGATAAATAATGACACAAAATATTTTTCCCAAATCGTTACCGTTTCTTAAAAGGAAACGAGTTAAAAGATAAAGTTTAGGTTCAAAATAGGAAATTTTGGAATGTCATTCCAGTGATTAACGTAGTCAAGTATTCCTTATGGAAAACAAATGTGTGAAAATGTCATTTGAGAAAATGTTTCCGTTTGCAACATTTGAATCGTTCTCAATAAATCAAATAAAAATAAATCAGAATTATTTATGATATTAAAATATTCACTTATCAGAGATGCTGATAGGTACGCGTCCTGCATCCCTGATGCATAAAAATCTAAAAAGGATGCAGTAAAATTCTATCCATACGGCCCGGTGTTTTTCTTTTTCCTTCCCTCACTATTTCAAGCTAACTGTAAATACATTCCAATAGTTTCTTTGAAACGAATTACACAGGATAGGTTACAAGGTAGAGTTAGATCATAAATAAATAATAAAATACAATCTATTAAGAAATTTTAGTTGGGACCCATCAAATTTCCTGGGGACTCGTTCAAAGCAAATATGTGCATCCCAGGATAGGTTACAAGGTAGGAATTAGGCGGCTTTAGTTTTTTCCCCACATCATAAACAAAAACCCAACAATTTATTAAGAAACTTTAGCTGGGACCCATAAAAATTTTCAGGGGACTCGTTCAAAGCAAATATGTGTGTCCCAGGACGCACTAAATAAAAAATCTATCAGCATTACTGCTTATATAAAGGCAAAATGGAGATTAAATATAATGTATCATTGACAGAAATGAAAGATCGCTTACTGTTTTTCTCTCATATAGAATTTCAGATTTCGTTTGACTAATTTTAGTTCTCAATAAAACACCATAAAGTCGAGAATTTCTTTATTTTAATCAACAGTAGTTGGTTGGTTGGTTGGTTGGTTTTGTATTACTAAGTGAGCATACTAATAATTATTTTATTTTTATCATATTTCCTTTTTTTAATTCACATTGTTTTCACTGGGATTTTTTTTCTCGTTTTAATTGTATATATAAATCATTCCCCCTCCTCACAACTATGTAACTATGAGATTAGTTGTAGGTTTGTCATCGAGAGACTGGAAAGTTTTGGTGTTTGTAGTGCGAATTGGTTTTATGGTGAATGGAAAATTTCTACTATGAATTGATTCACGAATGGAAATAGTTAAGTTAAAAGTTAGGTTAGAAACGACCAGCCCCCCCCTCCATTTTGGGCCTTGTGTCATATTTTTGTATATATTTTACTAAATAAATAATGTGGTTTGTTGTTTTTGTTTTATGTCGTATCAACCCCTTTCGGGTCATTTAATGCTGAATCAATTCATTTTTATATGTGGTTACTTACAGTACCTGATGTTGTTTAGATGGTTACCCATCTAAGTATTTAACTGGCTCATCGTTAAATTCAGTTTAATTTAACGGGAACCGGTGCTTTCAACGTGACATGACCGTAAGCAATAAACAGTAGCAAAATATATTTTGTTAATGAATCTTGTCTACGGAACTTTCTTTTTGGTGGGTTTATCTAAGTCTTCACCGTTATAAACGCTTGTTAATTTCATTATTTGATATTGAAATCTCGACCACTGTTCGCTTGTAAGATAAAAAAAATTATCATTTATTTTGTATTTTTATGCAACAGACTTAATTATTTGAAAAAAGACAGAAAAATGATTGTTTAATCTACATAATTTTGTATTCTTTAACTGACTAGTATCCCCCCAAAATTTTGGTCCACCTTGTGATTTGCATAAAATGGGGCTTCCAAAGGTGATTTGTTTATTAGCAAATTCAACAGAGAATCCAACATTTAATCTTCCTCTTCATCAGCTGCGTCACTTCCTTGGACATTTCTCAATTTTTCCCCTTGAAATGTCCAGAACGACCACTGCCAAATGGTGATTTCACAGAAGTATTGGAAAAATTAGGGATTAATTATCTGCCCTGGCACCAGGGGACGAATCAGCCAATATCGTACGTTGGCGCCTAAATTGAATTCCATGACTAAGTTACTTATAGTGTTGAGCAGATAGCAACGTGACGTCTAAATCCGCTAGCCCCCAAAACTTAAAAGAACTTCAGCAGATAAGTCTGTCGCAAACGCCATTAAGTTTGCAAATTGTACCTTTCTGAATATATGTTTCTTTATCTTCAATTTTTGTTGTCTTCTTCATCCGAATTTAATTGACTACCTTTTAACCTGGAAAAATATATGATGCCCGGGAAAAAATATAGAAGTCAATGTGTTGAGGCGCTTCAAAACATAAATGCTGAATTGAATCATTAATCTTATAGTGTTGAGCAGATAGCAACGTAACGTCTATATCCGCTCGCTCCCAAAACTTAAAAGAACTTCAGCAGATAAGTCTGGCAGCAAACGCCATTGAGTTTGCAATTTGTACCTTTCTGAATATGTTTTTCATCTTCAATTATTGTATTCTTCACCCAAATTTAATTGCCTACCTTTTAACCTGGAAAAATATATGATGCCCGGGAAAAAAACCATAGAAGCCAATATGTTGAGGCGCTTCAAAACATGAATGCTGAAGGGATTCACGCAATTTTTACACTAGCCATTGTATGAACTTCGGTATGTGCATAGCTCCCCACATTAGTTAGGCTTTATGTTCATCTGTCATAGTGGGAGGTCGGAATATATCTACTCTTGTATGATACCTGTATGCTTGTATATTTGTATGCATACTTTTTTGCGAGTTCAAGCTTGTTGAGCTTGTAGACGTTTTGTAAGAAATCTTTTAGACGCAAACAAAGCACGTACTCAAGTTTCATTTTGATTTCGTCAAGTACACCAATACACACCAAACGCCATAGGAGAGCATTACCCTAAAACAATCTTTTTTGGGTCCTTCACTTATACAGTAAGCAATTCTCGAGGAGTAAAGTAAGAAGAAAAAGACTCTAAATATGCGGGGTTCTTATACGAATGGAGGTGCGTAGGAAATGGAGTCGTCGACCCGAGTTCAAATCCTCGACGGGTCTGTTTGCATTTCACATAGCGCTAATACCCTTAAAACCTAGACATTCATAACAGCGTAAAATATATAATATAATTATATATATAATATATAATATATGATACGATATCCAATATATATCATGATATAATAATATGAAAATTACATAAAAATTATATCTATATAATAATTATATAACATACACGTAATGTATATATATATATATATATATATATATATAGGTTTGTGTATGTATGTAGGTTATTCTCCCTCCAGCTATGGGTAAATAGTAGGGCAGACTGGACTCTTTAACCTTGGATAGGTAACCAGTCTAGGAGAAGGAAAACTCTAAATTCAAACCGGTTAAACTCCGCTTAAGAAATTGAATTTGTGTCGCATCCTGCTCGTGTGGAGGGGTTGGTAGATATATATACGAATACCCCCCCCCTCTCTCTCTCTCTCTCTCTCTCTCTCTCTCTCTTTTCAATTCTTGTCCGAGAAAATAAATTTCTTACTAAAAGGAATTTCGGTGTCAATTGCACTTGTTCACTGGGAAAAGACTTATGAATGAAACGAAACGTAAGTCGGGGAAAGAGACCAGCTGTGTGAATGAAAGTTTTCACCTCCACGCATCCAAAGCAGTAGTAGCTTGACCGACTGAAAGCAAGAGAAAGATAATTTGTTTGTGTAAACAAATTGAGCAAACCCTACCGTGACGAAAAGCGCGTACGTGAAACATGTGCGTGAGAAGCCTCCTACACCCAGAAAAAGGAGGCAGCTTTGTAACCCATCCCTCCTTCCCCACTCCAAGGGGGATATATTCGGCAAACAGAATGGTCCATAATTTAGCTGAGATGACGACACTCATAAGAAATAATAATTCGGCGGATAAGCAACTTCAGATAATCAGGAACAAGAGTATCAATAATACCAAAATATTGTGCCATTAAATAAGACCTTCATTTACTTTATAGGGAAATTATACGTAGCTATTTAGTATTATTATGTAATATGTTATATAGTGTCGTACGTTTTAGTATGATTGTGGGGATGTAGGGACTAGAACTCTCCTGTGCCCTCGGGGACAGGAAGTAGAAAAGGTAATGTCCCTTGTCAGGTTGGGTGAAGAATTCTCTTTACGGTTTTGGTACCAACGTGTGAGCCTCGTAGAAACGAGCTCTTGTCTCAGTCCCTTGTGACTGAAGGAACTTTCCCCTCAGTAAGGGAATAACAACTGAAGACTCAACCTGAACACCACCACCCTCAACGAGGGAGATATATGAACTGTAAGTACTGACTCTAAGTACTTGTTATATTGACTGTTGTTAAGTTTGCATGTGAATAAATAAGGTTAAAAGTACATGTGCTTTCCCTTTCGTCATTACATTCTGTGAACTTATATTTTGTTCCTTATAGACTGTAGACAGCTATTCCTACAGGGATTAAAATAAAATTTAAATTTTAAAATTAAAAATAACAAACTCCCATAACCGTCACACCGGAAGAACCCCCCAAGCATGTGCGGGAAAAAAGGACCCACTTCCGACCCCCAAGATAATCTCTCGGCCATTCGAACTCTTATCTAAGACAAGATACTACTACTGGCCAGGGAGAAATTTCCTTACCACGTGGTGGCTATGACCCGTAAATAAAGCCTAAATCCTAAAACTGCCTTTTGTCTTCGTCTCTTCCTTCTTTCTTTCCTTTTCAGCACGACCACCAAATAAAATGGGGTTAAAAGCAAAAACTAGACAAGGAAATTTCTCCCTAGCCAGTAGTAGTGTCTTGTTCTATATAAGGCCTAAACTCGAATGGCCGAGAGATTCTCTTTGGAGTCGGAAGTGGGTCCCTTTTCCCGCACATGCTCGGAGGGTTTTTCCGGTGAAGGCTGATGGGATTTTGTTATTTTATTTATTTATTCGAATTTTATTTTAATCCCCACAAATACAAGATATACAAAAGTATCAATTTTATTTTGATTTATTATTGAAATAGTAAAATTTTGAAGTCAGTTTGTAAGCAAAAACGCGGAAATTAGTTATTTCCGTATATTTTGCAGACTGTTGTAATTCGCGAATCAGAGTTAACAGAGAAATAATAAAAATACGGAAAAGGGTTTACTAAACAAAGATACAAGGTGAACAGAGTAATTAGCAATTGCTAGGTTGAATTATAACGGGTCCCGTGAGATCTTGTTGTTTCTCTCCTCCGAAGTTTCGTCAGACATTATTTATAGGAAAAACAAACAATTCTTTTCTCATTATTTAGTTACAATTTGGCATAGACAATCTTTTAAAACTAAACGGTCAAAAATTGGTAATAGATAGTAATCTAATTGTTGTTGTCAGTTCTTATCACATCAGACCCCAGATTTCACACCGAGTACAAGTTCATTTCCTTTAAAAAATAAAAAAAACAAGTGCAAAAAAAAAAAACAACCCACGCACCTGACTCCCGTCTGCTGTATGCCACGCTCGATGAAAACAAGTCAGTAACCCGAGTAAATAAACAATAAAAGCAAATATTTAAAAAAAAATCCTTTAAATACTAAATTATTCTAAACTATAATAAAAGTGACTCTACCTTTATTTTTAAATAATGACCACCTTACAAACCACATGTCACATGGGTAATTACAACTAGAAATAAAAAAAATATTTGAGTGCAGTTTTATTGATAGACAGTGACTTTCAATGTGGCCTTAAAAACATAAAAAGATTCTGTTGATATGAAATGTTTTAGTCGACTTTTAGTAAAAATGAGAACTGTGGGGATTAGAATAAAATAAAATAAAAAATTAAAAAATAACAATCTCCCATGAGCCTTCAGACCGGAAGAACCCTTCGAGCATGTGCGGTAAAAAGGACCCGCTTCCGACCCCCCCCCCAAGATAATCTCTCGGTCATTCTGACTTAGATATTAACTAAACAAGACACTACTACTGACCAGAAATAAATTTCCTTGTCACTTGGTGGCTATGACCCGTGAATAAAGCCTAAATCACAAAACTACCTTTTGTCTTTGTCTCTTCCTTTTCTCTTCTAGAATTCTTTTTCAGCGCGACCACCAAATAAGTTGGGATTAAAAGCAAACCCTAAGAATACGCACCAAGAATATCCAGCTACCTTTTAACCTAAAACATTAAAACCCCTTGCCACCCTACAGAACACAAGGCGTATTTTACGGGGGTGGATTAGACACGCGTGCTTAAATTGAATGTATAATGAAGGAATAAAGACAAAGGGATAAACGAATTTTACACCTATTCTTGCGTAGTAATTCATTATGTACTCCTGGAGACGTGACTTACAGGCAGTAGCGTCATATGCCAGAGGGACTATTTTAGTTGGTAAAAGCTAACAGATTCCCACCACCCCTGTAAAAACAATGAAGCACCTAACCAAGAACTTAAAAAGAATAAACTACAATATTTCAAAGTTCACTATTTATAAGAGTATAAATGCATAGAGTATAATTAGTTCAGAATCGATGTACCCTTCACTCTTGTCAAACATAACATGATTGGTAATATAACATTATACAGGTAAAGTCTGGTTCATGCCTTTCTTAAGAGTGCGTCGAAACTTTTGCAACATTTTGGTTCATGCCAGATTGCGGGGCGTATATCATATGTGGCCGAAGCAGTTCAAGCCATGGCAGCTACTCGCTGTGGTTGGTAGTATCGCGATACTTGGTGCGCCGACATGTTGTGTGATCTGAAAGTCACACAGATGAACGTGCAATGTACCCAAATTCGGGAACTTATGCTTTACGAGTTCGATTTGGGGTCATGGAGAGTTCCCTCAGGGCGTAGTGGCTAACATGCTGGACTTCGTCATCGTAGTGTAGGGATTACATTCCTTGCTTGCCACTGTTCGCCTATTTGACTCTAGGGGACACGAAAGGTAATTACCTGTAAAACAATGAAGCATCCGACTAAGAACAAACAAGAATAAACTATGACATCTTAAAATTCACTATTTCTATGTTGAGGGCGTATATATTATAATTAGTCAACAGTTAATTTAATCCCCCCTCATTCTTGACCATTTGTGATGTAACATTATACAGGGACAGTTTAGTTTATGCCTTTTGTAAGTGTTATTTCAGCAGGTGTTGACAATTTATTGACGAAAAAGTCGATGAAGGTTAATTCATTTGACTGAGTTTACAAATTCAATCAAAGATCACTGTAGCTACTAAATTGATAAGTTTATCAAAACTGTCAAAATTTCCAGGTGTAACGACGAGGGAGCTCATTGGGAAGGCTTCACAAACTATAATATCCCTCTCATCATCAGATGATTGAAGCTTTCCATGATGCACCACACCAAGAAAACCAGCCTCCTCCTCATGCCCCACAAATTGAAATAGCCCTCCTACCATCTCTGAGGTGTTTGACCTTTCCCATAATGCACCAACATGAACAAATAATTCACTTGTTTGAAAATTGCATTGGCGAGAAACGGCCAGTTACCAAGTGTCGTAAGTTTAGGGTTAGTTTAATGGAAAATAAATAACTAATTTGGGCTCTGTATACAGGGTGACCCAGAAAAAACAGAACACAAATTTTGTAATAAAACTGTTAATTTTAACTAGGGTAGTTTAGGGTTAGGGTTAGGGTTTAGGGTAAGGGTTAGGGCTGGGGTTGGGTTTTCAGGAAAAATGCACTAAGTTGGTTGTTTTTTTGGGTTGTTGTTTTTTTCAAGTGACACCGCTTCGGCTACGGACTTCAATCGTAGCTGGTGTTATATATATATATATATATATATATATATATATATATATATATATATGTGTGTGTGTGTGTGTGTGTGTGTGTGTGTGTGTACGAGGTTCATTCAGTAAATAAAACGAATTCTTTCCTAAAAAGTTGGCAATAGGAAACATTGTTTATTATTACATCTTTTTCAGAGAAATCAATAGTAACGATCTTTTCATGTGCCAGAAGACTGTTAGTAAGACTTTCTTTACCTGACCACTCCACCCGGAGTTTTTTTTTCTTTACCGGAGAGCCAGCGTATTTCCATTACATGGGTTGTCTTTTCGACCCAGACTCGGAGTGGCAAACCCATATTTAGCCCATTTATAAATATTTTTCCCTAAAACATTTTTCTCTGTACATATCACATATTCTTCTGTAAATTCCACATGGTTATCACTTCTGAGTCGTTAAATTTGATGACAGACGGGCACGGAGCACTATTTTGAATAGCCTCAAAACAAACATTTTTGACAAGACTAAAATGATATTTGCTATAGGTTAATTCCAAACAATGCAGAGTTTACATTTATAGAAAAAAATTCTGAAATTTATTAGTTTTATTTCATTATTATAATAGCGGAATTTTATTATTATTATTATAGTTAGCGGAATGAGAACAGAATACACCCAGGGACTGAATAAAGGACTGGGTCAAATTTCCGTGATGGCTTCTGATTACGACAAGAAGGTCCCCGATTACGACAAGAAGGTTCCCGAGTTCAAATAGAAGGTTCCCGAGTCCGAAAAGAAGGTTCCTGAATCCGAGAAAGTTCCCGAGTCCGACAAGAAATACCTGAAGAAGGTCGGGGGGCACATCGACCGAAACGTTGTGCAGATAACATGAAGATGAGGACAATAGTCTGAATAATCCAAACAATACTAATTATCAAGCTTCATCTCAAAAATTCCGAGAAATAATATTATTTTTTCATTTTGCTTCTTTTATAAAAAAAAATCCCATTATCTATTATATGGAGGAGGCAGTAGAATATGCCGACTGCACCTATACAGACAGGTAAGACCCCCCCACCACCACCAAATGAGGCCTCCTGTTAACCATGGATGGTGATCTGTGATGCTTAATGACAGAATCCTGGTGGCAGTCCATGATATGCATCAATCCACTTTGGCCCTTCCTTGGTCCTGATCACGTCAAGCCTTAGCACCCATATGAGTGTCCCGATCCTATTGCTTTTATGGCAACCACCAGTTCTTTTTATCACATATGTGCTAAAAGGTGGTGACTGAGGGTCTTAGTGTTCTGGGTATGACACTAAACTGCATCTAGTGGTGAGGTTCCAGTTCTGGAGCTTTGGGGAATACGGAGTACACCTTCATTGCCATTACTCCCAGGTCCACTCTAACTTGGAGTGGTAGTACCTGTTTGGGTCCCATCTATGGGTTAAATAGATAAGAATAAGTTGAAAAAATATGTTTAAAAATAAGTTTAAAAAGAAATTTGAATACCCAACAAGATTGGTTTGGTTTGGTTTGTTTTACGGCATATCAACCTCAGTGGGTCATTTAATGCCAATAAAGTTTTGAAATAAATCAATTCTTAATGGATAATACAATTTTTTTATAAATACATTTTTCTATTTAACCCATAGATGGGACTCTAACAGGTACTACCACTCCGGGTCAGAGTGGACCAGGGAGCAATGGTGATGAAGGGGTGCTCCACATTCCCCAAACCTCAAAAACTGGAACCTCACCATCAGATAGAGTTTAACGTCATTCCCAGGATATGTAGACCCGCAGCCACCGCCTTCTAGCACCCATATGATAAAAAGGGGTTGGTGCTTGCCATAAGGGCAATAGGGTTGGGAAAATCATATAGGTGCTAGGGCTCGACGTGACCAGCCGATTGATCGGAGGGGGCCTCTCCGACCGACCGTCTAGCCCAAGATAGGGCCAAAGTGGAGTATTGCATGTCATGAACTGCTCATCCACCCGGGCTCTATCCTTAAGCATCACGGGTCGCCACCCACGGCCAACAGGTGGCCCCATTGGGGGAGTCTTACCCCTCTGCAGAGGTGCAGTTGGTGCATTCTAACGCCCCAGCCGACAGGGCGGCCAACAAGATTGAATAAAACAAAAACCTCTTTGGCATGAAACAGTCCAATACCGTAAAATCCACCCACCCAACCAATCAACCTTTACAAATGAGTTAAACATGCATTTGTCACTACGAGCCTGGGTCGAAAAGACAGTTCAAATTTCCAGACGTAGCGGTCAGTAAAGAAGGTCATGCTGACACTCTTCTAGGTCATGAAAGAGTCTATCATTATTGATTGTCATGAAATAGTTTTTTTTTCTGAGGAGTACGTTCGGTTTATTATCCTACAAAACTTTGGGGTTTAAACGGTACTTTTTTAGGGATAAAATCCCCCCACATAAGTATGATAAGTAGCAGATAAGTGCTACACACATTCCAATATTTTGCTACGAATGTTGGAAATTAACAAGGGTAGAGATCAGAATGTGGTGTCAATAATACTCAATACAATGTGTCCATGAGCAGAGAGTCAAATTCTTAACAGATACAGATTGCTCTTTATATTCTGTCTATATAGCTGCATGTTTGCATATTTATGAAAATATATACTGCTACCTGCTAGCGATGTCACCTCAACAAAAATCCTCACACATAACACTCCCAGCCACTCTACAAAATATAGCACATATTTTTGTTGTTACTCTTTGTGAGGAGTTCTTTTCTTTTTTGAGTCAGTGTCCTGACAAAGGATTGCTTCAAGGGAAAATGATGCTGTCTTTTGGGTAGAACTTTGTGTACCAGGGTGTGTGAAAATTCTTCTGGGTTTTTTTAATGTAAAATTCTATATTAAGATGAAACATTTTGATATTTGCTTTGTCAATGTTTATTGCATATAATCTTTCCTAATTTATTTGCTGACACTCTTCTGTACACATAAAAAGGACCCATCACTATCGATTTCCTTGAAAAAGGAGCACCTGTAAACACTGCTTCTTATTGACAACTCCTTAAGTAAAATTTACCTTATTTATTGAATGACCCTCGTATATGTATTATTAGTTAAGACATGTTAGTCTTTAGTGAACGAAATGAAAGACAATTTATTTTTAGTCCTCCCTGAAGACGTGACGAATGTATCAGGACTATGACTTAAATTCAACACGTTTGTCTCCTCTTCTTACATTTGTAACGATAAAAGCGACGTTTCTTTTTTTTAAATCGTTTGTTGAGGCATATTTATTTTTGTGAACGTGTTGCTCGACAAAATACGTGAAATTAGCGCCATATTGCTGCACTGACCTTTCTTAAGTTGTCGGTTGTAATGGGTGTGTTAGCAACCTAGTTTTATTCTTGCACAAACGGTTTTTGTAAAGCCGAACATGAATAGACATGTTAAAGTAAGAAGTGGTTAACCATTTGAGCTCTTTTGTCCCCACCACCGTAGCACCGGTTTACCGCTGCATAGATCACACTCAAACGACATGGTTGGATGGTTGGATGGCTGGTTGGTTAGCTGGCTGGTTGGCTTGGCTGGCTGGTTGGTTGGAGTCGGCTGTTGGCTGGTTGGCTGGTTGGCTGGATGGCTGGCTGGTTGGTTGGTTGGCTGGTTGGTTCGGTGGTGGTTGGCTGGCTGGTGGATGGTCGGCTGGTTGGGTTGTTGGCTGGCTGGCTGGATGGTTGGTTGAGTGGTTGGTTGGTTGGTTAGTTGGTTGGTGGCTGGGTGGTTGGCTGGCTGGTTGGTTGGGGGTCGGCTGGTTGGTGGTTGGCTGGATGGCTGGCTGGTTGGTTGGTTGGTTGGTTGGGTGGTCGGCTGGCTGGCTGGATTGTTTGTTTTTTTTTGTTTTTCATTCTGGTGTTCAAATTTTCAACTAATTTTTAAACACATTTTTTAAACTCATTTTTTAATCTATCTAACGTATAGATGGGACCCTAACACATACTACCATTCCGAGTCAGAGTGGATCTGGGAGTAATGGAGTAATATCATATCTGTGCTAGAAGGCGGTGGCTGTGGGTCTTAGTGACCTGGGTATGACGTTAAAATGCATCTAAGTTCCAATTTTGGAGTTTGGGGGAGTGTGGAGTACCGCTTTATCGCCATTACTCCAGGTTCACTCTGACCCGGAGTGGTAGTACCTATTAGGGTACCATCTATGGTTTAAATAGAAAACAATGAGTTTGAAAAAAACGTGTTAAAAAAATTTGAATACCCATCAAGAATAAATAAAACAAAAAGTTTTCGCATGAAATAACCCAAAAATAGTTGACATACCGTAAAATCCAACCAACCAACTAATGAAAAATATCCAAGAAAATCACCCAGCGTCTTATAAGGTCAAGGCTCTACGATATAGATATAGGGATTACATCCCTTACTTGCTACGGTTCTCCTATTTGACGCTAGGGGATATGAGAGGTAATTACCTTCTGTACCCACCAGTGGCGCAGTGAGCAACATTATAAAATCAGAAGCGACAAAGTCAAAACCCTCTTTTATCTTCTCGCTTCGAGAGAAGTAACACGCACCAGTTGTGTTTCCTGTCTACGGGCAGGGGTATTTGCGTCCAGAATTTTTGTGTTGCATGGCACACGACAACATGCTTAACATGTAAGACTTTACACTTTCCTTTTCTAATAGATAGGTTTTATTAAGAGCTCAACACTTTCTCGACTATTTTCTAAAAGACTATTTTCCTATTAGGACATTTCGCTCATACAACTCTGTATAAACTCTTCCTTATGGGTGATTCTATGTCAAATCATCCAGAAAAAAGTAAAATTGTCACCCACCCATTCAATTTTTTGTGTAGATTATGTTAAAGTTAGACACTTCCCAAAATTTGAGTTTCTCATTCCAAAAATGGGCGGAGTTATGTCCATTTTTAGCTCTCCAAATTTGGTGGGGTTCGCGGAAAATGGCGACTTTTTGTAATCTATTTTTGTCTGTAAAATGAGTTCTAGAGCTCTCCTACTCTTAAAAATTGGTTTATAAAAGCATTTTTGCCCGAGGAATCCAAAAATGCTATCAAAAAGTCTTAGTCAACCAGTTTTAAATTGTTGATGATTTCTGTTTTTTTTTTTCCATATCAATATCTCAATGTGGCACTGCATCTATGACAAAGTTTTTGTCTATTATTATTTCACATATATTGACCATTATTTGTACCAAAAAGATAGTCCACACCTGGACAATTTTAATTAAAGGGGGTGGGTGACATGGCTTGTATGATTTGACATGGAATTACCCTTATATCTCATGTCATGTTTGTATTCTCTTCTGTTAAGTTATCTCAGGCAATAAAATACCCTGCCATCACTCATTTATGAATTGTTCTCATATTTATTCCGTACGAGGAAACGATATTCAACTAATTGTTGTTCTTCTACATAGAGAATTAAATTTATTTATTTTCACACTTTCTTGGTTTGTTTTGTTTTGTTACGGCATATCAACCCCAGTGGGTATTAATAAATGCCGATAAAGTTTTGAAATAAATGAACTCTTAGTGGATACTTAATCTTTTTTTTTTTTTTTTGGTGGGGGCACCCATATGATAAAAAGGGTTGGGGCTTGCCACAAGGGCAATAGGGTTGGGGCAATCATATAGATGCTAGGGCTTGATAGACCAGCCAATTGATCGGAGGGGGCTCTCCGACCACCCGTCTAGCCCAAGAAAGGGCCAAAGTGGAGTATTGCAAGTCATGGACTGCTCAACCGCCTGGGTTCTATCCTTAAACATAACGGGTCGCCACCCACGGCCAACAGGTGGCCCCATTGGGGGAGTCTACCCCTCTGCAGAGGTGCAGTCGGTGCATTCTAACGCCCCAGCCCACAGGGCGGCACACTTTCTTGTGTTTTAGAGATGTAAAAAAAGTAATGTCGGTGGAATGGCCTATTGTAGGTATCAGCCGGACAAACTTCTCACTAGCGCTCGATCAGGGATATTATTTATGTGTCTGAGGTAGCCACAGCTACCATCCGCTCCCCACTTTCCCCGCACAGATCTAAGCTATTCTACTCATGCACTGAGTTGGTGAGGGCCGGTATCGAACAACGGAACTTTGTGATTCCTAGGCGAATGATCGACCGACTGTTTGATAATTAGAAAAATTATACACTTCTGACAACGTCGCTGTCTACACCATGTTTGTTTACGTCACACAACAGGACTATCAGGTTTCTATGAAGCAAATATCAAGGCTTTTGTAATGTAAAATATTTGGATATATATGAAACTTTAAAAATGACCTGATAGTGGGGAAAGCTACGAATGTTAAGCGAAAACCCTTCACCTGACATTTGAAGTTTAAATTAGTTTATGTTTTTAAATGTCGTCGTAAATTGTGGTGCGTCTTATAGATACGGTAGAAAATACGGTACTTCCAAATGTTTATGTTTAGAGCCTAATTCATCGAATTAAATAGTATATATGGTGATTTCCTATAACTTCAACATAAACAAAACGGAACTATTCTTGACTGACCGCCCTGTCGGCTGGGGCGTTAGAATGCACTGACTGCACCTCTGCAGAGGGGTAAGACTCCCCCAATGGGGCCACCTGTTGGCCGTGGGTGGCGACCCGTGATGCTTAAGGATAGAGCCCAGGTGGATGAGCAGTTCATGACCTGCAATACTCCACTTTGGCCCTATCTTGGGCTAGACAGGCGGTCGGAGAGGCCCCCTCCGATCAATCGGCTGGTCACGTCGAGCCCTAGCACCTATATGATTTCCCCAACCCTATTGCCTTTATGGCAAGCCCCAACCCCTTTTTATCATATGGGTGCTAGAAGGCGGTGGCTGCGGGTCTACATGTCCTGGGAATGACGTTAAACTCTATCTGATGGTGAGGTTCCAGTTTTGGAGGTTTGGGGAATGTGGAGTACCCCTTCATCACCATTGCTCCCTGGTTCACTCTGACCCGGAGTGGTAGTACCTGTTAGGGTCCCATCTATGGGTTAAATAGAAAAATGTGTTAATAAAAAAAATTGTATTATCCATTAAAAATTGATTTATTTCAAAACTTTATCGGCATTAAATGACCCACTGAGGTTGATATGCCGTAAAACAAAACAAACCAAACCAAATTCTTGACTGATAAATTATATATTTATTTATTGACCTACTAGGAAAAAAGAAGATGGGGTTAGGGTTTAGGGTTACGGTTACGGTTTAAGGTTAGGGTTAGGGTTAGTTTAATGGTAAAATGAATAAATAATTTATCAGTCAAGAGTGGTTCCCTTTGTTTATGTTGGAGTTATAGGAAATAACCGTATATATATATATATATATATGTAGATGAGTTACCAAGTCAGTTGGTATTAGGTTGATTCTAAGTAGAACCTTTCTTCCTACAGTGGAATGTTAGAGTTGTTCAGGTCTAATTTGAGAGCTCGATGTTCAATATTAATGAACAGAGGAATATAATTGTCAATAATGTCAGCGGTCTGATGATACTCATAAGCATACGCAGATACATGTGGGTAGAAATAGATTTAGAACCGCAAAATGACCGATCCTTAAGCCTTTTTCTTTATCAATATATATATATATATATGTTTAGACTGTCGATTGGAACCTTGCGTCAGACTTGACTGTGACCCCCCCTCACTGATTAGAAGCTATTTCGGCTTTTTATACAATGGCACAAATTCGACTTAGCCGTGATGTAATAAGGCCGTTTACTGGTGAGGGTGATGTGGTGGCATGGCTGAAGAAGGTTCGTCTAGTGGCGAGACTGCAAATGGTGGACGGCGCGGCCAGCTTGCTGCCGTTATATTTGGAAGGAGGCGCGCTGGCACTTTATATGGAAATGCCAGAGAAGGATCAGCAGGATATAAATAGAATAGAAGCGCGACTGAAGGAGGCATTTACGGATGGTGCCTTTTTAGCTTATAGGAAGCTAACCCTTGTTAAGTGGGAAGGTGAACGCGTTGACGTGTACGCAAATAGAATAAGGCAGTTGGTCGGATTGGCTGGATTCGAGGGAGTGGGGCTTGATAGGCTTGCAAGATTGGCTTTTGTCATGGGGTTCCCAGATAATATCTCAGTCGAGCTCCAACAGGCACCGAATGTTGAGACCCTAACAATGGCAGATTTGATGTCGCGAGCTAGAGTGCTAACTACTAGGGACGAAAACCGTGATGTAGCAGCAGCCGTAAGAACGGACACATCGACGTCCCAGCAAACGGGAAGTACCACCAACGATTCACAAGTGCCGCATAAAGGTCCTGTATGTTATACGTGTGGTGGACCCATCACTTTTCCCGGGATTGCCAAAGTCAACGTAATAGTGGACCTATTACACGAGAGCACGGGGCAAAATGCGTTGTTACCGCTGTAATGGACTTGGCCACGTATCAAGAAGTTGTCCGGGGAAACGGATACGGGGACAAGGCATTGTCGCCACCCTTGCCCCCGTCAAGCCAGTGAAAACTACATTACCAGTTGTTGGCGTCCGGACAAATGGCATGAAGTGTTCGGCACTCGTCGATGCAGGATGTTCCAAAATGATAGTAAGCACGAACTACTGTCGGGCATGGAGTAAGCGCGACATGGACATTACCACAATCGACGGCACATCCAAAGCATGTTGCGGAGTTGGGGCTGTGACAATACACACTGAAAAAGGGGATAGTGCTAAAATAGATGTTTTGGTAACGCGTGGAAAGCCGCTTGGTTACGACCTACTGCTTGGAATTGACGCGATACGAGCACTGGTTGGTGCTGAGATCACTTCCAATGGACGGGTTAAGCTCGGCAAAGGGGAAGAATTCTGTGCAGCTCTCTCAGTTGAAGAACCGGACTTCTGTGCTTCGTTTGACCATAAACAAAGGGTATGGACTGCACGATGGAAGTGGGCCATGAATGAAGCACCAGAACAGCTGCACAATGTAATACCCGAGTATTCGGTGCCTGATACCCTCAAGACTGCGTACGAGGAGGAGTTAGAGATGTGGATGGCGAATGGGTGGTTAATAACGTATCCAGAGGAGCGGCTTGGACCCCTATAGGGTTTGATCCCACTGATGGCTATTGTACAACCCAGCAAAAACAAGGTACGGCCAGTGATGGATTACAGGGAACTAAACCAACATGTGGATGCCTTTACTGCAAACGCCGACGTGCGTGCTGCCAAACTGCGCGAGTGGTATCAGCAAGGGTCTAATGTAGCCCTGCTTGACCCAAGAAGAGCCTACCTGCAGATACATGTTCATGTATCATTCATTGTTGGCATTTCAAAATGTGATTGTCAAGGGAAAACGATATTGCTTGACACGGTTAGGATTTGGTCTTAATGTGGCACCGCTTATTATGAAAGCCATCGTAAATGCAGTGTTGACGCAAGAGGAGCCGATGAGGAAAGCCACGTCAGCCTACGTCGACGATATTTACGTAAACGATGATGTAATGTCAGACAGTAGATCCAGCGCCAGTTCATTG